>JANAVB010021797.1:5391603-5456603 GCA_029216955.1 Iris pallida | reverse complement strand
CTAGCCCATAACTTTATTTACTTTGGTCATCTCGAGACGAAACTTATGCCATCTGGACCGTGTCATTTTTCTGGTCATATGTGCCCAGTTTGGTCTGATTCTGAGAAGGTCGACCAGAACGCTATTTTAGCGGGCCCGCGACCCGATCCAATGGACAAATTTGTGCATGGCCCCCCGGAATCCAACTTTGCACATATAGTTGGGTTCGTATTGTCAAACCAGATCCGTAGAAATATAGTTTGATGACTTTAGAGACTGTAGGTACTGGCACACTTTTTGGGATAAAACGGGTCCAACGGTGTCACGACCCGCACCCACTGTGAGGGTACGAGAACGTAACAACGCCCAGCCTACGCCGCAGTGTCGGTGGTAGAATGCTGTCCTAGGTCAACATACATCTAGCAATATAATAATAAGCAGTAAATGAACTCAATCACAACTAAGGAGGAGGAGAACACAATATGATATAGAACTCAAGGAAATACTAAATATAGAAAAGTCTAGGTTAATATCCCAGCAAATATCCAGAGTACATATCTCAGCTTACAGAAGGAAAGAAAATATACAACTCAACATCTCTGAACAGAAGTAAAGACTAGCTAAACAGACTCAAGACAACATGAAAATAAGATAAGGTCTAACTAAACTAGTCTAGGCAGTGGGGTGAAGTCCTCAGCTAGAGCTATCCGAAGAAGGTATCCTCCCAGGCCTCCTCCTCGTTCTCTGTAATATTTTCAACAGGTCCAGTCAGGACAGGAGCGAGTACAGTACATCTCAACAGTTCATAGCAGGTTAGAAAATATAGACATGCAGTAAAGTAAGATATAGATACTGAAAAAATGCAGTATGTAAATAGAGAGAGAAACTGTAATGGAAATATCTACTATAAGTAGAGAGCTAATAGTGACTAGTGAGTCAGAGTAAAATATAAACATGTGAATGGCATAGGAGGTTCATGACTACAGCTAAGAAAGTGATTCATGACTACAGCTACTGGGATAATATTCACATGTCTATTTCCACTCCCCCATCCCCAATCAATACACAAAGATCTGTTCAAGTTATGTTAAGATTCGTGAAACTTCACATGGCTCATAAAATGAGTGATACGTGAAGGTGATTCATGGGGGCTCTGTGAACATGAGAGTACATGTGTCACAGGCGGTTCGTGAATCAGAGGAAGCATAGAGATACGTGATGATTTATGAAACGCATAAAACATGCTATATCCGATGCTCCCGAGGGGGATAACATCTCATGAAAAGATCCATATAGTACCAATCCGTGTGACCAACGTGACAGTATCAATTAAAGTAATTTAAAGCAGGAAAATAATTCTAAACAGGATATGAAATGATCAGAGAATGTACTCGCCTCGTATCTGAATGTCTGAAGCAAATGTACTATTCGAGGAGCGGTGTCTGGCTCCTAATCAGAATAGCACAAGTCACAACAAGCCTAAAATGATATAATGAAGTCCTACTATGCATTCTACATGATTCTAGGTCAATCTAGGCCAAAGTCAACTCTTGGTCAACTCTGGTCAACTACACTAGTCAAACTAGGTCAACTAGGTCAAGACTGACCCCAACAAGTCTAATAAGTCTCGCTAGGCCTAACCAAGCCTAGTCTAGCAATCACACACCAATCACAAGGCTATACAAGCTATCAACCCTACAATTTACATACCATATTATCCATGTATATATTGTATTACCTATTTTACATATCATACAAGCCTATATACTTATTTACATATACTCATATATACACATGCCCATATTAGTTTAGACCACTAGGCATATCACACATGGCATGGGTTCATACATTACATGGCATTTGAATTAGACACTAAATCATGGCATTCAAACATATCATATCCCATATTGTATCTACATGGCCTACATCTTAGTTTTAGACAAAACATACATAGCCCACATTGTATAGGCTAACATTGCATATATATATATAATACATATATACTCACTACATATAAGGCATACCTATATATATATATAGGAAATTTATCCATGGCTAAACTCATCAATGTGTGTGTGTGTCAATGCAATTGTGTAAGTGTGTGCGTTAAGAATGTGAGGGGAAATGTGAGGCAAGACATGTGTGTGTGCAAGCATATGTGTGTGTGTGATAGTGAAGGCATGAGAGTGTAAGAGGAAGACAGTGTTCACTGTAAAACCTGTGGGGGTGTGTGTGTGTTAGAAAACTGAGAAAATAGTGAGAGTAATAGGCTAACAGAGAAGCATTCAAGTGTGTGTGAGAGGCTTGTGTGGGTAAAGAGGGTGTGTGTCATACATGAAAATAGTGTGGAAAAAGTGTGCACAACATGTGTGTTAGAGCATAGCAGAGAGTGTTAGACAATACATGTTAGAGCATAGCAGAGAGTGTTAGACAATACATGTTAGGACTAAGGAATTCCTGTCATTAGATATCATCAACCCATGAATCAAATTTCAGTATGTAAACAGAAATGAGTCAAGATCAATTCTCAGGTTTAAGTTCAGTTTTCACCCAAAAAAAAACAGTCCACACACTATCAGTTAACATTTCCTTTAATATATACCAGTTAACATTCAGGTTTTGTAGGAATATCCAGGTTAGATAATTCAGTTAAGAACAGTTGAATAAAACCAACTACCCATACTCCAATTTCCAGTTAACAGGAACATTTCCCCCAAACAGTCAATAATGAAATCCTCATGAATCACATTAGTTAGCAGTTAAAATAAGAGAAAGAAATCAATTCAAAGTGAACCATTCACAAGTTCACAGTTCTCAGGTTTTGTAGATACATCATTGCAAATAAAAGAAGGAGAAATCAGTTTACAGTGCCATTTAACAAACTCAGGTTTGTAATGGAACTGGAAATAATAGGGAAATATACATAGTCTAACAAATGGTTTAACCATTCACAGGTTACAATCAACATTCTTAGGTTTGTTAAACAAAACTGGAAACTAACCTATCTCAGGTTTGTTCTATCAGTAAAACAGTTAAGAAACTGAGAGCAATTTATTTCAAGAATGAAACAATGGCATTCCCAGGTTTCAACAATAGTTTCAGACATTCCATATCAGGCTTGATGAACTAATCTCATGATATGTGAAAACTGGGAAAAAAAACATGGGAAGTGATAACAAGTATCATAGCTCAAATCTAGTTTAAACATCATGAACTCGGTTACATAACACAGGAAATCAGGGAAGGAAAGTAATCAGTTTTCAACAAACAGTGCTCAGGTTTAACATGAAATTCCAGGTTTCTAAGATACCCCATATTTCAATATAATACAAGGAATCAATTTATTGTTTAATTTCATTCTCAGGTTTCAAACAAATGTAGTTCACCCAAAACAGGAACCATGAATACAAAATCCCATTCGAATCAATCACACTCTAAAACCCAACCCATTAAGTAATATGTTGCAACAGAGATTTAAACTTCTCATGTAAGATCTAAATAATCATTAAAACATAATTTAAAAACATTAAAATCGATTTAAACAATCAGAACAACACACAGTATACACACGCACACACAGCAGCCCAGTGCACACGAAATAGCGTGTCCGACACGACACGTGGGGCTCTAAAAATTGGGGAGCCCCGTGTCAGTGTCAGCCCCTAGCTACACATCAAATTTGGCGTGTCGAGGAGCCGTGTCCGTGTCGCAATCACGCCCGAGCAGCAGGGCACGCACAGTGCCTGTGCATGCGCGCGCGCGACCACGTGTTCGCGTGTCCGTGTGGACTCGACATGACACTAAGACACGATACAAACCACAGAAATATGTAAGCAAGACCCAAACATAAATTTTTATTCAAACAAAACTCCATAAATCACACGAAATGCCCATTGGGGCATTTCAACAAACACCTAGCAGTGTGCACTGATACGTGTCCACAACGGACACGAAATGACACGAAAATTTAGGAAACTCTATTCCTACAGTTTGGCTAGGGTTAGGGCAACCTAGAAATGATTTTTTACAGAATTTAAAATGGATTGGAGAGGATTATACCTATAGGTGTTCAAACTCCCAAAAAGCTCAAAGAGAAGGATTTCTCAACCCACCAAAACTCTTCCAAAATGTTCCTTTCCTGTCAAAAATTATTTCCAACAGCAAGAGCACAATATTTAGAGCCTATTGGAATTTGTTTGAAGGAAAAATGACTTAATTTGGATTTAATAGGAATTTATGAAGATGGAACATTACCTCTTTCTAAAAACTTGATGAACCCTGAGAGAGAGGCTAGCCCTAATCCCTAGGAGAGTATTTATAGAAGGGGGGCTGTCATGTGGCTGGCCATAGGACCCTAGGGCTAGGTTTTGGCTAGTTGGTTGAGTCCTATTTGGTTTAAGTCATGATTATGACTTGTGACTTCACAAGCCATTCTTAGACCAACTAATTCCTAATTCAAGTTCTAATGAATCACTAACCACTAACTTGAGTCACACTAGGTTAGACTAGGGTCCACTTGACCTAACCAAACCCAACTAACTATGGTTAGTTCCTAGGTTGGTCTACTGAGTCAAAACTAGTCAAAAATTAAACTAGTCCAAATAAATCCAAAATAAATCCTAAAAATTCCCATAAATTCTAATAAATTATAATAAATCCAAATAACCCTAAAAATGTCAAAAATACCCTAATCACATGGCTAGGCTCTAGGGTAGGCATTATCTACTAATCACTAGCACAACACCAAAATCACAAGTCATAAATTTAGATAGTTTAAAATTAATTAAAAATCACTAAAAATTCTAATATGAAATAAATATCATTAATTAATAATTATAATTACAAAATTTCAAAATTATCCTCATCTTAGAAACTGGGTGTTACAATCCTACCCACCTTATAAAAATTTTGTCCTCGAAATTAAGATGGTAGCAGGCCTTCTAGGTTAAACCCTCAGCAATCATAGTCTCAGAATCTACCTTAACATACAGTTGAAAAGTGTAACCTATGGGGTCATGGCATGCAATATCAGTCTGTGGTCTCTTCTAGTTATACCAACCATGCTACAGTACTAGCCAATCACAAGGTATCAAAACATACAAGCAAGGGATGCATCAAAATTCTCAAAAAGGAATACTAAGGTTAGGTCAAACTCACCTCCAGCTAGGTCTGAGAACCAGAACTCCCTCCTGGAAGCAGGGCCCTGGTTGGGGCAGGTATAGCAGGACAGTGCTGGATCCAGTGTGCAGCTGAACCACAGATTAGGCACAATCCTAGTCTCTTCCTACAGTTGTTTCGCTTGTGTCCAGACTTCTTGCAGTAGGCACAGATAGGCTCCGGCTCAGCTGGCCTCTGCTGGACATGAGACTGGGCTGGGTATGATGATATAGGCTGGATAAATGGGTACTCCTCAGACTCTAGGTAGGACTGGGTACTGCTCCTCGCCTTCTTGGAGCTAGGCTCTCCTCCTAGAAGCACAGAGTCCCGCAGACGTAGCAACCCCTGGATTTGCTCTCTCATGACCTCCTCATGAACTCTCTGTGACTCCATCATCCTTTCTTGGAAAAATGCAAATACCTGGGCTGCATCAAGTAACAAACCTCCGGGTGGTACAGTAGGGAGTACAGAGGGTAGGGAAGGGCTCTCGGTCTCAGGCAAATCCGCAGCTCTCTCCTGAACGACAGGAA
Organism: Iris pallida; assembly: GCA_029216955.1. NCBI lineage: Eukaryota > Viridiplantae > Streptophyta > Magnoliopsida > Asparagales > Iridaceae > Iris > Iris pallida. The sequence continues at coordinate 5,450,937 of JANAVB010021797.1, read as the reverse complement.
ATGAAGGAAGACTCTCTGGCGAGGCTACCACCATCTCCTCAATGGCAGGAGGTGCCACCACCCCATGATCAGATAGAGGGATAACTACCTCTTGAACAGTAGGAGGTGGAGGCACACTCTCAGTAGCTGCAGCTGCTCTCAGGCGACGGGCTCGGGTCATGGGTGCCATACTAAAAGAAAGAGAAAGGAAATAAAATATAAATCAATCATCAAGGCTAAAAACTAGTAAATATCAACAAGGAGAACTAGCTACAAGAATTACTATTTAAAGCCAGGCTATACTATCATTCCTAAGACAAGGGCCTAATCACAAGTCATCAAGTTATCATACTAAGAAAGAACTACATATACATAAGCTCTATAAAGCTAAGAAGATCTCTACTCCTAGATTATTTAATGATGGAAACAATTTATAATAACTGGAATGAAGATAGAGACGATATATTTAAGAACCTTTCCAAGATACAATCTGATAATCATATGCGTCTATCCAAAAATCATGATACTCAGAGTCCTCGCCACGCTAGTAAGCAAGGCTGCGATAAACAGTAGAGTACATAACAGGGGCATGCACCTCTATAATCATGTCGTCTGGAATTCTCGCTATGCCGACTAGTATAGCTGCAAGGAATTCCAAATCTCATAACCAAGATACGTACATCCGAAGTCAGGTCTCTATGTTTCCGCCACGCCAGCTAATATAGCTGCGATAAACTCTAGGTTCCATAACCAAGTAGACGTTTTACCATCCCTGTATTCCCGTCGTCATATGTTATCAAAAAAATATCGTAACTCGGGCCATAAAAATTCATCTCGATAGGAAAATTAAATCAACAACGATCCAACAAAATCAAATTCAATAATCAAGGAGTGAGAGCAACAAGCAAGGTTAATGATTTAAATCGAAGTTTAACAAGATTCTCTAGGGTCATCCCAGGAATCTTTCAAGGAATCCTAACAGTGATTGAGTACCTTCAAAATATGTATCCTAATCCTACTGCAGGCTGTAGTGATACTCTAGTTCAAGTACCACTACATAAACTCGACCTGCATAGGCCACCACTAAAAACGTGTCACGACCCGCACCCACTGTGAGGGTACGAGAACGTAACAACGCCCAGCCTACGCCGCAGTGTCGGCGGTAGAACGCTATCCTAGGTCAACATACATTTAGCAATATAATAATAAGCAGTAAATGAACTCAATCACAACTAAGGAGGAAGAGAACACAATATGATATAGAACTCAAGGAAATACTAAATATAGAAAAGTCTAGGTTAATATTCCAGCAAATATCTAGAGTACATATCTCAGCTTACAGAAGGAAAGAAAATATACAACTCAACATCTCTGAACAGAAGTAAAGACTAGCTAAACAGACTCAAGACAACATGAAAATAAGATAAGGTCAAACTAAACTAGTCTAGGCAGTGGGGTGAAGTCCTCAGCTAGAGCTATCCGAAGAAGGTATCCTTCCAGGCCTCCTCCTCGTTCTCTGTAATATTTTCAACAGGTCCAGTCAGGACAGGAGCGAGTACAGTACATCTCAACAGTTCATAGCAGGTTAGAAAATATAGACATGAAGTAAAGTAAGATATAGATACTGAAAAAATGCAGTATGTAAACAGAGAGAGAAACTGTAATGGAAATATCTACTATAAGTAGAGAGCTAATAGTGACTAGTGAGTCAGAGTAAAATATAAACATGTGAATGGCATAGGAGGTTCATGACTACAGCTAAGAGAGTGATTCATGACTACAGCTACTGGGATAATATTCACATGTCTATTTTCACTCCCCCATCCCCAATCGATACACAAAGATCTGTTCAAGTTATGTTAAGATTCGTGAAACTTCACATGGCTTATAAAATGAGTGATACATGAAGGTGATTCATGGGGGCTCTGTGAACATGAGAGTACATGTGTCACAGGCGGTTCGTGAATCAGAGGAAGCATAGAGATACGTGATGATTTATGAAACGCACAAAACATACTGTATCCGATGCTCCCGAGGGGGATAACATCTCATGAAAAGATCCATATATGACCAATCCGTGTGACCAACGTGACAGTATCAATTAAAGTAATTTAAAGCAGGAAAATAATTCTAAACAGGATATGAAATGATCAGAGAATGTACTCGCCTCGTATCTGAATGTCTGAAGCAAATGTACTGTCCGAGGAGAGGTGTCTGGCTCCTAATCAGAACAGCACAAGTCACAACAAGTCTAAAATGATATAATGAAGTCCTACTATGCATTCTACATGATTCTAGGTCAATCTAGGCCAAAGTCAACTCTTGGTCAACTCTGGTCAACTTCACTAGTCAAACTAGGTCAACTAGGTCAAGACTGACCCCAACAAGTCTAATAAGTCTCACTAGGCCTAACCAAGCCTAGTCTAGCAATCACACACCAATCACAAGGCTATACAAGCTATCAACCCTACAATTTACATACCACATTATCCATGCATATATTGTATTACCTATTTTACATATCATACAAGCCTATATACTTATTTACATATACTCATATATACACATGCCCATATTAGTTTAGACCACTAGGCATATCACACATGGCATGGGTTCATACATTACATGGCATTTGAATTAGACACTAAATCATGGCATTCAAACATATCATATCCCATATTGTATCTACATGGCCTACATCTTAGTTTTAGACAAAACATACATAGCCCACATTGTATAGGCTAACATTGCATATATATATATATAATACATATATACTCACTACATATAAGGCATACCTATATATATATATAGGAAATTTATCCATGGCTAAACTCATCAATGTGTGTGTGTGTCAATGCAATTGTGTAAGTGTGTGTGTTAAGAATGTGAGGGAAAATGTGAGGCAAGACATGTGTGTGTGCAAGCATATGTGTGTGTGTGTGATAGTGAAGGCATGAGAGTGTGAGAGGAAGACAGTATTCACTGTAAAACCTGTGGGGGTGTGTGTGTGTTAGAAAACTGAGAAAATAGTGAGAGTAATAGGCTAACAGTGAAGCATTCAAGTGTGTGTGAGAGGCTTGTGTGGGTGAAGAGGGTGTGTGTCATACATGAAAACAGTGAGGAAAAAGTGTGCACAGCATGTGTGTTAGAGCATAGCAGAGAGTGTTAGACAATACATGTTAGAGCATAGCAGAGAGTGTTAGACAATACATGTTAGGACTAAGGAATTCCTGTCATTAGATATCATCAACCCATGAATCAAATTTCAGTATTTAAACAGAAATGAGTCAAGATCAATTCTCAGGTTTAAGTTCAGTTTTCACCCAAAAAAAAATAGTCCACACACTATCAGTTAACATTTCCTTTAATATATACCAGTTAACATTCAAGTTTTGTAGGAATATCCAGGTTAGATAATTCAGTTAAGAACAGTTGAATAAAACCAACTACCCATACTCCAATTTCCAGTTAACATGAACATTTCCCCCAAATAGTCAATAATGAAATCCTCATGAATCACATTAGTTAGCAGTTAAAATAAGAGAAAGAAATCAATTCAAAGTGAACCATTCACAAGTTCACAGTTCTCAGGTTTTGTAGATACATCATTGCAAATAAAAGAAGGAGAAATCAGTTTACAGTGCCATTTAACAAACTCAGGTTTGTAATGGAACTGGAAACAGTGGAGAAATATACATAGTCTAACAAATGGTTTAACCATTCACAGGTTACAATCAACATTCTCAGGTTTGTTAAACAAAACTGGAAACTAACCTATCTCAGGTTTGTTCTATCAGTAAAACAGTTAAGAAACTGAGAGTAATTTATTTCAAGAATGAAACAATAGCATTCCCAGGTTTCAACAATAGTTTCAGACATTCCATATCAGGCTTGATGAACTAATCTCAGGATATGTGAAAACTGGAAAAAAAACATGGGAAGTGATAACAAGTATCATAGCTCAAATCTAGTTTAAACATCATGAACTCGGTTACATAACACAGGAAATCAGGGAAGGAAAGTAATCAGTTTTCAACAAACAGTGCTTAGGTTTAACATGAAATTCCAGGTTTCTAAGATACCCCACATTTCAATATAATACAAGGAATCAATTTATTGTTTAATTTCATTCTCAGGTTTCAAACAAATGTAGTTCACCCAAAACAGGAACCATGAATACAAAATCCCATTCGAATCAATCACTCTCTAAAACCCAACACATTAAGTAATATGTTGCAACAAAGATTTAAACTTCTCATGTAGGATCTAAATAATCATTAAAACATAATTTAAAAACATTAAAATCGATTTAAACAATCAGAATAACACACAGTATACACACGCACACACAGCAGCCCAGTGCACATGAAATAGCGTGTCCGACACGACACGTGGGGCTCTAAAAATTGGGGAGCCCCGTGTCAGTGTCAGCCCCTAGCTACACGACAAATTTGGCGTGTCGAGGAGCCGTGTTCGTGTCGCAATCACGCCCGAGCAGCAGGGCACGCACAGTGCCTGTGCACGCGCGCGCGCGACCACGTATTCGCGTGTCCGTGTGGACTCGACACGACACTAAGACACGACACAAACCACAAAAATGTGTAAGCGAGACCCAAACATAAATTCCTATTCAAACAAAACTCCATAAATCACACGAAATGCCCATTGGGGCATTTCAACAAACACCTAGCAGTGTGCACTGATACGTGTCCAGAACGGACACGAAACGACACGAAAATTTAGGAAACTCTATTCCTAGAGTTTGGCTAGGGTTAGGGCAACCTAGAAATGATTTTTACAGAATTTAAAATAGATTGGAGAGGATTATACCTATAGGTGTTCAAACTCCCAAAAAGCTCAAAGAGAAGGATTTCTCAACCCACCAAAACTCTTCCAAATTGTTCCTTTCCTGTCAAAAATTATTTCCAACAGCAAGAGCACAATATTTAGAGCCTATGGGAATTTGTTTGAAGGAAAAAGGACTTAATTTGGATTTAATAGGAATTTATGAAGATGGAACATTACCTCTTTCTAAAAACTTGATGAACCCTAAGAGAGAGGCTAGCCCTAATCCCTAGGATAGTATTTATAGAAGGGGGGCTGTCATGTGGCTGGCCATAGGACCCTAGGGCTAGGTTTTGGCTAGTTGGTTGAGTCCTATTTGGTTTAAGTCATGATTATGACTTGTGACTTCACAAGCCATTCTTAGACCAACTAATTCCTAATTCAAGTTCTAATGAATCACTAACCACTAACTTGAGTCACACTAGGTTAGACTAGGGTCCACTTGACCTAACCAAACCCAACTAACTATGGTTAGTTCCTAGGTTGGTCTACATGAGTCAAAACTAGTCAAAAATCAAACTAGTCCAAATAAATCCAAAATAAATCCTAAAAATTCCCATAAATTCTAATAAATTATAATAAATCCAAATAACCCTAAAAATGTCAAAAATACCCTAATCACATGGCTAGGCTCTAGGGTAGGTAGTATCTACTAATCACTAGCACAACACCAAAATCACAAGTCATAAATTTAAATAGTTTAAAATTAATTAAAAAATCACTAAAAATTCTAATATGAAATAAATATCATTAATTAATAATTATAATTACAAAATTTCAAAATTACCCTCATCTTAGAAACTGGGTGTTACAAACGGCGGACATCGTTTTGACTCGAAACTACAATTTTGTCCATGTGTCCAGAATTGGACTTTTGGATAGGTATTTTTAGACATATATTTTATACCAAAAATGTTCGTGATATTTATTTCAGCATCCGAGGACATTACGGGACTTGACTTTTCATTGCTCCACTATTTTGACAATTCGAGTCATTGGGCGTTGCTATTCTGAACACTAGCTCTAGGCAAGATACCTTGCCATTTACTGTCTATTTACTTTTGCTCATATATTTCATGCATTTACTTATTACTTAAATTTTTGAAATAAAAAAATTGTTCCTTTAAATCATGTTTAAATAAAAATTACTGCTTGATTGTGTCTTTATTATTTTTCTATTTATTTCTATGCACATTAATCCTAGATTTAAGAGACCACCCTCATTTGTGTTGCATTCATAGGCCTTGACATGTTTGTGCCACGAAGTCGTGAGTCACATATAGAACTCGGACATACGTAGCTTGCTGTTCATCGATACGTATAAGCCGTGCGATAGGTTTAACCCTAATAGTATTGCATGATTAGTTTGACTTAGCGGTTAATAGAGGTTATGTGTTGCAAAGATAACATATAGGCATGGGGTGGAGACGACATTTCCTTAGCGTATGGGGCTACTATGCCCTTACTTTTTATAACTCGTGAGTAGGGGTGAGCAAATACCGACCGATACCGAAAAATCGACCGAATACCGATTTAAAATATTCTGAAAAATCGAACCAAAATTATGTACCGATACAGAATTGCCGAACCGACTAAATTACGGTATAGTGGTAATGGTAACGGTTTGAGTGTAATACCATACCGAAAATACCGAACCGAACCGATTCACACACACACATACACACATTTTTTAATGTTCATGATTAATTTTACACTACTCATTTTTATTTTTATCTTTATTTTGGTTAGTTTCTTAGAACTTGGAATGGATTTTAGTGGACTTGAATTTATGTTAAGAATGCTAAGAATTGAGGTTTTTTTTTTTATCTTTTGAGCTTATGTTTTTGTGTTCTCATAGAATTTTAAAGTAAATTTTGGTTACTTAAACTTATACTAAAGATTAAACTTAGTGACCGCGTTTGATATTTTAAGCTCATTTTTAGGTACTTGCGACTTGTTACATATTGTTCTAATAATTTTGATTAATTGTTTGGTTGGTAGAGGCTTGGCTTTAAAATTAATGCTTCCAAAAAAGTAAAAAAAATATATTATAGATTAAGAGGTTCTACAATATTAAGTGTGTTAATTGATCAAATATTAATCGGTAAAATACCGATACCGAACAAAAACTGACCGAATACCGATTTAACCGAAACCGAAAAAACTGATTCTAAATGGTACGATATTGGTATCGATTTTTCAAATACCAATTTTAAAAAATACCAAAATAATCGACCAAATACCGACCGATTATACCGACGCTCACCCCTACACATGAGCTCTGCGGGAGACGCGGGTGAGATTATCCATTATTATTGACGGCCACTGACGTTCTGTGAAACATTATGCTATTAGGCCCCTGATGCCTAGAGAGGGAACCATGCCAATCCCATTTTAGCCAGAGAGCCCATGCGTTGGAGGATTGTTCTTAAACTATATTTACCTAGAATGGTTAGGCTACCTTATCCATTAGGTATATGTACTCTTGGTTTGGGTACTTATATCTGATCATGGCTTGGAACAGTAACTTGTTGCGGACTAATTTGCCATACCTTGTCCTTGTTTGGTTGTAGGTGTAGTTCACTGCTTCGATGAGAAGGTACGGAACCTTGTTGTGGTCCGGATACTATATTAGATTCATGGCTTGGGAAGATACTTCATCGTGGATTAGGGTAGCATCTTCTTTCCTTGTTTGGTTGGGGGTGGTACACTAATTCAAGGGTGGAGTATTGGACCATATTATGATCTGATCTTATTATTCAGTTATGTGGCATATTCTTTTTGTATCCTGTTACGTCCCGCTGAGGACCTGGTGATTCCTCCAGGTATGTGTTCTTGACTTTTTGCAGGTGTTCTAGCCAAGGCCATAATCTTTTCTATTCTTTCGAAGATGATTGCTCTTGGATCATCCATGCTACTCTTGTCAAATCATTTTTTTGTTTATGTATTACTTCTCCTATTAGTTGGTAGTAGATTTGTCTCCGCCCAACATCATGTACAAAAGACAAATTTTACTTAATTCTTTAAATGCTTTTCTTTATTTTTTGGATGAGATTGGTTTTCATGGTTATACTATATTTACAGCTTACGTATATTTATTATATGACTGACATGTATACGTACCTAGTTTAACGTATTTGGGACTGGGAGTTACACTTTGGCGTAGGCTGGACTTGGCTACGTACTCGTATCCCAAAAAGCGGAAGCGGGTCATGACAAGTTTTTATGGTGGCCCATGCAGGTCCGATTCGCAAAATTATGTGAACTCGTAGTAGTGCCTAACTTAGTCGTACTACTGCGAGCCTGCAACTAGGAAAGTCGTCATTCACAATTATGATTGATTTGATTTTAGGAAATGACTAGGACTAGGTTTACAATAGAAAAACCCTTATTTAGTTTGACTACTTGGGTAGTTAAGATTGATCAATGGGCTATGTCGTTAAATTAGGAATGAACGTTGAATTTTGAGGTTGGATGAATTTGAAAAAAAAGGTTTTAAATTTGGAACGTTTTGAAGAATTTAGATTTTATGGATTTAAAATTTGAATGTAATGATAAGATCATTGGATATGAAATTGAAGACTTGGATATTAGATTGTGGATCTAAGTTGAATAATTGAAATTGATGATTATTTTATATATTTGATGGATAACCATTTGTAGGGATGATGGAATAGGTTAAGATACTGACGGGAGGTTATATAGTCAGACACCTCTAACTCTAATTCTTAATCGTAGTCTTTTTTAAGTTATCTAAATTCGTTCTATTGCCTGTTCCTACCCTAAATTTTGTGGATCTTTTTAAATTCAAGACCGTATGGTTGCTACCTCTGGTCTGGTGACTGGCTGCGCCAATGGAGACATCTGTGTCATATTGCGCCTCGTCAGACTGGAACACAGGGTTGTTATGCATGGTAGGAGGCTGGCTATCCCCAGTTTTTGACAAGGCACCCAATGCTGATTTGGAACGAGTACCTTGGAAACACCTGCATCGGGTACTATAGCTTTGCTATTCTCTGACCTCCTCTTCGGTTTAGCAACCGATATGGGAGGATTCTGGAAGGGCTCCTTGAAAGCTCTGGAACCCTGCGCTGCATAGCATGTGGTGATACGGGGATCGTCTTCTCTATGTCTCACCGACCCCCTGTTAGGCCTCTGGCATGGAGTCGGCGTAGAGTAGAGTCTCTAGAAGATGGAGCGCCTGCTCGGCGTTGGCGCAGCCGTCTGCTGACAACGACAGTTGATAGTAATCTGGGTACAAGAGTGCCTTGATTTAGGCACGTTTTGTGCCACAGATTCTTCTTCCGCTTGGGAGAGGGTTGGATCTTCTGTCGTAGCACTCTATTGTACATGCATGGAAGCTCCATGTAAGCCCTGTTGCTCTTGCGGGAACGCTACTCGTGTAGCTTCCTCTCCATGGGACGTACCCCTGGCTAGGCTTACGCACAGGAGTACCCTAATAGAAAGAAGATTCGACTGGTCGAGGCATCGGAGCGTGAGAGCCAGTCTTGTATAGCGTTCCGTCTGCTGTGCGTGTTACTGTCAACACGGGCCTCTGGTCTGCCGTTGGTGTCGCACGCTTGTTATATGAAGCGCGAGCCACCTGAGATCTTTTCCTACTACCTCCAGCGGGCGAGTAGTATTCAGAGTCCGCCGAAGGTTTACCTGAAGGAAAATGATTCTGTCGAAGTCAGATCTCCTTGCTGGCAATACTCCCATCGTGAGGGGTTGGACCGGTGTGCGCTTCCTTCGACATTGTTCCTTCGTCAGATCAACCATGGAACCACCATCTTCTTCGGCATACTTTTTCGGGACAGGAATCGGACGAAGGGATAAGGCTATAGCAGCCAGGATCTTCTCTGTGGCCTTGACGTTGAGGGGGTCATGAGACGCAGTTCCCGCCATCATGCTGCTGGCTACAGCCGCCTTAGGCCTCCGGACACGTCGAGTCTTCTTCGGTTGTACGTGCCGCTTCGTAGTCTTCAACTTGTTATCAGAGAGGAGATCTTCAAAAGTCTGCTGGTCGAAGCGTACGACCAGCATGTCTTGAAAAACTCCCAGCAAGTTGTCATCAGATTGTGTCACCGTCTTTTTATTGGAGGAGAAGGTAGTCCCCAGCAGGGTCGCCATTTTGTTCGACGTAACAAAAGGTTGAACAAACTTTTTGCTTTATTGAATGTATAAGGTATCCGTGTACAAAGAAGGAAGTCCTAAATAGGATATTCTAAGTACAGGGAGAAGAGGTTTCTGGAAAAGTGTGACGATGGAGATTGAGCACTGCAGCGGCTCCTTTACTCCGTTGACGATCTGATGATGAATCAACCTTGATATAGCTCTCTGGCGCCTTTGATGAGACTCTGGGGTTACCGATCAAGAGGTTGTATGGATGAGAAGATCCCTTGAAGACGGTTGGTTTGTTGGTTTGGTTGATAGGTGGATGAGGGTAGTCGACTCTTCTTGATGGAGATCGCTGCTCGAAGATTGTCGATTGTTAATGTCCCCTTTCTTCTTTTTTTCTCTTTTCTTGGTGGAAGAAGAACTCCTTCTATTTATAGAGAACCGAGCACATATGCGATGTGCATTAGGGTTCCTGAAATATGAAAGAATCTGCTGTCATTGTACGATACGGGCTTTTGCGACGCTGACACATGGCGGACATTGAGATTACCCTCAAACGAGATCTCTGGTGGTTATAAACATAACCAAAGGAGGTGACATGTGGCGCATTTCGATTTGCTTACTCGGATACAGCCGAGTAAATCTTGGAATTCCATTCTAGATTTGGAGTCTAATTGATCCTTGTCTAAGATTTAAATCAATCTGATATGATATCAATCATGATTTAATCCCAATCTTCTCTGCAAGAGGCGGTTTAAAAAAACCAATTGGGGTGGACCCATGCTTCCTGCGCCTCTAGTGAGGACTAAGTGCTGCTGTGCTTCTGGGGCGACGAGTAGACCGTGCTTCTGGAGAAGATAGAACCTCTATGCTTTCAGGCGACGAGTGGACTTGGCTTCGAATGATGACAAGACTTTTGTGCATGTAGAGCAACTTATGAAGCTGTGTTTAGGGCTACTAGAGTTACGGTACTGTAGGCAAAAAGTAGGATTGTGCTTCAGGTTGACGAGGTTACTGTGCTTTTGGAGCGACACGTTAACTTATATTGGTTGCGATGGGAGTTCCCAAGTCTCATGTAGAGAAGGGACTTAAGCTTCTGATCCGGAGCAGATGACTGCACCATGGGAATAAAGATGGTGTGAGCATATCACCATCCTGCGCCTCATGCGAACACAGGTAAGTAGTTGTGCCTCTAAACAGTAAAAGCGTTGGCTGTGAAGGGAAGGGTATGACACCCTTGTGCGTCTGAGATTGGCGCCGGCAGATAGCTGCGCCTTTGGAGTGAAGACACTGGCTTCTGGAATAAAAGAAGGGGAGGGGGCCTACCACCATCTTGTTTCTGAGGTTGGTGCAGGGAGGTGGCTGCGCCTCTGGCTCGAAGGCTCTGGCTTCTTCAAAGTGCTGGGTTACTGATATGCTTCTAAGAGGCTGCACCTACAAGAATATCAGAACATGCTTCGGTAGAGGTCAATCCTCCAGCGTGTGTATCAAGAAGAAGGAAGGCTGGGCTTCGATGAAGACTGCATCCCTTGTAGATCTTTCTAGGCTTCTGTCGAATCTGTACTAGATCCTTTGTGGAAGAACAAAATTAGTCCCTTAGGTATGGTCTTGATGTGTCTGTACTAGACTTTGGTAGACATGACAATAAAGGGAATTCTCTCCATATCTTCTGTTTTCTCTGTTTAGTACTGAGCCTGAGTCTTTTGTCGCTTCTACGCTTTGGCGAAGGGATGTCTCTAGCTAAGTTTTTTCATGCTTCTACAACTGCTGCTAACTCCAGATCATGAGTAGGGTAATTCTTCTCATGTACCCTCAATTGCCTCGATGCGCATGCTATGACCTTTCCGTGTTGCATCAATACACACCCAAGTCCACTACCTGACGCATCACTATATACCACGAATCCTTTCGATCTAGAAGGAGGCGTTAAAATAGGTGATGAGGTCAACTTCTTCTTTAATTCCTAAAAATCCTTCTGACAGTTGTCTGTCCACTGGAACTCCTAATCCTTATGCGTCAATCGTGTCATCGACTCTGCGATCCGTGAGAAATTCTCTACGAACCTCCGGTAGTACCCGACAAGTCCGAGAAAACTTCTAACCTCTGTAGCAGATATCGGTATCGGCCAAGACTCTACGGTGTAGGAGCGTAAAAAGTGCTTCATGGACTAAGTCAAAGAAGTTGAGAATTTTACACAAATCAAACAGAATAAAACTCTATGCGAGCTAATCTCTATGCGAGCTACTCTCTACGCGAGCTATTCTCTACGCGAGCTACTCTCTACGCGAGCTACTTTCTACGCGAGCTACTTTACGCGAGAGCTATCTGCTGAACTTTACGCGGAGGACAGGCTGTTAGGCTGCATTTAATGTATGTGATTCTTGTTTTGACACAATGATTTTCTGACAGCAGGATTGTACAGAAGCCAAGAGGATTAGATTTACACTAAACCCAATACTGTCGTTTAGTGTGCAGATGGGTTATTTTACGCTCAAAAGATTGCTTCTTTTACGCACGAAAGCTATTCGAGCTTTTTACGCTCAAGGCTGTTGTGTGCGTAAAGTTTATTTGAGCTAATTTTATGCTCAAGGCTATTTTTAGCCACTTTATATGGGAAGCTTATTTTGGGCTATTTTACGCCCAGTCTGCTACTCTATGTAGGAAGTATATTTTGGGACATTTTTACGCCCTATCTTGTATGGCTATAGGAGAATGTGGTTTGCTTATGTGGCTTTCATGCCTCACTTATTGAGGAACGTGTGTACGTGCTCTCCTCATTTTGTTGATGTAGTGGGACACGTGTCACCATTCGTAGAGATGAAAACTCTACGTGGGACACGTGTCATCACGCATAAAGGTTGATTCTCATCATGGGTGACAGTTACCAAACTTTGTTGCTTTTTACGCATAGTGGATCTAGTCTATAAATAGACTTATTTTTAAACATCAGATCATCAAAGAAATAGAGAGATACAGAGAGGAGGAGATTCTGAGAAAACTCATACTTTCAGAGTGATATTCCCAGAAGCATTTCTTCAACTTTTTCTCAAGAACAGGGTGAAGCAAAGCAAGAAAGCATTCGACTGTGCCATTTGTGCCGTTGCTTGATACCTTTTCGGTGACTTAGTTCTTCCGATTATTCGTCTTCTTCAAGCAGTTTTTTTCATCATCATCGTATGGTCCAAGGAACAAAGTGATCGCTCTCAGATCAGACTTCCATAGCAATACTTTCTAGAACAATTTATACTTTTGTACTTTTTCTAGTTTTCTTTCAAAAGCCAATTTTTAGGCATTTTGTTAAGTGAAACAAAATGGCGACTCTGCTGGGGACGACCTTCTCCTCTGACGAGAAGGCAATTGCTCAATATGATGATGTGTCGGTCGGATCGACAAAGAAGACTCTGGTTGTGCACTTTGACCAGACTGTCTACAAAGAAATGCTCTGAACTGGGGGTAGTACTCGCTGCTCCATTGTTCACAAATTGTGGAAGGCACAAAAAGTTTGGATTCCTAAGTCCAAACCATTCTCGGATCTCCCTGTTGTCTCTGAAGGCAAAGGAATCCTTCCTACTCCTGTTGTGAAGACTCCCGTCGGTGACGAGGCAGTCTCTACTTTAGTGATGCGCCCTGGGCGTAAACATCAATCTTCCGTCGGTGATGTGGTAGACTCTCAAGTTTTACGCTCTGCGCGTAAAAATCAAGTTTTACGCTTTGTGCGTAAAAACCAGTCTCCCGTCTGTGACATGGTAGACACCCAAGCTTTACGCTCCACGTGTAAAGGAAAGTCTTCCGTCTGTGACGTGGTAGACACCCAAGCTTTACGCTCAACGTGTAAAGGAAAATCTTTCGTCTGTGACGTGGCAGATAGTCATATTTTGTGCTCTACGCGTAAAGGTAAATCTCCTGTCGGTGACAGAGTAGATAAAGTTTACAATGATGCTTTTACATCTAAAGTGAATTTGCCTGCACGCATGAAGCGTAAGAACATGAATCTTATTGTTGGTAAAACCTCAGTTCCTCACCAACAACCTTCTTACACTACTTTACGCAAGGTACCAAACCTTCAAATTATGCGTAATGCTGATGGAGTCCTTTGTGCACAAAAATCTTAGGATTTACGCACGCAACTCCAGGCGCATAAAAACGTCCAGTTTGGTTCTGCTAATGCAGCCAGTAATCTTCTTTATACACAAGGAACTAAAAGTTTCTTTGTCCCAAATGTAATAAAGAAGACGACTCCCTCTACTCCTTCTGATTTATGCGAGTTGCTTGTACAAAAGCGTAAAGACAAAAAATCTCCTATGACACTCCCCAAAGAAAATCACCATTGTGAGTGTTACCAGATTGTAATCAAGTGTTGCTGTTCGACTTTTAAACAGTCAGTTTTTGATCGGTTAAGCTACAATTCGCCTCAGCAACAAGTTGATAACCATGAACATGAGTTGTCATATGCCTCAGTCAATATGGCATCTCATACCAATAGAGGACGTCGTCCAAGACGCAACTCGTCCCAGGCTCCTGGTCAACAACAGTTCAATCGACTTCTTGATAGTTTCGAAGGATTATATTAGAATACCCATTTGAGAAGTCAAAGACAGTTGCAAACATCAGATTCAGAGGCTGGGGGTACCCAGTCTTTGGAGTCTGAAACTGATAGTGTTGATTCATACCTTTATACTAATCCCTCTGTATGTTCAAGGGAGGTTGAATCCTATGCTATCGGAGATGAACCAGAGACATCAACTGCTAATACAGAACAACGTCTCTCTGCGGTTGAGCAGTCGCTGAAGGACATGCTTGCTATGATACAAAGTATGCATCAAATAATAATGACTCAGCAAACTGCTCAGCCTGCAGTAGTAACTCCAGTGCAGGTAGCAGCATAAACTCAAGATAGTCAAGGGGTTGAGATACCCTTGAATAATCTTAGTCAGGAGCCTACTGTTAATCAAAATTCTGCATCTCCAGATCCTATCATTCCAGAAATATACCACCTCCGGTGGGGGTCACGGTACATCTAGCAACAATTCAATCGAATGTGCTTCCTCAAACTATTGAAGCTATTCAAGCAGTGCGAGAGCTAAAAGCACAGTTTGAAGTTCTGAAGCACAAGGATCAACTTCAGAGGTTAGGGATTAAGCAACCCTATCCACCTCACTGGAATGATGTGCCTTTTTCTCCAAAATTCAAGCCCAGTCGATGGTGTTATTTGATGGAAAGGATTCTCCCAGTCAATATATCAATTATTTTGATTTTATGACTGTACATCTGCAGAAGAATGATGCTCTTCTTACCCGAGTTTTCATCGGGTGTTTAAGGGGTTCAGCTTATGACTGGTATTGCAGTCTACCCGACAATTGCATATCGTCTTTTGACGAGTTTAAAGCGATGTTTCTCTCCCGCTTCTATGAAGGATGGACATGAATATGTCCTCCCTAATAGAAATCAAGCAAAAGGAGAAAGAAGATACTCGGACGTTTATCGAACGTTTTCGACATGCAACTTTGAAGATGCCTCCGGGTATGCCAGATTCAGGATTGATTGACACATACAAAATGAATCTGCGACCAACTATTGCTGTCTTCACAGGCTCTCAATTCACAGATTGGGCCTCATTCATTATAGCAGCAGTTTCAGCCGAGACCAATGGTAGGTTGGCTCGTGAACATGGGATGATCTTTGCTTCAGAAGACAAAGGAAATAAAGGCACTTCTAGCAACAATTCCGACAATCGCAATAAAAAAGGGAAGGAAACTCTAGTGGTTAATCTTTCAAAACCCAAAATGATGCCAAATAATTAAGAGTCTTCCAAACCAAAGGAAGAATACTCTTTTGATGACAGTGATATCCCTGGGATATTCCAATGCCTTGTGAAAAGTGGCAAACTCCAGATTCCGGAGCCAAAAAGGCCTAATGAGGTAAATCTGACTGACAATCCCAAATATTGTATCTATCATAGATACATAAATCATCCTACCAAGGCTTGCTACGCCTTAAAAAAGAAAATCTAAGAGTTGATAAATGCTAATGCCATCGCTTTAACCAATGATGAGCATACGGTTACAACTAATATGATTTCTCTTCAATTTGGAGGTTTTCCTCCACAGCAAGTTCCAGATGGAATTATCCCAATCCCTAAGGCAATTATGAAGATTGTTAATCTCCCGCCTGCTCGAGAGCAAAATGAAGGATTGTTGCCTTTCACATTAAAAAATGGCAAAATCATGTGGGTACATCCTGATTTAGTACCTGAAATGGAAGATAAAGGTAAAACTTCAAAATCCAAGAAAGGTAAGAAAGTCAAAACCTGCAATATGATTTCTTATGTAGTAACTCCAGATCATGATGATTTGGATCATCTTTGGGATGACATTCCTTTGGAGGATAGGTTGAGGGGTTTGAATATATGCCCTCCAAGTTTGGCTCCACCTACCAAACTCAAACTTACTCATCAGCAATGGTTAGCAATGAGTAGTGTCCTCTTATACAGGACACAACAAATCTTTGCTGCTTATGAGAAAGCTCCTACACGGATATTTCCTTCTGTCCCGAATATTCTTCCTTCTTCTGTGGCTACAGAGGTCTCTATTCCTCCTTCTCCTGTGGCTACAAAAGTCTCTATGCCTCTTTCTCCTACGATTGCAGAGGTTTCTGTTTCTTCTTCTTCTATTAAATCATCTATTGAAAGTCTGCTACCCACTCATTTGTATAGTCAACAATCAGTTCATCTCATGAAAAAGATGGGCTATAACTTTCAAAAGGCGGAAGGTTTGAACTATGATAAAGGAATGCGACTTCCTTTACAACTTTAAAGTCAAAAATTCACTGTTGGATTGGGATTTGAAGTCCCTCATAAAAATTCTTGCAAGAAGAAGACTAAGTGAAATAAGAATAAAACCTGTAATATGGTACTTCATTCTCCTGAGCCTGAAGAAGAAACTTTTGCTGGTACGAGATCTGGAAGAGAGTACCACAAAGAATATGAGGAAATCTCTAAAGAAGCGAAGGATGTTGCTGAAACATTACCAGTTCAACCATCTCCTGTTTCTTCTAAACCGTCTGTAGTTGAGAAAGGGAAACAGAAAGTTGTTCGTTTCGACGTCCCATTGAAATCTGCTTCAAATCAAGGGGTGTTTATGAAGCCCTACAAGTTTGATATTCTAGCTCAGTTAGCTAATACTCTTGCTAGACTTTCGATATTTGAGCTGCTTCACCTTTTCAAAGAAAGCTGCAAAACTTTGAGTGAAGCTTTGCTACAAGCTTATTCATGCTTAGCTCAACTCAAGAGTCCTGACAATATACCAGTATCATGCCCACAATGTCATAGTGTGATAGAGGCTATTCCTAACATTACCCTCACACATGAGGATATGCTGTTGAAGCATAATAAGCATGACAGGCCTCTGTGCCATACTGGTATATTGAATCCACTAAAATTGATAGGATTTATATTGATCCTGGGTCTTCTATTAGCATTATTCTCCAGAGTATACTATGACCCTTGAGGATTCCTACTAGTGATTTGACTTACACTAGTACCACAATAGTTGGTTTCAACTCTGGGAAGAGTAAACCACTGGGAAAAATTTGTCTGAAAATTCAAATTGGTGATCTTCGAACTATGGCGACCTTTTATGTTATTAACTCAGATGTATCTTACAACATCCTCCTTGGAAGATCGTGGATACATGAGCATAACATTATGCCTTCAACTCTCCATCAATGCTTCAAATACGTGGATTCTCAAGTAGTTGTGAAGACCGAATTTGCAGATATCAATCCTTTTAAGGGTGTTGAAGCATATTTCTCTGACTCAATACTCTACAAACAGGAGCAAGTGAAAGAAATATTTGATATGGCTGAAGACCGGTCCCCTGCAGAAGATCAATCTGTCAATGAAGATCCTTCAGAAGATCAACATTTGAAGATTAAAGTCAAGGGACGAATTCAACCCCAACCTGTCAATGATCAACCTCTGATGATCAAGGTTAAAGGAAGGACTCGAGCCTCGTCTAAGGAAGCTGTGAAGATTCCAGTCAAGAGCCAAGTTTAACCCCTTATGATCAAGGTCAAGGGATGTACTTCTCGTACGAATGATTCAGAACCACCACTGATTATCAACCTTGACAAGCCTACGCAGAAAATAGATGATGGTCCGTTAATGCTCAATCTAAAGCGTAGTAGTCAATTTGTAAATGATGTAAATATTGATCATTCTGTACTTTCTAATATCAATAAAGATTTCCTTTTGGAGTATATGGCTGTCAAATTTATTGAAAGAATGACTTTATCTTCTGATAATCAAAGTCATCATAAAAATAACATAAATACAGAGAAAACCTTATACATTGGTCAAAAGGAAAATTTCTTTCCTCCTCATGTCGATGTTGGACCTTATGCTCAAAGGTTCCTAACATCTTCTCCCTATCTTCTTCTTGTAGCCGCTTCATCACAAGCTTGTGTAACTTATAGACGTCATGAAGAATCTTATTTCGTGATTCCGTCTGATAAGAAAAATAAGAGCCAAATTGTGTTTGGTCTGGCTAAAAATATCCCTGTTATTTAGACAGATAATCTTAGAGATAAAGATAAAGGAATAATCTGAATATGGGATATGATTTAAAGACTATGCAAGGTCTCAATCAAGGCAAAGGTAGACGGTTACCGTTATATGGTGATCTATTTTACCAGAAAACTTGTCATGGGTTGGGATACGATCCATCCCACATGTTTAACGAGGATATACAAGAAGAATTTTCTTCCAGTTCTTCACAATCTTCAGATTCAGAAGAAATCCAATTCATCGAATCGGATACATCCCACATGTGCAAGGAAGATATGGAAGAAAAATGTTCTTCCAGTTTTTTATAATCCTCATATTCTGAGAGAGACTATTATGATGAATCTGAGTGTATGTTCTCAGTTAACATGGTTCAAACCGATAGTGAATCGGAACCATTTGAGAATGACCCTTGGGCACAACAAATGGACACTCAATGGGAGCTTCGTTTTGAACAGCGACAGCCACCTACAGAAAATGAAATCGTCCAGATTGACGTCGAAGACGGAATTACGTCCAAGCCGATATTTATTAGTAAAAACATTTCTGAAGATAAAAAGGAAGAGTTGATACAGTTGATTAAAGAATATATTAATATCTTTGCATGGAGTTATGAGGATATGCCGGGTCTAGACCCTAAAGTAGCTACTCATAAACTCAATATTCTTCCTAATGCCAAGCCTGTGAAACAACAGCAGCGATATTTTCGACCAGATATGATGGACGCAATTAAAGCAGAAGTTAAAAAACTGATCACATGTGGTTTTGTTCGTAAAGAACAACACCCAGGTTTGGTGGCCAACATTGTTCCTATTATGAAAAAGAATAGAAAAGTCAGAGTTTGTATAGATTTTTGGGATCTTAATGCAGCTTGTCCAGAGGACGAATTTCCCCTTCCGATTACCGATGTCATGATAGATAATACATGTGGTTTTGAACGCATGTCTTTCATGGACGAATTTTTAGGATACAATCAAATTAAGATGCATCCAGGAG
Organism: Iris pallida; assembly: GCA_029216955.1. Lineage (NCBI taxonomy): Eukaryota > Viridiplantae > Streptophyta > Magnoliopsida > Asparagales > Iridaceae > Iris > Iris pallida. The sequence continues at coordinate 5,431,436 of JANAVB010021797.1, read as the reverse complement.
ATGAAAAGCATACTACTTTTCGACACCCCTTGGAGTCTACTACTATACGGTTATGCCGTTTGGACTAAAAAATGCCGGTGCTACGTATCAGCGGGCTATGAGTAACATCTTTCAAGAAGATCTACGAAAAATAGTTGAATGTTATGAAGATGATATTGCTGTCAAAAAGTCGATCAAAAGATGATCATATTCAAGACTTAAAGACGGTATTTGAGTTGATGCGCCAACATCAACTGAAGATGAATCCTACTAAGTCTTTCTTAGGGGTTTCCAGTGGCAAATTTTTGGGATTTGTCATTACTTCTCAGGGTATCCATGTTGATCCTGACAAAATCAAATTAATTCTTGAAATGCGTCCTCCACGCAATCTAAAAGAACTACGTGGCTTCCAAGGTCGCATTACTTATATCAGGAGATTTATATCCAATCTTTCTGTGAGATGTCAACCTTTTTCCCGTCTATTAAAGATAGGCGTATCATTTGTCTGGGATGAAGCATGTCAGAAAGCCTTCAATAACATTAAGCAATACCTTACAAATCCACATGTTCTGGTACCTCCAGTGGTAGGAAGACTATTTTTGCTATATGTTCAAGCCTTAGATCATTCCCTTGGTGCTCTTCTTGCAAAAAAAAGTGATATGGGACATGAACAGGCAATTTATTATCTTAGTCGAATGATGGTCGAAGCTGAACACAGGTATACTCATATGGAAAAAGAATGTCTGGCCTTGGTTTTTGCTATTCAAAAGACACGACATTATGTGTCAGGACAGACTATTCATGTCATCTCCAGAATAAATCCTATTCGGGTTTTGATGAGAAAACCGAGTATTCTTAACTCCAGGTTAGCCACCTGGGCAATGTTGCTTACTCCTTATGATATGGTCTATGTACCTCAAAAATCAGTGAAGGGTCAAGCATTAGCTGATTTCTTAGCAGCTCACCCTATACCTGAAACATCTAAGCTATATGAGGACATTCCAGATGAAGTCATGGATTGCAACATAACTTTGAGGGATGATATTTGGCAACTATATTTTGATGGAGCATCACGGGTTGTGCAATATTGTCTCCGAAGTAGGCATTGTCCTGGTCTCTCCCGACAAAATGGTCGTATACCGTGTTTATTCTCTTAATGAGCCATGCTCCAACAATGTGGCCGAATATAATGCTCTACTAATTGGACTCCAAGTAGCAAAACAATTGGACATTGAGTTTCTGGAAGCTTATAGAGATTCTCAACTGATTGTTAATCAGGTCAGAGGGACATATGAAGTCAGAAATCCTGACCTCATCCCTTATCATCAAGTGGTAATCAAATTAATTCTTTTATTTAAAGAATTCTTCATCGAGTTCGTACCACGTTCTCAAAATTTGGAAGCTGATGCTCTTGCTAGCTTAGCTGTAGACTTAGCTGTTCCAATTAGAAGACAAAATACTATTACTTTGTTGGATCGAGACTTGTTCTGTGTTAAGAATAATCTACACATCGAGCATATTATACTACAGAATCAAGTTCTCAACAAAGGGATTGGAGAAGTCCGTTCATTGATTATGCGGTTCATAGGATTTTACCTAAAGATTTGAAGGAAGCTGCATCAATCAAAAGACGATCATTTTGATTCTACTATGATTCTTCCTTACATATGTTATATCGTCGTTCTTATGACGGACTTTTACTACGTTGTCTCTCTGAGAGTGAAGCTAAACAAATACTTCGTGAAGCTCATGATGGTGTCTGCGATGCTCATCAACTAGGTCCAAAATTACAGGACTGCATTTGAAGAATGGGGTATTATTGGTCTTCCATGATATCAGATGCTGTGGATTATGCCAGACGGTATAAAGCTTGTCAGATTCATGCTGATTTTATTTGTCAACCATATGAATTCTTACATCCTACAGCAGCCTCTTGGCCTTTTGAAGCTTGGGACATGGACATTATTGGTCCGATTAACCCTCCTTCTGTCAAGGGACATCAGTTTATACTAGCCATAACGGATTACTTCTCTAAATGGGCGGAAGCGATTCCCCTTATTGAAGTGAAAACATCAAATATGATTAGTTTCATTAAACACCATGTCATTTATCATTTTGGGACTCCCCGATGGATAATTCACGATAATGGACCATAATTTGCCAGTCAGGCATTTTATCGATTATGTGACAAGAATCGGATCCAAAATCTGGCATCTACGACCTGTAATCCAGCTGCTAATGGTTTGGCAGAAGCTTTCAACAAGAAAATTATTAAACTTCTCAAAAAGTTTATCTCTTCTAATAAACGTGATTGGAATGAGAAACTTGGAGAATGTTTATGGGCTTACCGAACAACAGTCCGAACTCCTACTGGTTTTACACCATTTTTACTGGTTTACGAATGTGAGGCTGTCCTTCCATTGGAAATCCATATTCCATCTCTCAGAATAGCCATTGCTAATGAGCTAACTACAGAGAATAATAATCGGTTGAGACTTCAAGAACTTGAAGGATTGGATGAAAAGCGTCTTCAAGCGCAACAGCACATTGAGTTATATCAAGCCCGCATATCTCGAACTTTCAATCGTAAAGTTAAAGAGAGGGTATTCAAAGTCGGAGAGCTAGTTCTAGCTATTCGAAGGCCGATAGTGATGACTCATAAGAGCAAAGGGAAATTCCAAGCGAAATGGGAAGGTCCTTATGTCATTGAGACAATATTCTCTAATGGTGTCTATAGGTTGTCTAAACCTAAAGGAGATTTGCTCATGATGCCAATTAATGGCAAATTCTTGAAGAAATATTATGTCTGAATTTCTTTTTTATTCTCCAGCTACCAATGTTTGGCTAAGCTGATTATTTATCTTCCAAAAAGGAAATTTTGATCTTCTATTTTACCAGCTGATTAAAAAAGAGAGAGATTTATTATTTATCATGTTCTCGTGACATCTAAATAATATTAAGTCTACTTCTTCTCTTATCTATCATGTTCCTATGGCCTCTAAATAGATATTAAACTATTTTTCTTTGAGTTGTTACGATCTGTCATGTTCATATCACCTCTGATAGTATCGTATACTCTAAACAGAAAAAGAGATTCATTATCTATCATGTCCATATTACCTCTGGATAGATATAAATTTTTGAGTTTAGAAGACTTGTCATGTCCATATTATCTCTGATAAGTGTTTCCTATCTCATACCTATTGTTTAATTACAAACTAAATGATAGGGTCACAAAACAAATATTTTATTCATTTCTTGTAAACATTACAGAATGAAAAAAGATAGAAGATTACAAAAAAATTTATTTGCCTAAGACGGAGTAGAGACATCCTCAAGTAATTTTTGTAGCTCCGCTAGATGTTTTTTACGAGAGCTCAATACAGTTTTGGTAGCTACGACACGTCGAGCTTCGGGAGTGCAGATATGAGAAAGTCCAGCAAAGGTAACTATCATCTTATCCTTGGCTTCATCAAGGGTTTTGATGGTAGCCTCAGTTCTGAAGACTAGTTCCTTCAAAATTGAACTCTGAATTAGCTGCTCGTCCCGAGCTATGATCATCTGCTCCCTCTCCGCCTTTAAGCGAGCCAGCTCAGCCTCGACTTCGCGAATTCTATCATTCTATTGATGAATTCTTATATTCGAAGTTTCATAGGCTTCTCTCTGAATATCCAGCTGAGGCTTAGCTTCAGCCAAAAAGGCTTTTTCTTTAGCCACCTTGATGCTGTATTTATGGAGAGCTTCATTAAAGGTAGTCTCCCGAGCGAGGTATTCAGCTGATAAAGCATCATACTCCTTTTGGATGAGACTTTCAGTAGTTTCACTTGACAGCTTTAGATATTCTCTAATGGGCTGTTCAAGTCCCTCTACAACCTTTACCAGCGCCGCTGCTCTAGCTGCATCGTTGAACATAGCGACGTTCCTGATGGTAAGAGAAATAGCCGCCTTCAAGCTCTCATAATTGAGGCCCTTCTTCAGGACCATGTTGATTAAAGCGGCCAGAGTCTTGTAGACAGTATGAATCTCAACTAAGAGATTCATTTCTGCACTTGAACTCGGCGTTGAGGCGATGTCTACCAGATCTCTTCTCTGAAGACTAGGAGCAGATATTGTTGCCTTGGTAGTAGACTGAGATGAAGCCATTGTTGTTGCTGCTACTATAGGCAATTTATTCCCAGGAGCTTTAGGAACAGTGTCTTCAGTACTTGTTACTCCAGCCGTTTCTGGAATCGAAACTACTTGAGTTTTGGTGGCAGTGATTTGTGCGGGTGGAATGGTAGTTATGGCAGCTGACTCCGGTTCGGGCATTATCTCTTCAGCAACTTGTGCTGAATCAGTAGCAATAGCATAGGATTCTATTACAACGTCCACAGCTTTAGTTGATGATTCGACTATGTCTTCATCACCTTCTTCAGCTACCGGCTGTGCAGGCTCTTCAAGTATTTCAGTTGTAATGGGTCTTTCTATAACTGATTCTTCATTGAAATCTACTTCTTCCTTAGTAGCCTCTTCATCATCTACAGTAGGTTCTACTGCAGTTTGTTCTTTATCCTTGCCCTCAGTAGGAGGAGACAGTTCCGGCTGAGCCTGCACTTCGGGCTCTTGTTGTACCTCCATAGATGAAGGACATTCTTCTTGAGCATCTTCTTCTGAAGAAGAAGAATCTTCTCCCTCAGATTTCGCATTTTCCTCATAAATATCTTCTTGAAGAGGGGGAGGAGCCACAAGCTTTGATGCAATGATGACACCTACAAATTAAACAAAAAAATTAATATACAAAATCATAATACAAAATCTTGTATAGATTTTGTGTGATATATATTTACCTGGAGTAGGTGCAGAACGTGCCAGGTACGAGTCATAGTCTCCATCCCAGTCATTATCATCGAAAGCTAGAGCTGGTTCATCAGATGGGATGAGCTTTCGATCAATAGTATATGTAGGGACAGCCTCCTCAGTAACTTGTGCCTTTGGTGGCAAAGACAGATGAAGCGACGAGCTGAGGCATCTCGGAGATAGAATCTCCACACCTTTTGTGGATGTTGCCGGTTGAGATGCATTATATCCTTCTCCAGAATGAGCTGAAGAAGATGCCAGATGTTGCGGCTCATCACCCGGAGTGTCACTATCTGGGGTAGCAGCTCTTGGTCTAGAAGGCCCCTTGACGGTAACCTTCTTCTTCTTTTCAGAGAGGGCCTTCACTGGAAGAGTAGCAGCTGCACCTTGTTTCCGTTTCCGGGACTTGCCAATAATGATTGGTCCTGCAGCTGCTTCCCAGCTCCCATAGGGATGACTTCCAGATGCTGATATGGAACAGCAGTGTCATCGGGTATATCCGAAATACCCTGACCGGCTCTTCTACATTCCCTTCCTTAGGCCATCTTAGACTACTTTTCAAGTTGTAGCCATGGGCGAAGGAGCGGATCGATGCATAAAAGCGAGCATACGTATGAAGTATACGTAGCTCGGTCGTGCTTGTAGCAGTCGATACTTTGAACTTAGCACCGGTACAAGCAGTGCTAAAATACCTCCAGGCCCTTGTACCGTCGATTAGCTTCCCATAATGGCGGAAGCTGGTAGAGAGATTACCAACATGAAGTTGGTCATAGCCAAACTGGTGAGCGAACCGACTTGGAAGATATGGTTCGAACGCGCAGTGGTCTTCATGCCTGTACATCAGATGGGAGGGTCTGATACACACTAGCCGAGGCAGTCGGCTGGAACTTGTGGCCGGGTGCAGAAGAAGTTCCAACCGTGAGAATAATTCAATACAGCTCGGGTATCTGCCACTGTAGTAGCAGTCCATGTAGCCTTGCTGAATTTTTGGAGAAAGACCTCCGCATTATCTCCAGGGCCTGGCGGCAAAAAATTGCAATTATGATGTAGCAGCCAGCCCATTAGATAAGTGTAGGGCATCTCCACCATTAGGAAATCTTTTCGGTGAGGAGCATTATTGATTAGTTCCTCACCGAAAATCCTCAAACCTGCGTTTATTCGGCATACCATTGCCGATAGCAGGTTAATTCTGGCTTTGAACACCAAACGTACTGCCGGCCACATTATATTTCGATGAATTCGGTCTACTGTGTTGATCCTGGGCACAACCCATCTCCGCAGCCACAAGGACAGAAAGCCTGCTAACAAAGCTTCCCTGGAGAGCTTCTAACTACCGTGCCTCAGGTGGCTCAAAGTTTCAGTCCCCGCAGGGATGTCTCCGGTCTTTTTGGGTAGATACTTGTCTGGAAACTTGTGTGAGATCATTAAACAATTGATTAGATCTGCAGGGATTATTGAACAAGGGTTGATGGTCGGAGCCTTGTTTTCCTGAAATCTTCCATGCTCGTTCTTAGATATTCTATTCTCATGATAGAATAGATAAGTTGTCCATTTATTAGTGTACGCCAGGTGTGATCTACTGTCATACATGGATGTGCAAATTAAGTAATGGCACATTAGTTCTTGGTAAACCTCAACTAATCGAGGATTCTTCTCTCTTATTTCTGCCGGTTCCCTGTTGGAGGGAACATATTCCTCATAAGGCGCTTCACCCATTGGCAGCTTCGAGATAAATTGCATCTCGTACAGGGCAAGTCCCATCTCACCGAGTGGAGTTGTAAAAGTTCCTGTCGAACTCATGTACAGCTCCATCAAATCCAGGAACAAATTACTGTTCGGTGGTATACCTTGGCTTGTAGAGGCTACCGCTTCATAGAGGCCGATAGCTTCTAAGTCTGTCTTGAAGTGCTTCAAGATCCAGGCACTTAGCTGAATCCAATTCTGGTTATATGGAGTCAACCACCCTGGTAGCCTAGGGTTGGCTTGTGGATATAATACTGCAGCTCCTATGAACTTGTTGATGAACATTGGGGTCTGCACTGGCTGGATCAAAGCCGAATCTTTACTCGGAGTAAATCCAAGTAAGAGACCGGAGAAGGGGACAACTCCACCACTGGGAGTGCTGGTGTGGTAGCCCATATCATTTGCTCTCTCCCTCTTGAAGATGATCCTTCCTGGCCTACCATGACTGCTGGGAGTCAGGTTCCATAGCATCTTTCGGAGATGGGTGGCATGGACAAATGCAGAAAGAGGATAATCCCTGTCCATGTCAGGGAGATACATTGCCCTCTCCCCAAACTTGAACACCCAAGCCTCTTTTTTAGGGTATGTTTGTGATTTGAAGTCTATCACATCCCCGAACAGAAAGGCTGGCTTCAAAAATTATTGGTCATCTAGTGATACCAATACTTCCCCATCTATCATGGACAGCAGCATTCTGTCCCCTTGAGTAGCTATCAGGTGTTCTCTCTCCTCAGGGTACTCTGGATCCGACTGAGGAAACTCCACATGGGACAGGTTCTCCAAATAATTTGAACCCACCATACCAGTTGGTGAGCCAAATATTTCTGCAAGTGGGTGAATTTGCAAGTCCACTACCAAAAGAAAAAGAAAAATCAAGTTAGTAAAAATCTAATTTGAAAATTTTACTCAGATGACTTAGTCTGAGTTTTTATGCATAAAAATTAAAGACTATGACTATGCAAATTTAAAAAAAAATTGTAGATGTTCTTTGTTTTTACGCAAAGTCTTACACTTATGAAGTTTTATGCTGGCACATATTGATGTGAGCGTATTATGGATTTTACGCTGGTATGTGTTGACATGAGCATATTTTAATTTTTACGCTGGCACATATTGATGTGAGCGTAGTATAGATTTTACGCTGGCATGTGTTGACATGAGCGTATTTTAATTTTTACTCTGGCACATATTGATGTGAGCGTAATGTGAATTTTACGCTGACACGTATAAACGTGGGCGTATTTTCTTATTTTCAAACTTTACGCTGACACGTGTAATGTGGGCGTAGAGTTTAAAAGTTGGGTTCTTCTTCTTCTTCGATGAACTCGCAGCTGAAGTTTTTTTTGCTCTACCTTTTATTGCCGGAGCTACGGCGGGGTTACTCTGTCGGGACGTCGCCGACGATGGGACGGTGGTTTTTGCACGATCGGCCAACGATGAATCAACGACGGGCTTCTTGCCCTTGCTGTCGGTGGTGGTCTTGCTCTTGGGGGCCATGGATTCGGATCGAGATTTCGAAGAAAGAGAGAGAATAAAGAAGTCCGAGATTGCAAGAGACGAGTAAAGTTCTCTATGAACTCGAAAAGCTCTATTTATAAAGAAATTTTGAATCGGTTTAAATTCCCGAAATTTATGCTGGCGGTTGGATATCTCGACTTTTACGCGGACTATTGACCGTTGAGTATCCCGAATTTTACGCGAACTGTTGACCGTTGAGTATCCCAGATTTTTCGCTTCTGTTCAAAGTATTTCAAATTTTAAAAATATTTGAAAACTTTGAAGGGGGTCTTGTAGGAGCGTAAAAAGTGCTTCATGGACTAAGTCAAAGAAGTTGAGAATTTTACACAAATCAAACAGAATAAAACTATACGCGAGCTATTCTCTATGCGAGCTACTCTCTACGCGAGCTATTCTCTACGCGAGCTACTTTCTACGCGAGCTACTTTACGCGAGAGCTATCCGCTGAACTTTACGCGGAGGACAGGCTGTCAGGCTGTATTTAATGTGTGTGATTCTTGTTCTGACACAATAATTTTCTGACAGCAGGATTGCACAGAAGCCAAGAGGATTAGATTTACACTAAACCCAATACTGTCGTTTAGTGTGCAGATGGGTTATTTTATGCTCAAAAGATTGCTTCTTTTACGCACGAAAGCTATTCGAGCTTTTTACGCTCAAGGCTGTTGGGTGCGTAAAGTTTATTTGAGCTAATTTTACGCTCAAGGCTATTTTTAGCCACTTTCTGCGGGAAGCTTATTTTGGGCTATTTTACGCCCAGTTTGCTACTTTACGCAAGAAGTATATTTCGGAATATTTTTACGCCCGATCTTTTCTTGCTACAGGAGAACGTGGTTTGCTTATGTGGCTTTCATGCCACACTTATTGAGGAACGTGTGTACGTGCTCTCCTCATTTTGTTGAAGTAATGGGACACATGTCACCATGCGTAGAGATAAAAACTCTACGTGGGACACGTGTCATCACGCGTAAAGGTTGATTCTTATAATGGGTGACAGTTACCAAACTTTGTTGCCTTTTACGCACAGTGGATCTAGTCTATAAATAGACTTATTTGTAAATATCAGATCATCAGAGAAATAGAGAGATACAGAGAGGAGGAGATTCTGAGAAAACTCGTACTTTCAGAGTGATATTCCCAGAAGCATTTCTTCAACTTTTTCTCAAGAACAGGGTGAAGCAAAGCAAGAAAGCATTCGACTGTGCCATCAGTGTCGTTGTTCGATACCTTTCTGGTAACTTAGTTCTTCCGATTGTTCGTCTTCTTCAAGCAGTTTTCTTCATCATCATCGTATGGTCCAAGGAACAAAGTGATCGCTCTCAGATCAGACTTCCATAGCAATACTTCCCAGAACAATTTGTACTTTTGTACTTTTGTACTTTTTCTAGTTTTCTTTCAAAAGCCAATTTTTAGGCATTTTGTTGAGTGAAACACACGGTAGCTATCTTCTTCGGATCAACTAAAAGTCCTTCTCCCGAGATAATGTGTCCAAGGAAAGGAACTCTATCAAGGCAGAATTTGCACTTACTAAGCTTGGCTTACAACCTCTCCTTCCTCAAGGTCTCAAGAACAATGCGAAGATGCTTCTCGTACTCCTACTGACTCTTAGAATACACCAGGATGCCGTCGATAAACAGTACTCCGAATTTATCCAAATATGGGGTGGAACACCTTATTCATCAAGCTCATAAAAATAGCTGGAGCGTTGGTTAAACCAAATAGCATAACCAAGAACTCATAATGTCCATACTTGGTCCTGAAAGCTGTCTTCGGTATGTCTTCTTTCCTCACTTTGATCTGATGATACCCCGATCTGAGATCTATCTTCGAGAATATACAAGCTCCATGCAATTGGTCGAATAGATCATCAATGTGTAGTAACGTATACTTGTTCTTGATTATTATAGTATTCAGAGCTCTGTAATCAATGCACAACCGAACTGATCCATCTTTCTTTGGCATAAACAAGATACGTGCTTCCTTCAGCGAGACACTAGCTCTAGTAAATCCCTTGTCTAAAGGTTCATCAACTTGTTTCTTCAGCTCTTCTAACTCCTTCGGCGCCAACCTGTATACGGATGATGTGACAGGCTCCGCCCCTGGTATCAAGTCGATGGTGAACTCTACTTCCTGATCAGGTGGCAAACCTGGTATGTCATCGGGAAAGACATCCACAAATTCTGTTACGATCTTCGGATGCTCAACCTCGTCTTCATCCATATTTATAGTACCCTGTTCTCTTGCTCTACGAAGAAACTCAAACTCCGTCGCCCAGGTAGCCTAAAGATATCTCCTCCAAGACGACAATCCAATGTAATATGGTATTAACTCATCCAGTCCATATCAAGTACAATATCATAATCTGGCATGAAAAGGATTAAGAATTATGTTAAGAATTATGCTCACATCTCTCTCCCATAAATAATTACCGAACAAGCACTACAAGTGTCACTAACCGGAATAATACTATCTTCCGTCAGCATCTTCATGACCTTAGGGAGAGGTGAGGTCGCTACTCTATGTGTGGCTATGAAACTAGCGGGAATGAAAGAATGTGATGCTCCTGAATCAAACAATACTACAGCATGTAATGAAGCTACTAATATAGTACATGCTATAACCTCACCTGCAGTCTGCTCCTCCTCTACGGTTATGGCAAAGGCCTGTCCACGACCACATGCTGATGCTCTTTGCTGCTGAGCTAGCTGGTATACCACCGCTTGGGGTGGCAGAGGTGGCCTCTACTGAAAACCTTCCGATATTGGTGGTCGTATGCCTCCAGCTCTCGCTTGTGGTGCTCTCCGTCTATCTCTGCTGAGTCTCCAACTAGATCTGTTGTTGCTCTTGCATTATTACGTCGAAGGTCTGGAATAACTACTGTAGACCCATATTTTGTCCAAGCTGGAGAAACATCATCGATGGCATCGGTGGCAGCGATGGCATCGGTGGGATATCATCTTTCCTGAACCTCGGTAGGTGCAAAGCTGCTGGATTATCTGACTGGGTGGAAGAACCTCAAATCGATGGCGAGGTTGAGTCGATGTGAGTCACTACAATATTCTGCGGAGTAACCGCGGGATTCTCGTTGCCGGCTTGTGGGGCGTAAAGAAATGAATCTTATAAGCTACTAGATTCAAACAACATGCATGACAAGCAATAAATTTTGAAAGCGATATGGAGGTCAAGGACCTATAACAATGAAGATATATGGATGTGATCATTGTAGGACCGTTGAACACCTCTAGAGGGAGTAAATATAGTGTGTGCATGTGCAGCTGATTAAATCTTGTAATTAAAAATTTATATACTATGGCAAGTAAGAGAAAATAAAATAGCAGTAAATAACTTACAGTAGAAGTAAGAGTTAAGAAGATCAAACTCAGTGACACAACGATGTATACTGGTTTTCCTCGCGGAGGACTAATCCAGTCTCAAGTACTTATGCTTGTCGTTAATCCACTATGGTACAAGCTTTAACTGAGTGCTTGTAACTCTTACAACACCATGCTTGGGAACAAGTGCACGACTGACTTCACAACATCGTACTTGGCGACGAGTGCTTGACCAACTCCATATGGAGATTTAAAAATTGGAACGTTTTTTCAAATTTAGCCTCCGATATAACTTTTCACAACCAAACTCTAACAGAAACTGTACTGGCTTGGCTAAGAGTAGTATAGGCTAAATTTGAAAGTGTATCTTATAGAAAACACTTAAAAATGAATAGAGAAGAGAAGGAATGAGTGAATGAGTGATTTGAAAATGTGAAAGTTCTTCTATGTTTATAGTATTTTTGTAGACTGAATTCGGGTAGAGTTCGGATGCAGAAATTTCATATTCGAATGTTAGATGCAGATTTGGAGGGAATTCAAAAATCTATTGAAACTGCCCTGAAAGAACATAGGCCGAGTTCTGGCCAAGTTCTGTCTGACCTAGTTTAGGCCAAATGGTTGGGTTTTTGGCTAATTTGGAATATGAACTTTGGATATGTATTTGTGGATAGGTAGGCTACGATTTTTGTGGACTGAGATTAGCTGAGCCTGTACCGATCCTGCTCTATCTTACATATTTTTCTAGACTCGATAAAAATAAAAATACATAATAAATATGTAAAAGTTTGATCTTGATTCCATTGTGTTTGGTTCTTTTATGACGACGATACTTTTGTAGCTTGTAGCAGTAGTAGGTGCAGTCTTGAAACATGTAAACCTGTAGTAGTATGTATATTTTGTATATCGATCAAAGTTGACGTTGATTATCAAAATCAGGTGTGATCATGCCTAATGGCCAACAATCTCTCCTATTTTGATAATTGAAAAACTTTGAGTCTATACCAAAATATAATAAATATAATATTGAACTTTGAAATTATACCAGACTTGTCTAAAGAAATCTTAAATTTTTTATTTTGGTATGCACATTTTCCTTCTTTGTCATGTTCTCAAAATACGACTCCCTCACAATTTATGAGTCAAACATCAAAAAAAAAAGTAATACCAAATATGACAAGTCAACAGCTCAAGTAGTATTATACTGGACCATCAACAGTAGTAGTCATGAATAAAAATAAACAACTCACATAAAAAGATGAAAGTGTTACTACTACTGAGAAGTCCAAAGTGCATTATATATAAAAACTCACTACAGAGAATCAAGTCCAAAGCATAAAAAGTAAAATGTGTTACTACATTTTAGATCATCATCAGCTAGACAAATCCACACAAAATACTAGACCAAAACATCTAATCAACTATCAGCACCACCATGAGCAACATCAATCTGTGTATGCATCTGCAAGCAGCTCGCTCAGATCAAAATAAGATGTCATCAGGCCGAAGAAGGCGAATGTCAGATCATCCACAAGTCTCGGTTCGTCAAAAGCAAGGTGACGGAGGATAGTGGTCGAAGTAGTAGGATGATGAGCCATCGTCTACTAGATGTCTGCCATAGCATTTTTTAAGACCTGGGCCTTATACTGCTATTCATAGAGAGTGACAAACGCATCGAACCGCTGAAAGAGCTTGTCAATAGTATGACCCAGAGCTGCAGGGGCTGGAGCGTTTGCTGTGGCTGCGACCGGAGCAGGTGGAGGCACCAAAATGGACGATTTGCAACAGTTCGAGTTGTCCAACAACGACGTATTATAACCGTCATTGTATTTTCGACAGATTGAAAGTGTTGTTTAACATCAAAATCTATTTTTCCCAAATAGTAGATTTGGATTTGACGGGTTAAAATGGTTGTTTAATATCAAATTTTTTTTAATTTTTTTTGGCTCCATGCCCCTTCCACATAATCCAGGTGGTCGGTCACCCCAAGCCTACGCGATCGACCCTTGGCGTCGACTCCGCAATCCACCACACTCCATATCTATCTCTCCTTCGATCCCTTCGGCCATTACCGACCCAAGCTTCCTCCCTCCCTGTCTTCACCAAGGGTCATCAAACCCACTGGTACCCGTCACCACCAACTCTGTCTCCTTGTCCAGCCCTAGCCCCAATGTTGGCGGGTTGAGAATGGAGTTCCCGAACAAGAAGTACATGGTGTTCTTCCTCTAGTACATCCACGCATTGGTCGCTCCCGCTCCAAGCAGATCCTCTCTTTCCCCTCTATCTCCCTCTATCTTCTCGATGTTGAACACGCTACCTACTGCCACTACTCCATCACCGACATCGGGTACGTCCTTCTTTGATTTTATTTTGATTAGGGTTTTAGATTTTTCTTCTCTCTCATAATCTCATAATTTTGGTTTGACTAGGGTTCATATGCAACGTCGACTTACAAGGACACCGACGACCCGCCCAACAAATAATTTCCTTATTATTTTCTTCTCTGATTTTAGGGTTTGTTGATTCTGCCTCTCTCTCTGGCGACCTACCACGAGCATACTTTGAACATGCCTGCATTGACGATTGGTCGAAGATACCATCGACCTACCTGGATAGCCTTCTATTTCTCTCTCTATATATATCTTTTGAATGTGGTTGTGTTCTCTATCTACTTTTATTTTAGATTCTATATTATGATAGCACCATAAGAATTGAGACACTATATCCAATTGTCTTTGCATCAGTTTGAAGGGAGAACGTTATCATTGCTTTGGAGCATTTTATCGAGCACATCCACTGTATGAAGTTTAGATGAAGTCTCCCACTTTTTCTGTGGTGTTTTAACTAAAAATAAGAATAATGTATTACTGCCAAGAACTTTGGTGTTTTTATTTGTTGAAAATTATTTTCTACCTCTTATTCTCATTAATGCAGGATTTTTATCCTTTAAGGGGATAAGAATCATCCACATGTCTGCTTTTGTAACCAATGTATTATGCATTTTGGTTAAGTGTTTCCCTACACACTTATTAGTGCAGAGATGGTTTTTGGATGATGTTTAAAAGTTATCCCTTGCTCCCAGTTTTGATATGCATTACTGTAGGAGGTGCAACTTTGTTGATGAGTACTAAAAACTGAAGTTCTTAGTATTACGTCATTAGTGCTCTTTTCCCCTATATACTGTATCAAGTATGAACATTTGGAATTTGCTCATGACTGTTGTACGGTTCGTAGGATATTTCGTGGTTAACCGTTTTCCATATTTTTCTATAACATTCATATAAGTACATTTCCTATATTTTTACGAGGGTTTACATTAGTTACTTCAATCAATAATCTGATTATTTCTTACCTACTGTTGATGTTGCTTAGAAATTAGTGTTAAGTAGATACAGTGTTGGAAGTTCTTTTGGAGGAACATGATCCTTATAGACTATTCTGGAACCTGCTTTTTGTGCATGAATCAATTTGTCCATGTCCTTGGGTTTGAAATTTGTTCAACCACTACATATGGGAGGTTCTCACAGGATCCTAAGATGTAACAGGTGCAATAATCCATTGCTCCCTAGATATGTAATAACTACATTGATGAGATATGAGAATAACATTATTAGTACAATAGAAGGCTGTCACTACTGCATAGTGGCATGTAGCCATGTCTAAGGGCATTTTGACCTATCCAAATAATTGATTAGCTTATGGAATCTAGGAAGACTTATAGGAAGAGTAAGGATACTGTTATGAGTAAATTATTTTGAACATCTTATTTTGTGTCAACACGATACACACTCCAGAATACTCTAGGATACGTCAAGATTGATAGGACATAACTTTGTTACTAAGTTAATGTAAGCTATGATTAAAGATGTTGATCTTGATAATTTGTGAGCCATAGATTGAAATGGCATACATGTGGTAGGCTCGAGGCATAGGGAATCTCCCGAGTCGCTGTGACCCCGACACAAATTCCCTATATGTCTGCTAAACCAAATGTATGGACAATTGAGAACTTGCATTTCTTTTTCCTTGCTAAGAATCTCAGCAACAATTTTACATTTTCCAAGTATTAGGGAATTTGATGTTGTTAATTTCTTCATCTTATGATATAATTACTTCCATTTTACTCTTGGTCAAACTATCGAACTTGTCTATGCATGCAAGAAAGGCAAGAATAGCTTCACTTCAGAGCATGGTGAGTATTTCATCAAGTACTTTTGTAGCAATGTCTTCACAACTATCTCAAGCAGAGGAGAGATAACACGCATTTACTGGTCGAGGGCATTGGAATTAGTTGTGATTACAGGGAGATTCAAGAACCTTACTTTAGTACACATTTAGTGTTGCTGCAGTTGCAAGGTTGTTGTACAAATGGTCATGTTATTTTTCATCAGTTATCATATACAAATGTTCATGTTATTTCTTCCATTGTGTTCTATTAAGGGCTTTAACATTCACAATGGCAGTGTCCTCATCTCAAACAATTTCCTTTCGCCTTATTCTCAATGTATTCCATGCCACCTTCCCTTATCCTATTTTTTATTTTGTTACCACACATCCATCTAACAGTCTCATGTCAATTGTTCTTGAATGGCTGAACATTCCGACCAATAAAATCATTATTATTCTTTAGCCCAACAATTTATAGATATCAAATCTACTACCTTAGATATCCCAACATCTTCTGTTACTATCTTCATCTAGATATCAATCCACTATATTTAGAGAAGTCTATATTTCTTGATTAATGTAGACTGTAATTGGCTGTTGACTGCTGCAGACTTTTGACTTTTCCTAAACCAATTTCTTGTCAGTAGCTGCAAGAGTTGATGCAGCGTGCATCCGAAAATGAAGATGAGTCGTTCTTGAACCCTGGAGTGTCTGAAAAGCAGCCATTGCATGTATTTATGGTAAGCCCTAAGCAGTAAGATTAGCTGGATATTTTCAGAATGTAAAAATGTTGTTTGCCTGCACTTTTTCTTTATTCTTTATTATTGGTGCTATTCTACATATCAGTAGAGATTCTTCATTCTTTGCTGTTATTTTTAGGTTGATCGCAAAGCATCAAGTAGATCATCCTGGTTTTCTTAAAAGCTCCTCTCCACCACCTTATTTACTATTGTTGTTGGCTTAATGTGGTATGTATCTTGTCCAGTATTAGCTAATGTCTATATTTTCATATGTAGAAACATAAAACAATTCAACCCAACATTAATCATTTGTATTAGTCTTTTTGTATACTACCTTGCTAAATTCCAGATGCCTGATGCATGGATGCAGAGACACCTCTAAATATGAACAGGAACACAAAGTATTAACAGCCAGATCCTATTAGTTTAGAACCAGTTGTTTTACCTGTAGAAGCATGGAAAATATTGCTTTTAGTCCCATATCGGAAAGGAGAAGAAGAAAGGGCTTACTCCATTCTATAAATAGAGCCCCCTTACCTCCTTTGAAAAGGGCACCAACTTCTCTTCCCTCCTTCCAAACTTGGACTCTTCCTATTACGCACCTTCGGGTGCTAAGTAGAAGAAGTCTAGGGCAGCGCGGGCTCATCGGGCTCAGTCAGCTGTCCCAACCTCTGACCATCAAGAGCGTCCCGCTAAGCGGGCCTCTGATGGAAAGTTGTACAGAGCCACCTGTGTCCAGCCCCCGGCGGCAAACGGACAGTGGTTCTCAAGTGTCTTCCAACAAAGATCGAGGGCAAGTGTTTCTATTAGCCCCTACATCAGGGAGCAAACATGATACCTACGCACTCGTGTGTTCAGGATACCCGGGTCCACAAAGCGAGTGCACGGGCAGATCGAGACATTCCTCATGCGAGTCATGAGACATTCCTCATGCGGCTCGGTCATGAGACGTCCTTTATACGGCTCGGTCATGAGACATTTCTCATGCGGCTCGGTCATGAGACGTCCTTCATGCGGCTCGGTCATGAGACATTCCTCATGCGACTCGGTCATGAGACGTCCTTCATGCGGCTCGGTCATGAGACATTCTTCATGCGGCACAGAACCCAGGAAGCTTCATGCGACTCAAAATCAGACGAGCTTCATGCGGCTCAAGAGTATAATGCGGCTCAAAAGTCACCAACATGGACATGCGGCTCAACGTACATAGGCAGCTCGAGTAAACTCCATGCGGCCCAGAGAGAGAGACCACGTGGTCTTCAAAAATAGCTGTTCCCAACGTGTGGACACATTTAATGCTCTGACGGCTGACAGACCTGACAAGTGACAGACCTGACATAAAGTTGTCATAATGACTGACACGAAAAGCAGTACTTCGGGAATAAGGAAAATCTTCAAAGTGGCGCTGTCTACCAAAGTTTTGAGGCAAGCTTATGCGGCCAAGAATAAACGAGTTCATGCGGCCAATGCAGAGAAACCTATGCGGTTCAACCAAGAAGGTCCCCCATGCGGCTCGGCTATAAAGAGATCCATACGGCTCGGCCATGAAGACTCTCATGCGGCTCGGCCATGAAGACTCCCATGCGGCTCAGTCATGAACATATCCATGCGGCTCGGTCATGACAACCTTCATGCGGTTCGAGTATAGAGACTATTCATGCGGCTCGGTTATGACGACCTTCATGCGGCCCAAACATCGACACTCCTCATGCGGCTCAACGTTGACGACTGGACACGTGTCCTACAGTCAATCAAATCTTGGGCCAAATCCCAATAATCTGGGACACGTGGCAGAAGAATAAATTAAATTTATTCATTAAGATTCGCAGATGTCAGCAAATCATCATGACGAAGATTTATTGCAATCAGCATTAATTGTTGATGGGATTTGGTATAATCCATATTAACGGCCCAGATCTTTCACGTTCAAGACTATTTGTCCAGATTGGTTAATCATCAGGCCGCCGCCACTTTGAGAATGGGTAATCATCCAAACCCTAATGATGCCCCCACTATTATAAATAGCAAGGTGCCATTCCCTTGTAAATGGAGATAATATAGAGAGAGATACAAAAAAAGAAAAAAAGAATCAGAGAAGAATACGTATACACAGAGAGACTTCCCCCATAGTCATAGAGAGAATATACACAGAGAGAGAAGCCAGGAGAGCAATCAGAGAGAGAGCAAGAAGGCGTTTCTTCGTCAACGACCAAGCAGATCTTCCCCGAGTCAAGGCTGCGTACCGATCGTCCAAGGAGTAAGGCAGAGCGGCCGTCGCTTTCCCGAGCCTCTATCGTCACCCCCCAGAATCTAA
Source organism: Iris pallida (assembly GCA_029216955.1). Taxonomy (NCBI): domain Eukaryota; kingdom Viridiplantae; phylum Streptophyta; class Magnoliopsida; order Asparagales; family Iridaceae; genus Iris; species Iris pallida. Next base: position 5,412,810 of record JANAVB010021797.1, on the reverse strand, counting down.
AATAAACAATCGTACTTAGACTGCTGTACCTAGGTTTTCGTCCCTAGGCTTTCTTTGTACGAGCGAGTTTGTATTGTGAGTCTAAGTTCAGTCCTCCGATAATTGTTCTGTACTTTTACAATCAATGGCAAACACGATGGCGACTCTGCTGGGGACTAACTTCTCCATGGCTGAGGAGTTGGTGACGCAATCAGACGTAGCCGAACTTGGCTCTACACAACAGAAGATGGTCGTACGCTTCGACCAATAGGCGTTCGAAGAGATGCTCTCTGAAGGTAGCACTGGCCCGGTCCAGAAGCGCACCCGCACCATAAAGGCTCGCAAAGAGTGGAGGCCAAAATCATTTGCTCCCCCGCAAGCCCTTGATGGGGTGCTCTCTATTGCTCAAGATGGCGAGAAAGACTCCCCTGTGGCCCCACTTCAGACCGTAGACGACTCTGCTGTCCCCAAGTCCGGCAGAAGAGTATTAGCCGCATAACTTATGCGGCTACAGTTGCCAACCGCACGGATGAGACTCATGCGGCTATTAACGTCAATCGCTTGCAGAAAACCCATGCGGCCACAGATGCCAACCGCATACGGTCAGCCTGCACGGTCGTGACTCCTAACCGCATAAAGACTCATCCTACAACAAAAGACAGCCGCATGCAGACAGCCTGTACGGTACCCAATGCTAGCCGCATAGCATCCGTCCCACGCTTCTCTCGATCAGTCTTCGACCGGCTCTCATGCGGTCCTGACTCTGATCATTATCTGGATGATAATCCAGACTCTGTGGTATTCGACTTAGACTCCTCCTATTACGCACCCACAAGTGCTAAAAGGAGGAAGTCTAGGGCAGCGCGGGCTCATCAAGTCCAGACGACTGCCCCAACCTCTGACTATCGGGGCGTCCCGCTGATTATCACGCGGGCCTCTGATGGAAAGTTGTATAAAACCACTCAAGTCCAGCCCCCGGCGACAAACAGACAAAGTGGTTCCTCTGACCTGCACGAGGTTATCCTCCACAAACGCAAGGAAAGAGAAGGAGCTTCAGGGTGTAAATAACCCTCACACGGACATCAATGCACCCAGATCATCGTCAACTGCTGTTGCAGCAACGCGGTGGTGACGGAAGACCGGCCATTCGTCTTCTAAAGACTACATCACCCGAGCTCAGAAGACGAGGCACCTCCTGTTGTCTCCTGCAAGTTCGCACAGAAAGTTCTCGCCAAGGGAAGAGGGAAGAAAACGAGCATCTCCAGCCCAAAGGTGTCAACTACTGCAGCTAAGAAACCATCGTCAAAAGGGTTATCCTCCACTGGAGTATTTCAACACACCCGTTCGAAGACGAAAACTGCTGCAGTAGGAAGTTCATCGTCTGCAACATTAGGGGTTGTCTGAACTGGGGGTAGCACTCCTCCAAACATCCACGACAATCCGACATTCCAAGAATACGGACTGGAGGAAGCAAATCCTCCGATGGATACAACAGATACCGACGTCCCCAAGGACATCCTAGATGAAGCAAGCTCCGATGCCGGGGGTAGTGTTCCTTTCGAGTCTTAACCTGAAGAGTACATCCCCACATATCTTGATGATTTCTCGATGCACGGGTATGACTCGGAGGGTACATCCTCCACCACTCCTTCCGTCACTCCTCATGTGAAGACGGTGTTCATGACAGACAGCAATCAAGGCGGTTCCGATGATCGCCAGCGCATCGGCACTTTGGAGGCCATATTGCATGCCTTGGTCAAATCTGTAGACGAGATCAAAGCGGCACTTCCTAATCTGCAGGGGGTGACGCCTGGCCAGACAAGCACGGGTCCCCCAATCAACGTAGATTCAAATTCGGCGGCACCAAATCCGGGCAATAATCCTCCCGAAGTAACGGCTCTGACTGCGACAGATGAGACCCGAGAAGTAAGGAGAGAAGTTCAAGAGCTCCGAGCCATGTTCCACGCCAGAGAAAACTCTCAAGACCTCCGGATACGGCAACCATATCCTGCTGAATGGAGGGATGTTCCCTTTCCACCAAGATATAAGCCGTTCAATATCAACCCATATGATGGCAAGACTTCAGCAAGTCGGTACATCACTTACTTTGAGGTCACTACCGACCATCTCCCCCATGATGACGCTATCCTCACGCGGTTATTCATTGGGGCATTGGAAGGAGTCGCGTTCGATTGGTACCGTAACCTGCCGGACAATTGCATCCATTTCTTCGCTGGCTTCAAACGCCTATTCTTGGAGAGGTTCTATGAGGTAGGGCAGGACGTCACGATGTCTACCCTCATAGACGTCATTCAAGGAGAGAAAGAGCTGACGAGGAATTACATTGAGCGGTTTCGTCAAACCGCAATGAAGTTACCATCTGGCAACCCGGACTCCTCCTTGATCGAAATTTGCCAAAAGAGACTACTCCCAACAATCAGTCTCTGGATGGGCGAGAGTCAATTCAAGGACTGGAAGGCTTTTATCATTAGTGCTACAAGTGCCGAAGAACGATTAAAGAAGGCTCGCCAACTGGGATTACATATCTCAGAGGGAGAGAACAAAGGCAAGCGTCCCAGCACTACCAACGACAATGGGGATAGCCCCTCCAACAACCGGGACAACAGAGGCAAGCAGGCTATGGTGGCCGATACAGCCCAGAAGCCTGAGTCACAACCTGCGGACAAACAATGGCCTCAAATCACTTACTCTTTTGAAGACGGTCACGTCAAGCCTATCTTAGACATGCTCATACAAGAAGATAGGATTCAGCTTCCTCCACCAAGACGGAAGCCTCGGCCGGCTGATTTGGAGAACCCAAGGTTCTGCCATTACCACCGCTACGTCCACCATGCTACGCACGACTGCTACCAACTGAAACGATATATCCAGAACCTCATCGATTCGAACGCTCTGGCCATCGATTTTGAGGAGGTAACCGTGGCAGCCAACATGGTGTCCGTATAATTCGGCAGCTTCCCTCCAACCGAGACCCAGGATGGGGTGATACCCATCCCTCTGGCAACGATGGAGATTGTTAATCTCTCGCCTGCTCAAGCTGCTGGTCTAGTACCTCTCACCACATCACGAGGGGAAATCATGCGGGTCCATCCGGACCTAGTCCACGAGGTAACTCAGTCCACTCCATCTTCTAAAAAGAAAAGTGGAAAAGTCAGATCCTGCCGTACCACCTCAGCAGATGAAGAGGAAGTCACGGCCGTTGTTACTCGATCCGGAGCACAATCTCAACCTGTGGCTGAAAACTCGACTGATAATCATCCGCCCACTACCACGGATGCTCAGGGACCGGCTCAGCCTTCGACGACCGACAAGCCTAGGCCGAAGGAGACTCGCTTCGACAAATCCCTCCGAAAGGAAACATCTCAGGGGCTAGAGAGGCCCTACAACTTCGACATCTTGGCGCAATTGGCCAATACACCGGCCAAATTGTCCTTATATGAACTCCTGAGGCTCTCGAAGGATGTCCGCACAGCTTTGAGCGATGCACTTCAAAATGCCGACGTGTACCTGGCTCAGGTCAACCTCACGGGAGAAAATCAGCCCGCAGACCTCGAAGACAGTGCCTGTACGGGAGCAATGCCCAACATCGTCTTCACTCCACAAGACATGCTCATCAAGACTAATCTACACGATCGCCCATTATACTACACAGGCTACATCGGCGACATAAAGGTGGACCGGATGCACATTGACCCTGGGTCTTCCATAAGCATCATTCCAAAAGTACTACTGCATCATCTTCGCATCCCGGTGCATCGCCTGACCCCTACAAACACCGCCATCAGCAGGTTCAATTCAGGCAGGAGCTACCTAATCGGGAAGATCCATCTGAAATGTCAGATTGGCAATCTCCAATCAGAAGTCACTTGCTATGTCATAGATGCCGACACTTCATACAACATTCTTTTGGGGCGTCCTTGGATACACGATTACATGATCGTGCCTTCCACGCTACACCAATGCTCCAAATATGTCGACAAGCACGGCTTCGTGAGGACAGAATTTGCTGACATCGATCCCTTCAAAGGGGTCGAATCTTATTACTCGGACTCCTGCCTATACGAAAAGTCGAAGAGGTACCTTGAAGGAGGAAATGAATAAACTGATGTTAAAGCAACCACGGGATCTGAAGAGCCTCTGACGATCCACCTCCAAGCTCGCAAACCAGGCAATTCTGCACCCCTTACGGCCACGCTGCGTAAGGACGCGATCAGCCTCTCGGCACAGGAAGAGCAGTTGAGAATCCGGCTGCCAAGGTCCGGCCAGGTACCGAGACCCACGACAGGGCCACTTACCATCAGATTGCCAAGAGTCGGCCAGCCACAAACCGAGAAGCTCAATCCCCTTGACAAGCCAATGACGATACGTCTTCCCAAGAAGAGTCGTCATCCCAATGCAAAGTCTGGGGCTTCTAGCGAGCCAGCGACTCCCCGCCCAGCATCAAGTGCCAAACTGGGGGTCGCTAGTTTGCCAACAACTCCACGCTCGGCTCCACCAACAGAGCCCCTGATGATCAAGCTACCCAAGTCATCCTCTCAATCTGCAGTTACACAGGGGGTGGCCGAAGAAGAGTCAGAGCTGGCTAAGTATGTGGCTGCTCACACTGAGATTTGCTCATGTTGCCCATCAACGACAACTTTCTGAAGAAGTATTACGTCCGAAACGACATCCAAAAAAAAAATCCCTGATGATTGAGTTATGTACCCCCCGGTACCGCTGAACTCACATTCCGCCTCCAAATTTCCTAGATTGGTGAATTATGTACCCCCCGGTACCGCTGAACTTACATCCACTCCAGATTATCTAGTCATGTACCCGCTGGTACCACTGAACTCACATCCACATTCTCTCCAGATTACCGAGTCATGTACCTGCTGGTACCGCTGAACTCATATCCACAATATTCTAGATTTTTGAGTCATGTATCCTCTCGTACCGCTGAACTCACCTCCTCCTTCCACAAAAATCCCAAACTACCAAGTCATGTACCCGCTGGTACCTCTGAACTTACACTTTGATCACAAAATTTATGGATTGTCGCCTGAACTTACATCCCGGTCACTCTTTTAGGGAGAACGTTATGTATAAACATACCTCTGAACTTTTTTCTTGGAAGGGATCCTCCCTCATAATCTACTACCCGCACTCCCAGTGCACAAAAAGGGTAACAGATCCACAAATTTCCAAAACGGCCATGTCCTCATTACCTCTGAGTCGTTCCATTTCTGCCAAAAACAAATCACCCCTTTACATAGAACTTCCATGTCCTCATTACCTCTGAGTCGTTTTATGTACCCCTCTTCATTGAGCCCACTCCTGCCATGTCCTCATTACCTCTGAGTGGGAAGGCTCCGTCGAAGAAAACTTCATACTTGCCATATCCTCATTACCTCTGAGTAAGTATGTCGATTCCCTTTCAACCTATTATTTGTACCCACAACCGGAGTACGCCAAAGATAATAGGTCCACAAATATCCTCCGTTGAGTTCTCTCCTGCCATGTCCTCATTACCTCTGAGTAGGAAGATTCCGTGGTAAAACAAAAACCCTCATGCTTGCCATGTCCTCATTACCTCTGAGTAAGTATGTTGGTTCCTTTTCATCCTATTATCTGTATCCTAAGCCAGGGTACGCCAAGGATAATAGGCCCACAAATGTCCTCTGTTGACCACAAATGTCCTCCGTTGACCACAAATGTCCGCTGTTGACCACGAATATCTTCCGTGAAGTCTCCCCTGCCATGTCCTCATTACCTCTGAGCAGGAAGATTCTACGGTAAAACCCTCATGCTTGCCATGTCCTCATAACCTCTGAGCAAATATGTTGGTTTCCTTTCATCCTATTATCCGTATCCTGAACCAGGGTACGCCAAGGATAATAGGTCCACAAATATCCCTTGCTAAGCTTCTTAGCATAAATCCACCATCTCACCATGCCCCGGGAGCCCAGCTGCTCTACGGCATTCTTTTTCCCAATACCGAGAGCACCCATGACCACTTTGCCATGGCTGTTCCAAATATCCTGACCAAACTTGTTATTCGTACCTAAAACCAAGGTACGCCCAGGGTAACAGGTCCACAAATAATCCCCCAGCAGGTCCAATTCCACAAACACCACAAGTACAAGAAAGAAAAGATGAGTTAAAACATGCTCATTTATTCAAAATTCAAAGTACTACATCATCTGGGATCACATCCCTTGACAAAAAAAAAAGAAAAATAGTAAAAGAAAACAGAAAACTGTTCACTGCTCCATGGTATTCTTTCGCCCGATACCAAGAACCTCCATATCCGCCTTACCGCGGAGTTGTCCTAGGTATCCCTATCAAACTTATTATCCGTACCTAAAACCAAGGTATGCCAAGGATAATAGGCCCACAAATGTCCTCTGCTGACCACAAATGTCGTACTAGGTCCCTTAGTACATCCACATCTTTCTTCATCATCACATGCTTTTGGAGCCCAGCTGTTCCATAGCATTCTTTCACCCAATGCATAGAACTTCCATGTTGATAGCACCTCTGAGTTGTTCTATGAATCCTCATTCGAGTTCGCTCCTACCATGTCCATATCACCTCTGAGTAGGAAAGCTCTACCATCAACCTTATATTTACCACGTCCATACCACCTCTGAGTAAATATGATGGTTCCCTCTCTCAACTTATTATCCGTACCTAAAACTAAGGTACGCCAAGGATGATAAGTCCACATAAAATTCCCAGTGGAAGTACCCAAACCTATCACGTCCATGCTACCTCTGATTGGATTGCCACACCTAAACAAATCTACTTTCCATGCTTCTTATTCAAAGTGTTCCAAATTCGTAATTTGGAAACTTTGAAGGGGGTTCTGTAGAAGCGTGGAAAATATTGCTTTTAGTCCCATATCGGAAAGGAGAAGAAGAAAGGGCTTACTCCATTCTATAAATAGAGCCACCTTACCTCCTTTGAAAAGGGCACCAACTTCTCTTCCCTCCTTCCAAACTTGGACTCTTCCTATTACGCACCTTCGGGTGCTAAGTAGAAGAAGTCTAGGGCAGCGCGGGATCATCGGGCTCAGTCAGCTGTCCCAACCTCTGACCATCAAGAGCGTCCCGCTAAGCGGGCCTCTGATGGAAAGTTGTACAGAGCCGCCTGTGTCCAGCCCCCGGCGGCAAACGGACAGAGTGGTTCCCAAGTGTCTTCCAACAAAGATCGAGGGCAAGTGTTTCTATTAGCCCCTACATCAGGGAGCAAACATGATACCTACGCACTCGTGTGTTCAGGATACCCGGGCCCACAAAGCGAGTGCACGGGCATATCGAGACATTCCTCATGCGAGTCATGAGACATTCCTCATGCGGCTCGGTCATGAGACGTCCTTTATACGGCTCGGTCATGAGACATTCCTCATGCGGCTCGGTCATGAGACGTCCTTCATGCGGCTCGGTCATGAGACATTCCTCATGCGGCTCGGTCATGAGACGTCCTTCATGCAGCTCGGTCATGAGACATTCTTCATGCGGCACAGAACCCAGGAAGCTTTATGCGACTCAAAATCAGACGAGCTTCATGCGGCTCAAGAGTATAATGCGGCTCAAAAGTCACCAACATGGACATGCGGCTCAACGCACATAGGCAGCTCGAGTAAACTCCATGCGGCCCAGAGAGAGAGGCCACGTGGTCTTCAAAAACAGCTGTTCCTAACGTGTGGACGCATTTAATGCTCTGACGGCTGACAGACCTGACAAGTGACAGACCTGACATAAAGTTGTCATAATGACTGACACAAAAAGCAGTACTTCGGGAATAAGGAAAATCTTCAAAGTGGTGCTGTCTACCAAAGTTTTGAGGCGAGCTTATGCGGCCAAGAATAAACGAGTTCATGCGGCCAATGCAGAGAAACCTATGCGGTTCAACCAAGAAGGTCCCCCATGCGGCTCGGCTATAAAGAGATCCATGCGGCTCGGCCATGAAGACTCTCATGCGGCTCGGCCATGAAGACTCCCATGCGGCTCAGTCATGAACATATCCATGTGGCTCGGTCATGACAACCTTCATGCGGTTCGAGTATAGAGACTATTCATGCGGTTCGGTTATGACGACCTTCATGCGGCCCAAACATCGACACTCCTCATGCGGCTCAACGTTGACGACTGGACACGTGTCCTAAAGTCAATCAAATCTTGGGCCAAATCCCAATAATCTGGGACACGTGGCAGAAGAATGAATTAAATTTATTCATTAAGATTCGCAGATGTCAGCAAATCATCATGACGAAGATTTATTGCAATCAGCATTAATTGTTGATGGGATTTGGTATAATCCATATTAACGGTCCAGATCTTTCACGTTCAAGACTAATGGTCCAGATTGGTTAATCATCAGGCCGCCGCCACTTTGAGAATGGGTAATCATCCAAACCCTAATGATGCCTCCACTATTATAAATAGCAAGGTGCCATTCCCTTGTAAATAGAGATAATATAGAGAGAGATACAAAAAAAAGAATCAGAGAAGAATACGTATACACAGAGAGACTTCCCCCATAGTCAGAGAGAGAATATACACAGAGAGAGAGAAGCCAGGAGAGCAATCAGAGAGAGAGCAAGAAGGCGTTTCTTCGTCAACGACCAAGCAGATCTTCCCCGAGTCAAGGCTGCGTACCGATCGTCCAAGGAGTAAGGCAGAGCGGCCGTCGCTTTCCCGAGCCTCTATCGTCACCCCCAGAATCTAAAATAAACAATCGTACTTAGACTGCTGTACCTAGGTTTTCGTCCCTAGGCTTTCTTTGTACGAGCGAGTTTGTATTGTGAGTCTAAGTTCAGTCCTCCGATAATTGTTCTGTACTTTTACAATCAATGGCAAACATTATCGGCAAATCTTTTTTCTAAGTGAATGGTGTTTTAGCCATTTCTTGCTAACTTCTATACCTTGTCTTTGCCCCTACATTCTTTCTGCCTCAATTGTCTAAATAATATCAAGGTTCTATGGAAACTGAAGAAAACTTAAAAGATGTAGATTATGACCTATAAAAGATGTGTTCTTTGGAATAACAAGTGCATATAACATATGTCAGTAAAACGGGGAGAATTATTAATCCAGGAAGACGAGAAGGAATGGGAATAATACCTAAATCAATGGTCATGCTGAATTGATTATACAGACACATTATAGAATATATCCATTAGTCCCATGACCAAAGGAGCAGTGCTCTACTAGGAGAAGGTGTTCTTCTATTCCAGAGTTTTAATGGAACTGTTTCAAGGATCCAGGACTTGGGTATTAATTATATTTAGAAAATGCATATGGTTCAAAAGAAAGTTAACACCATTAGTTATACAACATTAGTTATCATATAGGCACAATCTATGTTTCACAGTGTATATATTCTCTCTAGAGCTCTTGACCACGTCCAACTATCAAAACAACTAGTTGAGGTTTGAAGACTTTGTCCTTCGAGTAACCTTATTTTTCATTTGCTGGTGTTAATGATTTGTCCTTATCATCTAGATTCTTTTCTAGACCTGGAAGGTGCTCTTTGATTGCACGAGTGCATAACCAAAAAGGTGGTCTATTTAGACGTGGAATCCAGGCTATGCACGGTAGGTATAGTGTAATATTCTATTTATTCTATCATTGGTGAACTTTCTTTGATGTGTACTATTGATATGCATGGCCCAACGATTGTCTTGTTTCATGTACATTGAAGCATTATTCTTTTTAACATTTTGAATTTGAAACAATCATGGAAATCTATATGTAATCCTTTTATGCGATGTTATATGACATGCATGCACAAGCACGATATAGGTACATGCACTAGCACAATATTGTAGATCATACTGCTCAAGCTTAAGCTGCATCTCAGACATATGGTTAAACCAAATAGGCTCCACTATTTTTCTCATAAAAAAACTTTTTAGCTGGTTTACTTGCATCTACTGTATTTGTTGGCCATTAATTTTCCAAATTGTGTAACTAAAATCTCCTCTTTATTCTTGGTTGCTTTGGGTACCAATGTTGCTTTTTATTGCATGGTTTACCGATGCATTTAATTATCTTTCAGGCTGGCTATAATGCTTATGGATATGCTAGTATGGTCAACCATAGATGACCACAATGGCTCCTCAAGCTACAGCATATGGCACCTAGGTTAAGTTGATCTTCTAGGATAAGTTCATCAATTGCTCTCTCTTGGTTTGGCTCATCGATTTCCTCACATAAAAGTCAAATGCAGCTGCTAATTAGAATAAGAAAAACAAAGCGAGATTAGAGGTCAAGGCTAATCGATCATAAGATAGCAATATCAGAGTATCACATTATGACTTGACCGATTGAACATCTTGTCTGGTTAATTAGTGTCATTTCTTTTGTTAGTATACTTGAAATGATTGCCATTTTATCTTTTAAGTGAAATCCTTTTGCCAAAAAAAGGTCAAGTTATTATGTATTGGTTCTAACTTCTAAGGATTTGGAGAAAATCTACAGCTCACAGGTAATTTCGTGGTCAGTTGTAATTGTTCTCTACTCATACAGGGACCAACCTACCATTGGGTCCTAGAGGATTGACAGTCTAACTGCTAATTCTTGGATACTGAGATATTTGCCTGGTTGTAGACTAGCAACAACAATCTGGTTATTCGGTAATGTTTCAAATGTATCTAGAGTAATACTATTGCATTGATTTGTTTATTTTTCAATCTTAAAATTGACGCATGTCTTTTTTATCATGTTCTCTAAACAATATGCTTCAAGGGACGTGTCACATATTCGTGTTTGGGATCTGGATAAAGATGTTCTCTAAACAGTATACTATATTGATAAAGTTTTCTTTCAATCATTATAAAATAAAGTAATTTGATCTTGTGATTATGAGACCATCTATTTAAATCGTAGTTCTGAACCTTTCTAAAGGTATTCATTATAAAATTGTTTAGTTACGCTATTGTGGCCAAGCTTTGTGTAGTTTGAGCCGTAAACTCGAAACTGATCAACAATTAATGTGTTTGACATTAAATATATCGGCCAATATTGACATTAAATTATAATTTCATACAAATATAGGCATCAAAAGCATGTTATTCCAGTGTTTTAGAAAAGATCTTTTCATTGAAGATTGTTTCTGCCGCATAACTAGTAGTATGAGTAAATCTGTTGAAATATTTTGTTGCTTGGAGTGATTACCAATGATGTTCACTCTATTTTTGTCTTTGGTTGAATCAAAAGTTTTTTTGAAAATTTTTGCTAGAGGAAAAAGGTATGTGGATCTGTCATAGTTACATTGTCATTTTATATAACTTTTGTTTGTTTATAAATTTGGACAAGATTCAGATTTAAAACCAAAAGGGAGCAAATTAATATATTTTTTCTTTGGACAGGTAACCTGAAGAATTTTCAACAAAAAAGCTATTGGCATATCACCAAGTAAATTTGTCAGCACCCTTAAAATTATTTACTTCATATTCCATTCAGGGATTGTCATGTGTGGCTTGTCAGATTTTTTTTTAACTGTTATGTCCTATAGGTAAATTTGTCAGCAAGATGCCATGTATTATAATAGGGGGTTATTATCAAGATATAAACCCTCCAATAATTTATTATCTTTTAAAGTTTGAATTATCATGATTGTTCTATATTTTTTTTGAATTTGATCGCAAAATTTTTTGTGGAAAATTTGATCTGCATATTTTTCAGATTCAGATATCATTATGGTGAGATATTGTGCGGTTAAGTTATCCTTCGTTCAAGGATATGGGAATATGCGACACCGATGAGACTTGTGAAGGCTTCAACACCTTAACACGAATGAAGACAGCTTCAACATGGACAACATTGACAAAATACTTGCATGCAAACATCCTTTCACTGATGATGGACTATTTGGCTTGTTTATGGAGAAGCACTTCTTTGTTGCGGATTCAAATGGCTTCTTTGGCCAAAATATTCGGTTCAACTTAGGTTTTAAAGTTTTTTTTTTTGTACTTCAATTGATATTGTAAGCTAATAATAATATTCTTTTTTTTTGTTCATCATGAGAACTAAGCCATTGTGAGCTAGCAACATTGCGGTTACTTTTCGTTATTTGATGGAATATTGCTATGTAAACTCGATACATTTATAATTAGTTAATGCAATTTTGATCGATTTTCTTTTATTATTGATTATTGTTGATGTTTATATAAAATTCCATTTCTTCCATATGTATTTCTGTCTTATATAGAGGATGAAAATGTTTAAATAGATTTGATACGGATGAATTAAGAATTTTTTTTTTTGAAATCTGTTTCTAGAAAATATGACAGATCTTACCCGTTGAAAAGAAAAAAAAATAGTGGTCGACCAATTCACAGGTTATTTGACAATTTTAGTCTGTCGTTTTAATTTGACAGATAATGACTGTCATTTTATTCAGCTAAAAAATGACAGTCCAAAACTGTCGTTTATATTTTGGGACGCGCTATTAACGACGGATGCTCTGACGGATCAAAACTGTCGTTTAATGTAATTAACGACAGTTTTGGTCTGTCGAAAAATACCTGTTTTGGTGTAGTGGGTGGAGCATCACCAGGAGGATGATAGAACTTTCTAGACCTAAGAAGCTCTTAAGGCGTTCCAGAGATGGGACAAGACTCCAAGTCGATGTCAAATTTCTGAAAGATGGCCGCCAAATGCATAGGATATAGGAGGTTACGGCTTGCCCTCTGGCAGTTGGTCATAAAGGCTATTATAGTCTTGGGAAAAGAAAAGGTAATCCTAAAGTGGATGTGATACATCACAGATAACTCTAAGAACGTGATCTCAGTCTTAGGTAGAAGAGATGAAATGATAATATGATGTAGCTCAACCGGATCTAGATGACACAACGCGATTATGAAAGTCTCAAGTGTCATGCCGTCGGGAAATTAAACTTTAACAATGTCGACGAGAGCATCACCGTTGTTCGGCACTAGAAAATATTCGCTCAAGTCATCAGCGTAAACTCAAATTCCTTTCCGCTGACAGAAGAATGAATATAATCGTCAATTTCTTGTATGTTGCAACAAAACATACGAACTGCATTATCGTTAATAGGATTAAAAATTTCTAAATATTCACGAAGTCCTAGGTTTCAAAAGTGACTGCATATTCCAAAAAAGGGTAAAGTTTATCATTTTACCCGAATAAATTTTTCAAAACCGAAAATGATCAAACCAAAGGGTTGATCTCTCAGATGAAACAAAGAGGGTTGGATCATAATCCTCATCATTATCAGGACGAGATGGATTGAACTTATTGATGGGTTCATATACAGACATGGAAGATAAGGCAGTGTCACTAGTTTTCTTTCTCTTAAAAATTCTAGGAGCCATGATAAAAATTGAGAAAGAAAAGTGGGAAATATTCCTTAAAAGATATCAAAGATGGAAGAGAATGCCTTCAAAGAGCCTTAGATCCAAGAAATTTCAAATGTGGAGGCTTGAGGATAGGTGTACTAGGATCTAGGATTAGGGTTTTTAGGGTTTCGAGCGACTGTTCTTGAGGAAGAAGAGGAGGAAGAATAGAAAGGGGGCTGTTGATTTGAGCTGCTGTTATAAAACATATCCCCACAGAGTTTGGCCCGAACCCGGTCCAAGTTTAGCCACTTGATTTTTAGGTCATATTTGAGTAATAAATGATAAAAATAGCATATAAACATGTAATTCATTAATTAATAAATATTTATTACTTTTGGTTAGCTGTAGGGGCCGGATCCCAACTAACAATAGTCCGAAGACACTTGACACCGTGTCGCTTAGTCTTTTACACCTTGTTGATAGAAGGACCCTTTCGGCTTGTATCTAAAATGACTTCAATTAATAAATCGCTGAATCTTAAGTTTTTTTAAAAAAGTATTTTGATTAATCATAACACATTACGACTCTAAAAATTTAATTATCCTAACTCTCAACGCAGATATTTGAAATAATCTTCGGCTAGTGGTTTTATGAATATGTGTGCCAATTGTTGATCTGTGTCAATGAACTCTAGACTGATATCTCCATGTTGTTGATGATCATGCAAAAAGTGATGACGTATTTCTATGTGCTTAGTACGTGAATGACATACTGGGTTCTTAGTCAAATTAATAGTGCTACTGTTATCACAGTAAATAGGAATCTTAGTGTAGTATAGATTATAGTCTGATAGGGTTTACTTTATCCATAAAATTGGAGCACAACAATGTCATGCGGCGATATACTTAGCCTCAGTTGTTGATAATGCTACATAATTTTATTTCTTGCTAAACCAAGAGACTAAAGCTTTTACTAGAAAATAACACGTACAGCTTGTACTTTCATGGCCTATTTTGCATACAGCAAAGTCGACATCTGAGTAACCCATTAGGTCAAACGATATGGTTTTGGGATACCATAAACCGACAGTAGAAGTTCCCTTAAGGTAGCAAAAGATACGTTTAACGACGCATAAGTGTGATTCCTTAGGATTAGCTTGATATCGTGCACAGATGCAAATGGTAAACATGATATTAGGATGACTAGTAGTTAAATAAAGTAAACTACTAATCATACCTCGATACTTATGTTGGTCGACTGGTTTGCCACTTTCATCAATATCAACTCGTGTTGATGTTGCCATTGGCATGCCGATAGGCTTAACGTTGTCGAAGTCATACTTCTTTAGTAAATCCTTCATGTACTTGGCTTGATTGATGAAGGTTTTCTACGAGTGTTGTTTGATTTGATGTTCTTGGAAGTAGTTGAGCTCTCCCATCATACTCATTTCAAACTCACTATGTATATACTTAGCAAACTTTTGACAAAGTTTTTCTTTAGTAGAACCAAAAATTATGTCATCTACGTAAATTTGCACAAGTAAAATTCTGTCAACTAAAGTTTTGATGAACAAAGTTGTATCAACCCATCCCTTTGAAAAACTATTTTCAATTAGAAAAGCACTTCGGCGTTCATACCAAGCAAGCGGTGCTTATTTAAGTCCATAAAGCGCCTTTCTAAGCTTGAAAACATGATCAAATTTTTAAAAATCCTCAAAACCAGGGGTTGCTTCACAAAAACCACTTCCTTTAAAAACCCATACAAAAATGCACTCTTAACATTCATTTGAATTTTTTTAAAATTTTGAAAATATGCAAATGCACAAAACATGCGAATAGACTCTAGTTTAGCAATAATGCATGGTCATAATCAATCCCTTCTTCTTTATTATAACCATGTGCCACTAGGCGTGCTTTGTTGCGTAGAACATGTTCATCCTCACATAGTTTATTTCGGAATACCCATTTGGTACCAATTATCGATTGAACAATAGGTTTAGGATCAAGTTCCCAAACTTGATTTCTCTCAAATTGATTAAGTTCCTCTTGCATGGTGTCAATCCAAAACTCGTCAGAAAAAGCATATGTTACTGACTTAGGTTATACTTGAGAAATGAAAGCTACTTTGCTGCTGTCTCTAGTAGAAAAGTACATACCTACTTCCTTGGATACAACACCTATAACAAGTGTCTCTGGATGGTCTGGCATGAATTTCATCTTCTTAGGTAGACTCTCCAAATAGCTCACATTGGTAGCAGTATTTTTAGGTGCCTTGAATTTGTTTTATACATCCTCATCATTACTATCGCTATATTTATTACTGTTGAGCTCATCAAAGAAAAAATTAATAGATTCTTCAACAATTATAGATCTTTTATTAAAAATTCTATATCCCTTACTCTTGGCGACATTTCGGAGGAATATTCCTTCGTCTGCCTTCGAGTCAAACTTACCCAAGTTATCCTTGGTATTCAGGATAAAACATCGACAACCAAAAACTTTAAAATAAGAAATATTGGAAATCTTTCCAAACCATAATTTATAAGGGAATTTCTTGGATTTAGGTCGAATTAACACCCTATTCAAAACATGATAGGCTGTACTTACAGCTTCTGCCCAAAAATATTTAGGAAGATTATGCTGATTAAGCATGATTCTAGCCATATCGCTTAGAGTACGATTCTTCCGCTCCATAACACCATTTTGTTGAGAAGTTCTTGGACAAAAAAACTCATGGTAATATCTATTATCATCATAAAACTTTTTAAAATCATTATTTTAAATTCGCTACCATAATCACTTCAGATTCGAGTAATCATGAAGCCTTTTTTATTTTATACATTTTTGTATAATATTTGAAATTCAAAAATGGCATCGCTTTTATTAGATAAAAAGTAAACCCAAGTAAAACGAGAGAAATCATCAACTATAACAAAAGCGTAGAGTTTACCGCCAAGACTACCGACTCTACTAGGACCAAATAAATTTATGTGAATTAACTACAAAGGTCTAGAAGTGCTTCAGTGTTGATGGATTTAAAGGATGACCTAGTTGCCTTATTCTTTTCACAGTCAGAACATACCATATCTCTCTTGAAAGAAATTCCTGGAAGTCTTTTTACCAGCTTTTTAGTCCATAGCCGTGAGATAGTATCCATGTTTGCATGTCCTAGTCTCATGTGCCATAGCCAGCTTTCATCTTGATCGGCTACTAGGCACTTTTCTATACTGTTAGTACATTCTATAAAGAAAATATAAATATTATCTTCCCTGATCCTTTCATACATGGGATTATCGACAGATATTTTATATATAGAATATTTGTCTTTCATAAAATTGATACCATAACCATTATCTGCCAAATGACTAATGCTCTATAGGTTATGTTTCAATTCTGTGACTAGACAAATGACTTTTACTTCAGGGTATGGAGACATACCAACAGTACCAATTCCTATAATATTACCTTGAAGATTATTTCCAAAGGAAACATACCCTTCTCTCTTCATCGATAGCATAGCGAATAAAGATAAATCATCTGTCATGTGTCGCGAACATTCGATATCAAGTATCCACTTGCTTTTAGCATGAGAGGGTTGAGGGTCCACCTACAAAACGAGTAGATATAACCTTTGGTACCCATTTCTTCAAGGGTTCAGTATAATTAGTTTTGGAAATCCAAGCAAGTATATTTTTGTCAACTAGCTTTCTAGCTCTACAGTACTGTGTTATATGCATGTGTTCACCACAGTATGTGTACATGATTTTAGAAATAGTGCTCTTTGTTTCTGTGTTGACATGCTTTTTGTGTGTCTTTCTTGAAAACCGATATGTGAAAGCATATTTGTGAGGAACGTATTGCTTTTGTGCTTTAATTGGTTTAGTCCTTTTTGGTGTATGCTTGGTAGTAGGACTAACAATAGGCTGTGTGACAGGGGCAACCTGTTTGCCTAATTTAATCTCTAACTTTTTAGAGATGGCACAATACTCTTCGAATTTTGCAATCATATCCGTAAGTTTTTGCTCAGTGACAAGGTGTTTCTTCTTCTCTATGTCATAATGTTCTTGCACTTTGACATAGTCTCTTTCTTTTTGTTCTATAGTGAGGATAGCCTCAAGATAGTACAATCTGATCTTGGCTATCTCTTCCGTATTACCGGTAGTAGATATCTTTTTAATATCTTTGATAAGATTAGATAATCTAGCTACTTCGATTGTATATGCCTTAATCTCTTTACGAGATTGTTTATACTTGTCTAACACATTTCTGTGTTCTTCAAGTAATTCACTAAAGGAATTTTTTAACTGGTCGAAGGTAAAATCATCAAAAGAGGGTTTTCAGATACCTTATCGTATGCCATCAAACAGATATTTGTACTGTTGCTGGGTCTATACTCCTCTGCGGACTTATTGGCCTCACTTTTGTGCCAGATGCTAGTATTATCATACTTTCGACCAGTTGTAGCTTTTTATTTGATCTCGATCGGCCGTATGGACTACTTTTTCTTCGTTAGTAGACAGTCCTTCTTTATATGCCCTGACTTCTTACACCCAAAGCAAATAGTTTTTTCTTCGTTACTTTCGTGGATGTCCTTCTTCTTTCGGTTTGATCGCTCAAACTTTAAGAATTTTCTAAAGTTTTTTACTACAGGACCTGTTCATCACCATCCGAATCTTCTTCATCAAAATCATTACATGAGAGTCTTCTGGCTTGAGCTTTGAAGGCGATTGATTTTTCTTTAGGGTTTGCCTCTTCAAAGTCTTGTAGGTCTAGCTCATGGGTCATGAGCTTGTCCATCAGTGTCTCCAATGTCATCGTGGTAAGGTTGTTTTCTTTTATGATCGTGGTGGTCTTCGGATTCCAGTTCTTTGTTAGAGCCCGCAGTACCTTCCTGAACTTCTCATGATTGCTGTAATCCTTACCAAAAGATTGTAGAGGATTAGCAATATCAAAGAAACGAGTGAACATCTGTGAAGTTGACTCACCGAGTTTCATCTTAAATGACTCGTATTCTTGTGTCAATCTACTGATTTTGGATTCCTTTACTTAGGAAGTCCCTTCGTGAGTTACCTCAAGAAATCTCTAAATTTTATTAGATGTGGCACAATTAGATACACGATTAAACTCGATTTTGACAATTGCACAGAATAGTGTATTTATGGCTCGTGCATCTAGACTAGTCCATGTCTTCTTATGCTTAGATCACGGGGCTTGTCTACTGCTACACCATCAATCACTGTTCTAGGCGGTTTCTTGTAACCGTCTATAACTATCGACCAAAGATTGAAGTCTAGTGATTTAAGAAAGAAACTCATCCGTGTTTTCCATTAGGTATAATTCTTTTCATCAAATAGTGGGGGTCTATTTGTGGATTATCCTTTACCGTTGAATATAGATTTAACGACTGCCATATATATATATATATAATATTATATATATATATTATATATATATATATACACTCTAGATGGTTATGTATATGTGTAACCTGCTCTGATACCAATTGTAGGACCGTTGATCACCTCTAGAGGGGGGTGAATAGAGTGTGTGCGTATGCAGCGGAATAAATCTCACAATTAAATATAAACTATGGCAAGTAAGAGCAAATTAAATAGAAGTAAATAACTTGTAGTAGAAGTAAGAATTAAGAAGATCAAACTCAGTGACACAGCAATGTGTACTGGTTTTCCTCATGGAGGACTAATCCAGTCTCGAGTACTCCTGCTCAATGTAATCCACTATGGCACAAGCTTTAACTTAGCTTTTACAACACTTACAACACCGTGCTTGGGGACAAGTGCACGACCGACTTCACAACGCCATGCTTGGCGACCAGTGCACGACCGACTCCAGAAGGCGATTTAAAAACTGGAATATTTTCTTGAATTTAGCCTCCAATACAACTCTTCATAACCAAACTCTAGATTAAACAGAAATTATACTCGCTTGGCTAAGAGTAGTATAGGCTAGATTTAAAGTATAGCTCGTAGAAAATACTTAAAATGAATAGAGAAGAGAAGGAATGAATGAATGATTTAAAATATGAAAGTTTTTCTCTATTTATAGTATTTTTGTAGACCGAATTCGATTAGGGTAGAGTTTCGGATGCAGAAATCTCGTATTTGAACGTCGCATGCAGATATGGAGGAAATTGAAAAATCTCTTGAAACTGTCCTGACTGAACTCGGGCCGAGTTCTGGCCGAGTTCTGTCTGAGTTCTGTCGGACCTAGTTTAGGCCAAATGGTTAGGTTTTGGGCTAATTTAGAATGTGGACTTTGAATATGTATTTATGGATACGTAGGCTACGATTTTTGTGGACTGAGATTAGTTGAGCATGTACTGATCCTGATCAACCTTACATATTATTCCTAAACTCAATAAAAATAAAAAATACATAATAAATATGTATAAATTTGATCTTGATTTCATTGCATTTGGTTCTTTGATGACAACAAGACTTTTGTAGCTTGTAGAAGTAGTAGGTGTAGTCTTAAAACTTGTAAACCTATAGCAGTATGTATATTTTGCGTATCAACCAAATTTGACGTTAATTATCAAACTCAGGTGTGATCATGACCAATGGGTCAACAATCATATGTCTTCCTATTGTAATTGCAGGCTCACGTCGGTATAGTAACGTAACCGACGTGATTTAACGCAAAGAACTGTATGGGACACCACAAAAACATGTAACATTCCAGTCCTAAAATACGTAGGACCAGGTATACGAATACATGCCAGCAGTACGTCACCAATGGGCCATACTACCTACCAAGCCTACTAGTGAATGCTTAAGATGTAAATTATGGTAACAACCCAGAAATATAACACAGTCCACAGGTATATAACTAATCACATCCACACAGAATAACAGTCCAAAAAGTAATCAAGTCCAAAGTAATAAATATAGCAAATGTCCAGCTGTAAAAAAATATAATTATGTAGAAAAAGACATCCCGAAACCACGTGAAAGAGAAATAAAGTAACAGTAAACTAGAAGTCTGCTGAAATGAAAGAAAATAAAGTAGCAAGTCTAAATGAAGTAATAACATGATCACGATAAATCTTCTAGCACTATCTCGTCCTCCTGTACCTGTACGTCTTCGGTCTCAGCCCCCGAACCGTAAATCTCAGGGCAGTCTTCAGCACCATCTAAGCCTTGAAAATGGCCAGGTCGTCAGGAGACTAGCAAGGTACATAATATATATGCCATGGTATAGATATGAAAAAAAATCTAGGGCATTCTAACGTATCCAGTCTACATGCTATACAAGTGAGAATAACTTCTGGAATATCAGACCTCACCATTGAGGCTCACAAGTTCAGGCTATTGTCCCAGTATTGTGTCGTGGGACAAAGGACAATCAATCAATGAATAAACAATAGCCAGTACTCTGCTACAGAGATAAAGGCTCACAACAATAATAGACCACAATACAATAAGTCTAATATATTGTAGTCATGTTCTTCCTATCCCATGTCTAGTATCTATCAATGTCAAGTCCATACAGTCGTCACTATAACAATAACAATAAACAATCTAGTAAACTGGTACGAAGTCAATACCATGAATACTCATGTGACCTCGCATCATGAAGTATCGGTGTCCTGGGGTCATTCGTGTCAATGAACACGACAATATGCACGCAATACCTAATGTCAATATTTGGTTCCATCATCATGACATCGATACCCATCTTTGAAACAGACACTAAGTATCAACGATACTACTTCATGCTAATGTTAACAAGAGAAAAAGAACAATCCAAAACCAAGGCAAGGTACACTGCCTGTAACGCTGTCTGAATGTATGCCTGACCAACTCTAATATTTTTCTTAACTCCTGCCAAGTTCACCTATAATAATATGTCGCCCCCACTTTCCTAAATAGGGCTAATATAGTCATTATAATATTT
>JANAVB010021797.1:5372956-5391590 GCA_029216955.1 Iris pallida | reverse complement strand
ACTGCGACAGATGAGACCGAGAAGTAAGGAGAGAAGTTCAAGAGCTCCGAGCCATGTTCCACGCCAGAGAAAACTCTCAAGACCTCCGGATACGGCAACCATATCCTGCTGAATGGAGGGATGTTCCCTTTCCACCAAGATATAAGCCGTTCAATATCAACCCATATGATGGCAAGACTTCAGCAAGTCGGTACATCACTTACTTTGAGGTCACTACCGACCATCTCCCCCATGATGACGCTATCCTCACGCGGTTATTCATTGGGGCATTGGAAGGAGTCGCGTTCGATTGGTACCGTAACCTGCCGGACAATTGCATCCATTTCTTCGCTGGCTTCAAACGCCTATTCTTGGAGAGGTTCTATGAGGTAGGGCAGGACGTCACGATGTCTACCCTCATAGACGTCATTCAAGGAGAGAAAGAGCTGACGAGGAATTACATTGAGCGGTTTCGTCAAACCGCAATGAAGTTACCATCTGGCAACCCGGACTCCTCCTTGATCGAAATTTGCCAAAAGAGACTACTCCCAACAATCAGTCTCTGGATGGGCGAGAGTCAATTCAAGGACTGGAAGGCTTTTATCATTAGTGCTACAAGTGCCGAAGAACGATTAAAGAAGGCTCGCCAACTGGGATTACATATCTCAGAGGGAGAGAACAAAGGCAAGCGTCCCAGCACTACCAACGACAATGGGGATAGCCCCTCCAACAACCGGGACAACAGAGGCAAGCAGGCTATGGTGGCCGATACAGCCCAGAAGCCTGAGTCACAACCTGCGGACAAACAATGGCCTCAAATCACTTACTCTTTTGAAGACGGTCACGTCAAGCCTATCTTAGACATGCTCATACAAGAAGATAGGATTCAGCTTCCTCCACCAAGACGGAAGCCTCGGCCGGCTGATTTGGAGAACCCAAGGTTCTGCCATTACCACCGCTACGTCCACCATGCTACGCACGACTGCTACCAACTGAAACGATATATCCAGAACCTCATCGATTCGAACGCTCTGGCCATCGATTTTGAGGAGGTAACCGTGGCAGCCAACATGGTGTCCGTATAATTCGGCAGCTTCCCTCCAACCGAGACCCAGGATGGGGTGATACCCATCCCTCTGGCAACGATGGAGATTGTTAATCTCTCGCCTGCTCAAGCTGCTGGTCTAGTACCTCTCACCACATCACGAGGAATCATCTGGGTCCATCCGGACCTAGTCCACGAGGTAACTCAGTCCACTCCATCTTCTAAAAAGAAAAGTGGAAAAGTCAGATCCTGCCGTACCACCTCAGCAGATGAAGAGGAAGTCACGGCCGTTGTTAC
Source organism: Iris pallida (assembly GCA_029216955.1). Lineage (NCBI taxonomy): Eukaryota > Viridiplantae > Streptophyta > Magnoliopsida > Asparagales > Iridaceae > Iris > Iris pallida. The sequence goes on along the minus strand of JANAVB010021797.1, from coordinate 5,390,269 downwards.
TCGATCCGGAGCACAATCTCAACCTGTGGCTGAAAACTCGACTGATAATCATCCGCCCACTACCACGGATGCTCAGGGACCGGCTCAGCCTTCGACGACCGACAAGCCTAGGCCGAAGGAGACTCGCTTCGACAAATCCCTCCGAAAGGAAACATCTCAGGGGCTAGAGAGGCCCTACAACTTCGACATCTGGCGCAATTGGCCAATACACCGGCCAAATTGTCCTTATATGAACTCCTGAGCTCTCGAAGGATGTCCGCACAGCTTTGAGCGATGCACTTCAAAATGCCGACGTGTACCTGGCTCAGGTCAACCTCACGGGAAAATCAGCCCGCAGACCTCGAAGACAGTGCCTGTACGGGAGCAATGCCCAACATCGTCTTCACTCCACAAGACATGCTCATCAACTAATCTACACGATCGCCCATTATACTACACTACACTCATCGGCGACATAAAGGTGGACCGGATGCACATTGACCCTGGGTCTTCCATAAGCATCATTCCAAAAGTACTACTGCATCATCTTCGCATCCCGGTGCATCGCCTGACCCCTACAAACACCGCCATCACAGGTTCAATTCAGGCAGAGCTACCTAATCGGGAAGATCCATCTGAAATGTCAGATTGGCAATCTCCAATCAGAAGTCACTTGCTATGTCATAGATGCCGACACTTCATACAACATTCTTTTGGGGCGTCCTTGGATACACGATTACATGATCGTGCCTTCCACGCTACACCAATGCTCCAAATATGTCGACAAGCACGGCTTCGTGAGGACAGAATTTGCTGACATCGATCCCTTCAAAGGGGTCGAATCTTATTACTCGGACTCCTGCCTATACGAAAAGTCGAAGAGGTACCTTGAAGGAGGAAATGAATAAACTGATGTTAAAGCAACCACGGGATCTGAAGAGCCTCTGACGATCCACCTCCAAGCTCGCAAACCAGGCAATTCTGCACCCCTTACGGCCACGCTGCGTAAGGACGCGATCAGCCTCTCGGCACAGGAAGAGCAGTTGAGAATCCGGCTGCCAAGGTCCGGCCAGGTACCGAGACCCACGACAGGGCCACTTACCATCAGATTGCCAAGAGTCGGCCAGCCACAAACCGAGAAGCTCAATCCCCTTGACAAGCCAATGACGATACGTCTTCCCAAGAAGAGTCGTCATCCCAATGCAAAGTCTGGGGCTTCTAGCGAGCCAGCGACTCCCCGCCCAGCATCAAGTGCCAAACTGGGGGTCGCTAGTTTGCCAACAACTCCACGCTCGGCTCCACCAACAGAGCCCCTGATGATCAAGCTACCCAAGTCATCCTCTCAATCTGCAGTTACACAGGGGTGGCCGAAGAAGAGTCAGAGCTGGCTAAGTAGTGTGGCTCACACTGAGATTTGCTCATGTTGCCCATCAACGACAACTTTCTGAAGAAGTATTACGTCCGAAACGACATCCAAAAAAAAAATCCCTGATGATTGAGTTATGTACCCCCCGGTACCGCTGAACTCACATTCCGCCTCCAAATTTCCTAGATTGGTGAATTATGTACCCCCCGGTACCGCTGAACTTACATCCACTCCAGATTATCTAGTCATGTACCCGCTGGTACCACTGAACTCACATCCACATTCTCTCCAGATTACCGAGTCATGTACCTGCTGGTACCGCTGAACTCATATCCACAATATTCTAGATTTTTGAGTCATGTATCCTCTCGTACCGCTGAACTCACCTCCTCCTTCCACAAAAATCCCAAACTACCAAGTCATGTACCCGCTGGTACCTCTGAACTTACACTTTGATCACAAAATTTATGGATTGTCGCCTGAACTTACATCCCGGTCACTCTTTTAGGGAGAACGTTATGTATAAACATACCTCTGAACTTTTTTCTTGGAAGGGATCCTCCCTCATAATCTACTACCCGCACTCCCAGTGCACAAAAAGGGTAACAGATCCACAAATTTCCAAAACGGCCATGTCCTCATTACCTCTGAGTCGTTCCATTTCTGCCAAAAACAAATCACCCCTTTACATAGAACTTCCATGTCCTCATTACCTCTGAGTCGTTTTATGTACCCCTCTTCATTGAGCCCACTCCTGCCATGTCCTCATTACCTCTGAGTGGGAAGGCTCCGTCGAAGAAAACTTCATACTTGCCATATCCTCATTACCTCTGAGTAAGTATGTCGATTCCCTTTCAACCTATTATTTGTACCCACAACCGGAGTACGCCAAAGATAATAGGTCCACAAATATCCTCCGTTGAGTTCTCTCCTGCCATGTCCTCATTACCTCTGAGTAGGAAGATTCCGTGGTAAAACAAAAACCCTCATGCTTGCCATGTCCTTTACCTCTGAGTAAGTATGTTGGTTCCTTTTCATCCTATTATCTGTATCCTAAGCCAGGGTACGCCAAGGATAATAGGCCCACAAATGTCCTCTGTTGACCACAAATGTCCTCCGTTGACCACAAATGTCCGCTGTTGACCACGAATATCTTCCGTGAAGTCTCCCCTGCCATGTCCTCATTACCTCTGAGCAGGAAGATTCTACGGTAAAACCCTCATGCTTGCCATGTCCTCATAACCTCTGAGCAAATATGTTGGTTCCTATTATCCGTATCCTGAACCAGGGTACGCCAAGGATAATAGGTCCACAAATATCCCTTGCTAAGCTTCTTAGCATAAATCCACCATCTCACCATGCCCCGGGAGCCCAGCTGCTCTACGGCATTCTTTTTCCCAATACCGAGAGCACCCATGACCACTTTGCCATGGCTGTTCCAAATATCCTGACCAAACTTGTTATTCGTACCTAAAACCAAGGTACGCCCAGGGTAACAGGTCCACAAATAATCCCCCAGCAGGTCCAATTCCACAAACACCACAAGTACAAGAAAGAAAAGATGAGTTAAAACATGCTCATTTATTCAAAATTCAAAGTACTACATCATCTGGGATCACATCCCTTGACAAAAAAAAAAAAAAGAAAAATAGTAAAGAAAACAGAAAACTGTTCACTGCTCCATGGTATTCTTTCGCCCGATACCAAGAACCTCCATATCCGCCTTACCGCGGAGTTGTCCTAGGTATCCCTATCAAACTTATTATCCGTACCTAAAACCAAGGTATGCCAAGGATAATAGGCCCACAAATGTCCTCTGCTGACCACAATGTCGTACTAGGTCCCTTAGTACATCCACATCTTTCTTCATCATCACATGCTTTTGGAGCCCAGCTGTTCCATAGCATTCTTTCACCCAATGCATAGAACTTCCATGTTGATAGCACCTCTGAGTTGTTCTATGAATCCTCATTCGAGTTCGCTCCTACCATGTCCATATCACCTCTGAGTAGGAAAGCTCTACCATCAACCTTATATTTACCACGTCCATACCACCTCTGAGTAAATATGATGGTTCCCTCTCTCAACTTATTATCCGTACCTAAAACTAAGGTACGCCAAGGATGATAAGTCCACATAAAATTCCCAGTGGAAGTACCCAAACCTATCACGTCCATGCTACCTCTGATTGGATTGCCACACCTAAACAAATCTACTTTCCATGCTTCTTATTCAAAGTGTTCCAAATTCGTAATTTGGAAACTTTGAAGGGGGTTCTGTAGAAGCGTGGAAAATATTGCTTTTAGTCCCATATCGGAAAGGAGAAGAAGAAAGGGCTTACTCCATTCTATAAATAGAGCCACCTTACCTCCTTTGAAAAGGGCACCAACTTCTCTTCCCTCCTTCCAAACTTGGACTCTTCCTATTACGCACCTTCGGGTGCTAAGTAGAAGAAGTCTAGGGCAGCGCGGGATCATCGGGCTCAGTCAGCTGTCCCAACCTCTGACCATCAAGAGCGTCCCGCTAAGCGGGCCTCTGATGGAAAGTTGTACAGAGCCGCCTGTGTCCAGCCCCCGGCAAACGGACAGAGTGGTTCCCAAGTGTCTTCCAACAAAGATCGAGGGCAAGTGTTTCTATTAGCCCCTACATCAGGGAGCAAACATGATACCTACGCACTCGTGTGTTCAGGATACCCGGGCCCACAAAGCGAGTGCACGGGCATATCGAGACATTCCTCATGCGAGTCATGAGACATTCCTCATGCGGCTCGGTCATGAGACGTCCTTTATACGGCTCGGTCATGAGACATTCCTCATGCGGCTCGGTCGGTCATGAGACGTCCTTCATGCGGCTCGGTCATGAGACATTCCTCATGCGGCTCGGTCATGAGACGTCCTTCATGCAGCTCGGTCATGAGACATTCTTCATGCGGCACAGAACCCAGGAAGCTTTATGCGACTCAAAATCAGACGAGCTTCATGCGGCTCAAGAGTATAATGCGGCTCAAAAGTCACCAACATGGACATGCGGCTCAACGCACATAGGCAGCTCGAGTAAACTCCATGCGGCCCAGAGAGAGAGGCCACGTGGTCTTCAAAAACAGCTGTTCCTAACGTGTGGACGCATTTAATGCTCTGACGGCTGACAGACCTGACAAGTGACAGACCTGACATAAAGTTGTCATAATGACTGACACAAAAAGCAGTACTTCGGGAATAAGGAAAATCTTCAAAGTGGTGCTGTCTACCAAAGTTTTGAGGCGAGCTTATGCGGCCAAGAATAAACGAGTTCATGCGGCCAATGCAGAGAAACCTATGCGGTTCAACCAAGAAGGTCCCCCATGCGGCTCGGCTATAAAGAGATCCATGCGGCTCGGCCATGAAGACTCTCATGCGGCTCGGCCATGAAGACTCCCATGCGGCTCAGTCATGAACATATCCATGTGGCTCGGTCATGACAACCTTCATGCGGTTCGAGTATAGAGACTATTCATGCGGTTCGGTTATGACGACCTTCATGCGGCCCAAACATCGACACTCCTCATGCGGCTCAACGTTGACGACTGGACACGTGTCCTAAAGTCAATCAAATCTTGGGCCAAATCCCAATAATCTGGGACACGTGGCAGAAGAATGAATTAAATTTATTCATTAAGATTCGCAGATGTCAGCAAATCATCATGACGAAGATTTATTGCAATCAGCATTAATTGTTGATGGGATTTGGTATAATCCATATTAACGGTCCAGATCTTTCACGTTCAAGACTAATGGTCCAGATTGGTTAATCATCAGGCCGCCGCCACTTTGAGAATGGGTAATCATCCAAACCCTAATGATGCCTCCACTATTATAAATAGCAAGGTGCCATTCCCTTGTAAATAGAGATAATATAGAGAGAGATACAAAAAAAAAGAATCAGAGAAGAATACGTATACACAGAGAGACTTCCCCCATAGTCAGAGAGAGAATATACACAGAAGAGAGAAGCCAGGAGAGCAATCAGAGAGAGAGCAAGAAGGCGTTTCTTCGTCAACGACCAAGCAGATCTTCCCCGAGTCAAGGCTGCGTACCGATCGTCCAAGGAGTAAGGCAGAGCGGCCGTCGCTTTCCCGAGCCTCTATCGTCACCCCCAGAATCTAAAATAAACAATCGTACTTAGACTGCTGTACCTAGGTTTTCGTCCCTAGGCTTTCTTTGTACGAGCGAGTTTGTATTGTGAGTCTAAGTTCAGTCCTCCGATAATTGTTCTGTACTTTTACAATCAATGGCAAACATTATCGGCAAATTCTTTTTCTAAGTGAATGGTGTTTTAGCCATTTCTTGCTAACTTCTATACCTTGTCTTTGCCCCTACATTCTTTCTGCCTCAATTGTCTAAATAATATCAAGGTTCTATGGAAACTGAAGAAAACTTAAAAGATGTAGATTATGACCTATAAAGATGTGTTCTTTGGAATAACAAGTGCATATAACATATGTCAGTAAAACGGGGAGAATTATTAATCCAGGAAGACGAGAAGGAATGGGAATAATACCTAAATCAATGGTCATGCTGAATTGATTATACAGACACATTATAGAATATATCCATTAGTCCCATGACCCAAGGAGCAGTGCTCTACTAGGAGAAGGTGTTCTTCTATTCCAGAGTTTTAATGGAACTGTTTCAAGGATCCAGGACTTGGGTATTAATTATATTTAGAAAATGCATATGGTTCAAAAGAAAGTTAACACCATTAGTTATACAACATTAGTTATCATATAGGCACAATCTATGTTTCACGGTATATATTCTCTCTAGAGCTCTTGACCACGTCCAACTATCAAAACAACTAGTTGAGGTTTGAAGACTTTGTCCTTCGAGTAACCTTATTTTTCATTTGCTGGTGTTAATGATTTGTCCTTATCATCTAGATTCTTTTCTAGACCTGGAAGGTGCTCTTTGATTGCACGAGTGCATAACCAAAAAGGTGGTCTATCTAGACGTGGAATCCAGGCTATGCACGGTAGGTATAGTATAATATTCTATTTATTCTATCATTGGTGAACTTTCTTTGATGTGTACTATTGATATGCATGGCCCAACGATTGTCTTGTTTCATGTACATTGAAGCATTATTCTTTTTAACATTTTGAATTTGAAACAATCATGGAAATCTATATGTAATCCTTTTATGCGATGTTATATGACATGCATGCACAAGCACGATATAGGTACATGCACTAGCACAATATTGTAGATCATACTGCTCAAGCTTAAGCTGCATCTCAGACATATGGTTAAACCAAATAGGCTCCACTATTTTTCTCATAAAAAAACTTTTTAGCTGGTTTACTTGCATCTACTGTATTTGTTGGCCATTAATTTTCCAAATTGTGTAACTGAAATCTCCTCTTTATTCTTGGTTGCTTTGAGTACCAATGTTGCTTTTTATTGCATGGTTTACCGACGCATTTAATTATCTTTCAGGCTGGCTATAATGCTTATGGATATGCTAGTATGGTCAACCATAGATGACCACAATGGCTCCTCAAGCTACAGCATATGGCACCTAGGTTAAGTTGATCTTCTAGGATAAGTTCATCAATTGCTCTCTCTTGGTTTGGCTCATCGATTTCCTCACATAAAAGTCAAATGCAGCTGCTAATTAGAATAAGCAAAACAAAGCGAGATTAGAGGTCAAGGCTAATCGATCATAAGATAGCAATATCAGAGTATCACATTACTTGACCGATTGAACATCTTGTCTGGTTAATTAGTGTCATTTCTTTTGTTAGTATACTTGAAATGATTGCCATTTTAATCTTTTAAGTGAAATCCTTTTGCCAAAAAAAGGTCAAGTTATTATGTATTGGTTCTAACTTCTAAGGATTTGGAGAAAATCTACAGCTCATAATTTCGTGGTCAGTTGTAATTGTTCTCTACTCATACAGGGACCAACCTACCATTGGGTCCTAGAGGATTGACAGTCTAACTGCTAATTCTTGGATACTGAGATATTTGCCTGGTTGTAGACTAGCAACAATCTGGTTATTCGGTAATGTTTCAAATGTATCTAGAGTAATACTATTGCATTGATTTGTTTATTTTTCAATCTTAAAATTGACGCATGTCTTTTTTATCATGTTCTCTAAACAATATGCTTCAAGGGACGTGTCACATATTCGTGTTTGGGATCTGGATAAAGATGTTCTCTAAACAGTATACTATATTGATAAGTTTTCTTTCAATCATTATAAAATAAAGTAATTTGATCTTGTGATTATGAGACCATCTATTTAAATCGTAGTTCTGAACCTTTCTAAAGGTATTCATTATAAAATTGTTTAGTTACGCTATTGTGGCCAAGCTTTGTGTAGTTTGAGCCGTAAACTCGAAACTGATCAACAATTAATGTGTTTGACATTAAATATATCGGCCAATATTGACATTAAATTATAATTTCATACAAATATAGGCATCAAAAGCATGTTATTCCAGTGTTTTAGAAAAGATCTTTTCATTGAAGATTGTTTCTGCCGCATAACTAGTAGTAGAGTAAATCTGTTGAAATATTTGTTGCTTGGAGTGATTACCAATGATGTTCACTCTATTTTTGTCTTTGGTTGAATCAAAAGTTTTTTTGAAAATTTTTGCTAGAGGAAAAAGGTATGTGGATCTGTCATAGTTACATTGTCATTTTATATAACTTTTGTTTGTTTATAAATTTGGACAAGATTCAGATTTAAAACCAAAAGGGAGCAAATTAATATATTTTTTCTTTGGACAGGTAACCTGAAGAATTTTCAACAAAAAAGCTATTGGCATATCACCAAGTAAATTTGTCAGCACCCTTAAAATTATTTACTTCATATTCCATTCAGGGATTGTCATGTGTGGCTTGTCAGATTTTTTTTAACTGTTATGTCCTATAGGTAAATTTGTCAGCAAGATGCCATGTATTATAATAGGGGGTTATTATCAAGATATAAACCCTCCAATAATTTATTATCTTTTAAAGTTTGAATTATCATGATTGTTCTATATTTTTTTGAATTTGATCGCAAAATTTTTGTGGAAATTTGATCTGCATGTTTTTCAGATTCAGATATCATTATGGTGAGATATTGTGCGGTTAAGTTATCCTTCGTTCAAGGATATGGGAATATGCGACACCGATGAGACTTGTGAAGGCTTCAACACCTAACACGAATGAAGACAGCTTCAACATGGACAACATTGACAAAATACTTGCATGCAAACATCCTTTCACTGATGATGGACTATTGGCTTGTTTATGGAGAAGCACTTCTTTGTTGCGGATTCAAATGGCTTCTTTGGCCAAAATATTCGGTTCAACTTAGGTTTTAAAGTTTTTTTTTTGTACTTCAATTGATATTGTAAGCTAATAATAATATTCTTTTTTTTTGTTCATCATGAGAACTAAGCCATTGTGAGCTAGCAACATTGCGGTTACTTTTCGTTATTTGATGGAATATTGCTATGTAAACTCGATACATTTATAATTAGTTAATGCAATTTTGATCGATTTTCTTTTATTATTGATTATTGTTGATGTTTATATAAAATTCCATTTCTTCCATATGTATTTCTGTCTTATATAGAGGATGAAAATGTTTAAATAGATTTGATACGGATGAATTAAGATTTTTTTTTTGAATTCTGTTTCTAGAAAATATGACAGATCTTACCCGTTGAAAAGAAAAAAAATAGTGGTCGACCAATTCACAGGTTATTTGACAATTTTAGTCTGTCGTTTTAATTTGACAGATAATGACTGTCATTTTATTCAGCTAAAAAATGACAGTCCAAAACTGTCGTTTATATTTTGGGACGCGCTATTAACGACGGATGCTCTGACGGATCAAAACTGTCGTTTAATGTAATTAACGACAGTTTTGGTCTGTCGAAAAATACCTGTTTTGGTGTAGTGGGTGGAGCATCACCAGGAGGATGATAGAACTTTCTAGACCTAAGAAGCTCTTAAGGCGTTCCAGAGATGGGACAAGACTCCAAGTCGATGTCAAATTTCTGAAAGATGGCCGCCAAATGCATAGGATATAGGAGGTTACGGCTTGCCCTCTGGCAGTTGGTCATAAAGGCTATTATAGTCTTGGGAAAAGAAAAGGTAATCCTAAAGTGGATGTGATACATCACAGATAACTCTAAGAACGTGATCTCAGTCTTAGGTAGAAGAGATGAAATGATAATATGATGTAGCTCAACCGGATCTAGATGACACAACGCGATTATGAAAGTCTCAAGTGTCATGCCGTCGGGAAATTAAACTTTAACAATGTCGACGAGAGCATCACCGTTGTTCGGCACTAGAAAATATTCGCTCAAGTCATCAGCGTAAACTCAAATTCCTTTCCGCTGACAGAAGAATGAATATAATCGTCAATTTCTTGTATGTTGCAACAAAACATACGAACTGCATTATCGTTAATAGGATTAAAATTTCTAAATATTCACGAAGTCCTAGGTTTCAAAGTGACTGCATATTCCAAAAAAGGGTAAAGTTTATCATTTTACCCGAATAAATTTTTCAAAACCGAAAATGATCAAACCAAAGGGTTGATCTCTCAGATGAAACAAAGAGGGTTGGATCATAATCCTCATCATTATCAGGACGAGATGGATTGAACTTATTGATGGGTTCATATACAGACATGGAAGATAAGGCAGTGTCACTAGTTTTCTTTCTCTTAAAAATTCTAGGAGCCATGATAAAAATTGAGAAAGAAAGTGGGAAATATTCCTTAAAAGATATCAAAGATGGAAGAGAATGCCTTCAAAGAGCCTTAGATCCAAGAAATTTCAAATGTGGAGGCTTGAGGATAGGTGTACTAGGATCTAGGATTAGGGTTTTTAGGGTTTCGAGCGACTGTTCTTGAGGAAGAAGAGGAGGAAGAATAGAAAGGGGGCTGTTGATTTGAGCTGCTGTTATAAAACATATCCCCACAGAGTTTGGCCCGAACCCGGTCCAAGTTTAGCCACTTGATTTTTAGGTCATATTTGAGTAATAAATGATAAAAATAGCATATAAACATGTAATTCATTAATTTAATAAATATTTATTACTTTTGGTTAGCTGTAGGGGCCGGATCCCAACTAACAATAGTCCGAAGACACTTGACACCGTGTCGCTTAGTCTTTTACACCCTTGTTGATAGAAGGACCCTTTCGGCTTGTATCTAAAATGACTTCAATTAATAAATCGCTGAATCTTAAGTTTTTTTAAAAAGTATTTTGATTAATCATAACACATTACGACTCTAAAATTTAATTATCCTAACTCTCAACGCAGATATTTGAAATAATCTTCGGCTAGTGGTTTTATGAATATGTGTGCCAATTGTTGATCTGTGTCAATGAACTCTAGACTGATATCTCCATGTTGTTGATGATCATGCAAAAAGTGATGACGTATTTCTATGTGCTTAGTACGTGAATGACATACTGGGTTCTTAGTCAAATTAATAGTGCTACTGTTATCACAGTAAATAGGAATCTTAGTGTAGTATAGATTATAGTCTGATAGGGTTTACTTTATCCATAAATTGGAGCACACAATGTCATGCGGCGATATACTTAGCCTCAGTTGTTGATAATGCTACATAATTTTATTTCTTGCTAAACCAAGAGACTAAAGCTTTTACTAGAAAATAACACGTACAGCTTGTACTTTCATGGCCTATTTTGCATACAGCAAAGTCGACATCTGAGTAACCCATTAGGTCAAACGATATGGTTTTGGGATACCATAAACCGACAGTAGAAGTTCCCTTAAGGTAGCAAAAGATACGTTTAACGACGCATAAGTGTGATTCCTTAGGATTAGCTTGATATCGTGCACAGATGCAAATGGTAAACATGATATTAGGATGACTAGTAGTTAAATAAAGTAAACTACTAATCATACCTCGATACTTATGTTGGTCGACTGGTTTGCCACTTTCATCAATATCAACTCGTGTTGATGTTGCCATTGGCATGCCGATAGGCTTAACGTTGTCGAAGTCATACTTCTTTAGTAAATCCTTCATGTACTTGGCTTGATTGATGAAGGTTTTCTACGAGTGTTGTTTGATTTGATGTTCTTGGAAGTAGTTGAGCTCTCCCATCATACTCATTTCAAACTCACTATGTATATACTTAGCAAACTTTTGACAAAGTTTTTCTTTAGTAGAACCAAAAATTATGTCATCTACGTAAATTTGCACAAGTAAAATTCTGTCAACTAAAGTTTTGATGAACAAAGTTGTATCAACCCATCCCTTTGAAAAACTATTTTCAATTAGAAAAGCACTTCGGCGTTCATACCAAGCAAGCGGTGCTTATTTAAGTCCATAAAGCGCCTTTCTAAGCTTGAAAACATGATCAAATTTTTAAAAATCCTCAAAACCAGGGGTTGCTTCACAAAAACCACTTCCTTTAAAAACCCATACAAAAATGCACTCTTAACATTCATTTGAATTTTTTTAAAATTTTGAAAATATGCAAATGCACAAAACATGCGAATAGACTCTAGTTTAGCAATAATGCATGGTCATAATCAATCCCTTCTTCTTTATTATAACCATGTGCCACTAGGCGTGCTTTGTTGCGTAGAACATGTTCATCCTCACATAGTTTATTTCGGAATACCCATTTGGTACCAATTATCGATTGAACAATAGGTTTAGGATCAAGTTCCCAAACTTGATTTCTCTCAAATTGATTAAGTTCCTCTTGCATGGTGTCAATCCAAAACTCGTCAGAAAAAGCATATGTTACTGACTTAGGTTATACTTGAGAAATGAAAGCTACTTTGCTGCTGTCTCTAGTAGAAAAGTACATACCTACTTCCTTGGATACAACACCTATAACAAGTGTCTCTGGATGGTCTGGCATGAATTTCATCTTCTTAGGTAGACTCTCCAAATAGCTCACATTGGTAGCAGTATTTTTAGGTGCCTTGAATTTGTTTTATACATCCTCATCATTACTATCGCTATATTTATTACTGTTGAGCTCATCAAAGAAAAAATTAATAGATTCTTCAACAATTATAGATCTTTTATTAAAAATTCTATATCCCTTACTCTTGGCGACATTTCGGAGGAATATTCCTTCGTCTGCCTTCGAGTCAAACTTACCCAAGTTATCCTTGGTATTCAGGATAAAACATCGACAACCAAAAACTTTAAAATAAGAAATATTGGAAATCTTTCCAAACCATAATTTATAAGGGAATTTCTTGGATTTAGGTCGAATTAACACCCTATTCAAAACATGATAGGCTGTACTTACAGCTTCTGCCCAAAAATATTTAGGAAGATTATGCTGATTAAGCATGATTCTAGCCATATCGCTTAGAGTACGATTCTTCCGCTCCATAACACCATTTTGTTGAGAAGTTCTTGGACAAAAAAACTCATGGTAATATCTATTATCATCATAAAACTTTTTAAAATCATTATTTTAAATTCGCTACCATAATCACTTCAGATTCGAGTAATCATGAAGCCTTTTTTATTTTATACATTTTTGTATAATATTTGAAATTCAAAAATGGCATCGCTTTTATTAGATAAAAAGTAAACCCAAGTAAAACGAGAGAAATCATCAACTATAACAAAAGCGTAGAGTTTACCGCCAAGACTACCGACTCTACTAGGACCAAATAAATTTATGTGAATTAACTACAAAGGTCTAGAAGTGCTTCAGTGTTGATGGATTTAAAGGATGACCTAGTTGCCTTATTCTTTTCACAGTCAGAACATACCATATCTCTCTTGAAAGAAATTCCTGGAAGTCTTTTTACCAGCTTTTTAGTCCATAGCCGTGAGATAGTATCCATGTTTGCATGTCCTAGTCTCATGTGCCATAGCCAGCTTTCATCTTGATCGGCTACTAGGCACTTTTCTATACTGTTAGTACATTCTATAAAGAAAATATAAATATTATCTTCCCTGATCCTTTCATACATGGGATTATCGACAGATATTTTATATATAGAATATTTGTCTTTCATAAAATTGATACCATAACCATTATCTGCCAAATGACTAATGCTCTATAGGTTATGTTTCAATTCTGTGACTAGACAAATGACTTTTACTTCAGGGTATGGAGACATACCAACAGTACCAATTCCTATAATATTACCTTGAAGATTATTTCCAAAGGAAACATACCCTTCTCTCTTCATCGATAGCATAGCGAATAAAGATAAATCATCTGTCATGTGTCGCGAACATTCGATATCAAGTATCCACTTGCTTTTAGCATGAGAGGGTTGAGGGTCCACCTACAAAACGAGTAGATATAACCTTTGGTACCCATTTCTTCAAGGGTTCAGTATAATTAGTTTTGGAAATCCAAGCAAGTATATTTTTGTCAACTAGCTTTCTAGCTCTACAGTACTGTGTTATATGCATGTGTTCACCACAGTATGTGTACATGATTTTAGAAATAGTGCTCTTTGTTTCTGTGTTGACATGCTTTTTGTGTGTCTTTCTTGAAAACCGATATGTGAAAGCATATTTGTGAGGAACGTATTGCTTTTGTGCTTTAATTGGTTTAGTCCTTTTTGGTGTATGCTTGGTAGTAGGACTAACAATAGGCTGTGTGACAGGGGCAACCTGTTTGCCTAATTTAATCTCTAACTTTTTAGAGATGGCACAATACTCTTCGAATTTTGCAATCATATCCGTAAGTTTTTGCTCAGTGACAAGGTGTTTCTTCTTCTCTATGTCATAATGTTCTTGCACTTTGACATAGTCTCTTTCTTTTTGTTCTATAGTGAGGATAGCCTCAAGATAGTACAATCTGATCTTGGCTATCTCTTCCGTATTACCGGTAGTAGATATCTTTTTAATATCTTTGATAAGATTAGATAATCTAGCTACTTCGATTGTATATGCCTTAATCTCTTTACGAGATTGTTTATACTTGTCTAACACATTTCTGTGTTCTTCAAGTAATTCACTAAAGGAATTTTTTAACTGGTCGAAGGTAAAATCATCAAAAGAGGGTTTTCAGATACCTTATCGTATGCCATCAAACAGATATTTGTACTGTTGCTGGGTCTATACTCCTCTGCGGACTTATTGGCCTCACTTTTGTGCCAGATGCTAGTATTATCATACTTTCGACCAGTTGTAGCTTTTTTATTTGATCTCGATCGGCCGTATGGACTACTTTTTCTTCGTTAGTAGACAGTCCTTCTTTATATGCCCTGACTTCTTACACCCAAAGCAAATAGTTTTTTCTTCGTTACTTTCGTGGATGTCCTTCTTCTTTCGGTTTGATCGCTCAAACTTTAAGAATTTTCTAAAGTTTTTTACTACAGGACCTGTTCATCACCATCCGAATCTTCTTCATCAAAATCATTACATGAGAGTCTTCTGGCTTGAGCTTTGAAGGCGATTGATTTTTCTTTAGGGTTTGCCTCTTCAAAGTCTTGTAGGTCTAGCTCATGGGTCATGAGCTTGTCCATCAGTGTCTCCAATGTCATCGTGGTAAGGTTGTTTTCTTTTATGATCGTGGTGGTCTTCGGATTCCAGTTCTTTGTTAGAGCCCGCAGTACCTTCCTGAACTTCTCATGATTGCTGTAATCCTTACCAAAAGATTGTAGAGGATTAGCAATATCAAAGAAACGAGTGAACATCTGTGAAGTTGACTCACCGAGTTTCATCTTAAATGACTCGTATTCTTGTGTCAATCTACTGATTTTGGATTCCTTTACTTAGGAAGTCCCTTCGTGAGTTACCTCAAGAAATCTCTAAATTTTATTAGATGTGGCACAATTAGATACACGATTAAACTCGATTTTGACAATTGCACAGAATAGTGTATTTATGGCTCGTGCATCTAGACTAGTCCATGTCTTCTTATGCTTAGATCACGGGGCTTGTCTACTGCTACACCATCAATCACTGTTCTAGGCGGTTTCTTGTAACCGTCTATAACTATCGACCAAAGATTGAAGTCTAGTGATTTAAGAAAGAAACTCATCCGTGTTTTCCATTAGGTATAATTCTTTTCATCAAATAGTGGGGGTCTATTTGTGGATTATCCTTTACCGTTGAATATAGATTTAACGACTGCCATATATATATATATATAATATTATATATATATATTATATATATATATATACACTCTAGATGGTTATGTATATGTGTAACCTGCTCTGATACCAATTGTAGGACCGTTGATCACCTCTAGAGGGGGGTGAATAGAGTGTGTGCGTATGCAGCGGAATAAATCTCACAATTAAATATAAACTATGGCAAGTAAGAGCAAATTAAATAGAAGTAAATAACTTGTAGTAGAAGTAAGAATTAAGAAGATCAAACTCAGTGACACAGCAATGTGTACTGGTTTTCCTCATGGAGGACTAATCCAGTCTCGAGTACTCCTGCTCAATGTTAATCCACTATGGCACAAGCTTTAACTTAGCTTTTACAACACTTACAACACCGTGCTTGGGGACAAGTGCACGACCGACTTCACAACGCCATGCTTGGCGACCAGTGCACGACCGACTCCAGAAGGCGATTTAAAAACTGGAATATTTTCTTGAATTTAGCCTCCAATACAACTCTTCATAACCAAACTCTAGATTAAACAGAAATTATACTCGCTTGGCTAAGAGTAGTATAGGCTAGATTTAAAGTATAGCTCGTAGAAAATACTTAAAAATGAATAGAGAAGAGAAGGAATGAATGAATGATTTAAAATATGAAGTTTTTCTCTATTTATAGTATTTTTGTAGACCGAATTCGATTAGGGTAGAGTTCGGATGCAGAAATCTCGTATTTGAACGTCGCATGCAGATATGGAGGAAATTGAAAAATCTCTTGAAACTGTCCTGACTGAACTCGGGCCGAGTTCTGGCCGAGTTCTGTCTGAGTTCTGTCGGACCTAGTTTAGGCCAAATGGTTAGGTTTTGGGCTAATTTAGAATGTGGACTTTGAATATGTATTTATGGATACGTAGGCTACGATTTTTGTGGACTGAGATTAGTTGAGCATGTACTGATCCTGATCAACCTTACATATTATTCCTAAACTCAATAAAAATAAAAAATACATAATAAATATGTATAAATTTGATCTTGATTTCATTGTATTTGGTTCTTTGATGACAACAAGACTTTTGTAGCTTGTAGAAGTAGTAGGTGTAGTCTTAAAATTTGTAAACCTATAGCAGTATGTATATTTTGCGTATCAACCAAATTTGACGTTAATTATCAAACTCAGGTGTGATCATGACCAATGGGTCAACAATCATATGTCTTCCTATTGTAATTGCAGGCTCACGTCGGTATAGTAACGTAACCGACGTGATTTAACGCAAAGAACTGTATGGGACACCACAAAAACATGTAACATTCCAGTCCTAAAATACGTAGGACCAGGTATACGAATACATGCCAGCAGTACGTCACCAATGGGCCATACTACCTACCAAGCCTACTAGTGAATGCTTAAGATGTAAATTATGGTAACAACCCAGAAATATAACACAGTCCACAGGTATATAACTAATCACATCCACACAGAATAACAGTCCAGAAAGTAATCAAGTCCAAAGTAATAAATATAGCAAATGTCCAGCTGTAAAAAAATATAATTATGTAGAAAAAGACATCCCGAAACCACGTGAAAGAGAAATAAAGTAACAGTAAACTAGAAGTCTGCTGAAATGAAAGAAAATAAAGTAGCAAGTCTAAATGAAGTAATAACATGATCACGATAAATCTTCTAGCACTATCTCGTCCTCCTGTACCTGTACGTCTTCGGTCTCAGCCCCCGAACCATAAATCTCAGGGCAGTCTTCAGCACCATCTAAGCCTTGAAAATGGCCAGGTCGTCAGGAGACTAGCAAGGTACATAATATATATGCCATGGTATAGATATGAAAAAAATAATCTAGGGCATTCTAACGTATCCAGTCTACATGCTATACAAG
>JANAVB010021797.1:5260456-5367956 GCA_029216955.1 Iris pallida | reverse complement strand
GATGATTCAATTGTATCCTATTGATACGGTCCGGCCTAACCCCGTGTGAAGAGGTGTAAGCTCGCACATTCATTATCTATTGGGCTTTGGTCATAGAATACTACGCTACTCCCCATTATTCCCGATGCAATGATTCAATATTTTACTCTAGAAGAGAGTACGTGTAACAGTTGTGTATTTAACATGCAAAATTCTAATATTAATTAAACTGCAATTAACACAACCGTACTTGCCTTGAATTTCAATTGGACGAGATTTGTACTTCAAGTTGACGATCAAGAACTTCCTCGAAATCCTACATTTCGGGAATTTGTCTCAGAATCACAATACTAAAACGATCTAATTACAATCTCTATTTATTTCCTAGTCAATTTTAATCTTATTTTAACCAACACAACCAAAAATGCGTTTACTAGTGCGTTACAATTTAGAAACATCGATTTATGTTTATTTTCGAAAAAAAAATTGTATTTATCATTTTATTTAGGAAAACTTGGTATTTTATAAATATATAAAACTATACATTTTCCTTTAAACGAGAAATATCATGAATTCTAAATTATAATTAATAATAATTAATATTCCTAGTTTTTTACGCGCTCGCACAACATCCAGAAAATCTCAAATCTACCTTTCCTACTTATTACAAAATTTACAGAAAATAAATGAATGGCTTATGCCTTTACAATTTTAATTACAATAAATTGAAAATAAGAAAAGGAAACAGGTTAGTCCGAAAATAACCTATAAATTAACAAAACTAATCAATTCCATAAACATTATTAAAAGAGAATTATAAGTCTCAGAATCTGGTCCAAAATTTCATTTTTTAACTACTCTGCCTCAACGTCCGGTCGAACCGGTGCATTTGTATTTCGTTGGGGCCCAGTAACCAATTATGGTTGTCGCCCAAAAATACCAAAATCATTTTAAAACCATTTATTTAATTTTCCCGAAAATTTCGGCAGCATTCCCTCTGTTTTCGGTCAACCCAAAAACTGGGAAATGCTCCGGTTTTTCCTGCAAAACAATCCCAACTCAGGGAAAACTTATGAATTCATTTCCACCCCTATATAATAATTCCATTCACAAAACTGTTTACGATGGATATTCGAAAAACCCGAATTTGAAATCGGAAAACCGAAATGAATCTTCGGAAAACAGAAACTTCCTCGACAATTCCAAAAACCAATCAGTAACATAATCCTTCCATCCCATATAAGAAAATCACACTAATACATATAAGTAAACCCACAGAACTAAGAAAAATCCACAAAGCCTGTTTCAAGAAGAAAGGTTCCGAAATACGAATACAATATAATCTGAACATCCAAAATTATGCTCTTAAACCCCAACCAGAAAAACACAGTACCTTTCCGGAGTTGACTCGGAAATTCCGAGAACCACAGAATAGTATTTTTCCAAAACCCAAATTCCAGCATACTAAACATCAACAGAACCCAAAAACTAATCGGAACTTATCAGAAACGAAAATCCAACATCCACCATTTCCGAAGAAACTTCGGAAAAAAAATAGTAACGTAACTGTTACGTTGACGGAATCCCGAATTCCCGAGGAACTCGGTTGGACCAGTATCATCATAGACAGTAAAGAAAATATATTGGGTCAGAGTGTACCGAAACCGAAACGGAACGGAACCGTCACAGTGCGAAAACAGAGACACCGTCTGCACGTACCGAACCACGCGGTCAGCGCCGGGGAGTGGATCAGGACAGCAGAGGGGCACGCGGGGTTGAACGCCGGCGGTCGGACGGCCGGGGGCGTCGGTCGGGTGGCCCGGTAAGGCCTGGATCGGGGCGCCTGGGGGCGGATCCGGCGGAAACAACGCCTGGGTCAGCGGGAAAACGACCGGCAGTCGTACGCCGGGTGGGAGGCTCGACGGCGGGTGGCGCCACTCGGGTTCGCCAAAAATTGGGGGTTAGGGCACGGGAGTGAGAAGTGATGGTGATGAGGGAAAAATGGAGTAGGGGCCTATATATAGGAAATGGAGAAAGGGGGTTACCACATGGAGGAAGATGAACAGCCCTGGGCCATTCATGGCCGCCGGCGGGGAGCCGGAGGGGTTAGCCGTTGGGTCGGAGAAGGAAAGGAAAGGTCCCAAACTTAAAAAAATTAATGAATGAAATTATTCATTCCTTCCTCTCTTATGGCAAGTATTGCTGTAGGGAAAATTAATAATGGGTTGGCTTATGGGTTATTGGATTCTAAGGATCCTTATTGGGTTTGGGTTTGCAACTAAATGGGTTTGAGGTTTTGGGCCAAGCAAATGGCCTATGTTTTTGGGCTTAAAAGACATGGTTTCTATTTATAAAAAAAATGGATTTTGTTTTATGGCTAAGAAAAATCATTCTCATACAAATTAGTTAAATAAATATTTGTAATTAAAACAAAAGAAAAAAAATGTTTTTAGTTTCAATTCGGTTTCGAGTCTGGGTTGACATACAAAAATCCTTGTTTAATTATTTTGAAAGAATATATATATTTTTTTTACATAATATTATTCTAGCATTTATTTCAAAAAAAAATTAAATTTAAATCTAGCAATTAAATATAAAATTGTAAACTAAAATTATGGGTTTCACAACCTTCCCTCCTTAATAAATTTCGTCCTCGAAATTTTAAGAATTAGGTTGAGAAAAATTACCTCAGGTCTCAAACAAGTACGGGTACTTCTTCCGCATCTCATCCTCTCGCTCCCAAGTAGATTCGCCCGGGGAATCATGCCTCCACATCACCCGAACTATAGGAGTCACTGTGGTTCTGGTCTTCTTCTCGCCTCGGTCCAAGATTGCTACAGGCTTTTCTGGTATAGTGAGGCTCGGTCCGATCTCCAACTCTGAATGGTCCAAGACGTGGTTCTCATCAGGTACATATTCTCTGAGCTGTAAGACGTGGAAGACGTTGGGCACGCCCTCTAGATTAGCTGGTAGAGCTAACCTATATGCCACTTCTCCAATCCGGCTCAGAACTTCGAACGGACCAATGTATCTGGGACTCAGCTTCCCAGCTCTGCCAAATCTGATTGTCCCTCTGGTAGGAGAAATTTTCACGAAGACCTTATCTCCTTCTTCAAATGCCATTGGTCGACGACCGCTGTCTGCCCAGTGCTTTTGTCTGTCTTGAGCAATCCTGAGCTTGTCTCTGATTATCTTCACCTTCTCTGCTGCGTCAGTCACCATCTCTGGACCCAGCAGTACTCTTTCACCAACGTCATCCCATGCCAGTGGTGTACGGCAACGACGTCCATAAAGAGCTTCGAATGGGGTCATACCAATACTGGCTTGGTAACTGTTATTGTAAGAAAACTCTACCAAGTGCAGATGATCTTCCCACGATCCTCCAAATTCCAAGACACAAGCTCGCAGCATATCTTCAAGTGTCTGAATAGTCCTCTCAGATTGCCCATCTGTCTGGGGATGATAAGCCGTGCTGAACTTCAACTGAGTCCCCAAGCTGTCATGCAAGCTCTTCCAAAAATGTGAGATAAAACGAGTGTCTCGGTCAGATACAATGCTTACCGATACGCCATGAATCCGGTAGATATGCCGCATGTACAATGCTGCCAACTTCTCAGTGGATAAACCAACTTTGAAGGGGATAAAGTGAGCTGACTTGGTTAGTCGGTCCACAATTACCCAGATGGCATCCTTCCCTCCTTGGGAACGAGGCAGTCCTGACACGAAATCCATCGTGATGTGCTCCCACTTCCATTCTGGAATGTCCAGTGGTTGTAGAAGTCCTGCAGGTCTCTGTCTACTAGCCTTCACTTGTTGACAAATCAAGCATCTAGCAACATACCTGGTGACATCTTTCTTCATTCTACTCCACCAGACAATAGTGCGCATATCCCGATACATCTTATTGGCTCCAGGATGTATGGAATATTGAGACTGATGCGCTTTCTTCATCAACTCGTTCCTCAGTTCGCCAGACGGTACGCAAAGCCTCGTACCATTCTTCAGGGCTCCATCGCTGGCGATTGAGAAACCCTCCAGTGTTCCTGCTAACACTTGATCTCTCAGCTTGCAAAGTGCCTCGTCTTGAAACTGCGTCTCCTTGACCTTGTCCATCAGGTACGAGCTCACTTGCAACTTCATCAACACAGAATCAGCATCTAATTCCTTCCTTCTAGGCAGTACAATCTCCAATTCAAGTTTCTCGATGTCCTCCAGCAGGTGCCTCTCCTTGGTTAAGAACATCGCCACTGGATATCGACTAAGTGCATCAGCGACCACATTAGCCTTACCCGGGTGGTATTGTAAGTCGATGTCAAAGTCCTTCATTAACTGCAGCCATCTCCTTTGCCTCATGTTTAACTCTTTCTGAGTGAAAACATACTTCAGACTTTTATGATCTGTGTATATTTCCTCTCTCTCTCCATAGAGATAATGTTTCCAAAGCTTCAACGCAAAGATCACTGCAGCAAGCTCCAGATCATGAGTGGGATAGTTCTTCTCATGAGTCCGTAATTGCCTAGATGCATAAGCAATTACTTTCCCATGTTGTTGAAGAACGCAACCCAGTCCTTTGCCTGAGGCGTCACTATAGATTATGAAACCACCGGATCCTGCGGGTAGCGCAAGGATTGGTGCAGTAGTGAGCCTCTTCTTCAACTCCTCAAACGCTGCTTGGCAGTCCTCCGTCCAGATGAATTCCTCATTCTTCCGAGTCAGCTTCGTCATTGGTTCAGCAATTTTAGCAAAATCCTTCACAAACTTCCGGTAGTAGCCCGCCAAGCCCAAGAAACTTCTGATGTCAGCAACTGAGCTTGGGGTAGGCCACTTCTCCACAGTAGCTATCTTCTTAGGATCCACAGAAATTCCTTCTCCTGTGACAACATGGCCAAGAAAATCTACTTTGTCTAGAAAGAATTCACACTTGGATAGCTTACCGTACAGCTTCTCCTTCCTCAAAGTTTCCAGAACTTTCCTGAGGTGCTCTTCGTGCTCCTCCTTCGTCTTTGAATAGATCAGTATGTCATCAATGAAGACAACGACAAACTGGTCTAAGTATTCATAGAAAACCTTATTCATAAGGTTCATGAACACAGCAGGAGCATTCGTCAGACCAAACGGCATGACCAAGAATTCAAACTGCCCATACTTGGTGTTGAATGCCGTTTTAGGAATGTCTTCCTTCCTGACTTTGATCTGATGATAGCCAGACCTGAGATCAATCTTGGAAAACACCTTGGCTCCACTCAACTGGTCAAATAAGTCATCAATCCGGGGCAGAGGATACTTGTTCTTGATTGTGACATTGTTCAGCGCCCGGTAGTCGATGCACATCCTCACCGTTCCATCCTTCTTGGGCACAAACAAAACAGGTGCTCCCCAGGGTGAAGCCCCGTCTCGAATGAATCCCAGAGACTTCAGTTCGTTGATCTGCTCCTTCATCTCTTTGGCCTCCTTCGGGTTGACTCTATAACATCCCTTAGAAATCGGGGAAGAGCCAGGGACTAGATCAATAGTGAATTCTATGTCCCGATCTGGGAGTAGCCCAGGAAGACTATCAGGGAAAACATCCATGAATTCCACTATGATAGGATGGGGTGGTCCAGGTTCTTCAGTAATAGAGTAGACAATACTCTCCATAACCTCCGGAGCTCTAGAGACTTCAAACTCTGGCCCTCCAGGTGGGCTGAAGATTACACATCCTCTGTGACAATCTATCAGCGCATGCTGCTTGCTCAACCAGTCCATTCCAAGGACTATGTCATAGTTGGGCAAGGGCATTACCAGTAAAGGTGCTACAAACTTATGGCCAGATATTGAAATGGGGCAATTATAGGTTTCTGTTATAGGTAGGGGTCCACCTCCAGTCATAACCCTACAAATCCTCTTGCTAAGGCCCGTAACTATGTGGTATGCAGAGATAAACTTTGTTGCTATGAAACTGTGTGTTACACCAGAGTCGAATAAAACTAATGCATGATAAGAATGTACATAGATGTAACCTGATATAACATCTGCATTAGGTTCCTGCTCCTGCTCTGGTTCTTCTGCAGTTAGGGCAAAAGCTCGCCCAGTCCTCTGTTGATGCTGCCCAAATTGTTGCTGCTGAGTGGGCAGAGGTCCCCTCTGTTGATTTCCTCCAGCTCTGTTGGTCGCTGAGGAGCAGTCTTTCACTTGGTGGGTGGTAGACCCACAGATCAGACATTGTCCAAGCCTCTTCCGACAGATGTTCACCTGATGACCTGGCCTTTTACAATAGCTACAGATAGGGATCTGCTTCTGGGGTGCTACATCATTATTCCTTGCTTGTTGATGATGCTGAGGCCTGTTGTTGTTGTTGTTGGGCTTCTTCTGATTTCCCTGGAAGTTGCTAGTTCCAGGATAATCTCTCTTTGAACGGGCAGGTTGGCTCTTCTCTATATCTTGTGCTCTCTCCAGAATCTTCTCATAAGTCTTAGCTCCGCCAGAGATCACATAAGTGCGAATCTCCTCGCGAAGTCCATACTTGAATCGTTCAGCACGATCAGCAGGATCAACCACCATGTTCTTGGCAAATCGGATGAGCTGGCCGAATTCTGCCGCATACTCTCCCACAGTCATATTGCCCTGCTTCAAGTTCTGGAATTGTCGCTCCATCTCCCGCATCTCAGAAGTTGGGAAGAACTTCCTCTGGAACAACTTCTTGAAGGTGTCCCAGTCAACCTGTCTATCCTGGAGTCGGGGTTCATTCCGATACCAGGTGCTAGCTACATTCTGCAGTTGAAGTCCCACTGCTTCGGCCTTGAGGTCTTCTGGAAGTCGAGCGACGCTCAGAAGACGCTCCATATTGTCAAGCCATTCATCAGCATAGACAATTCCCTCGGTACCCTTGAAAGGTCGAGGGTTCTGCTTCTTAAAGCTCTCAATATCGCCCACCTTGGCAATATGATTTCCATTAATTAAATCGCCTTATTATTACATAAATTAATCCTTAAATTTATGTTTACCTTGGCAGGCCTTGGTTCCTGTTGAGCTGCTTCTCCTCTTTCCAGTGCAGCCATTGCCACGCTATGGGCGTTTTCCATGCCTTCTCTCATAATGGCCGTCTGCTCACGATGAGCTTCAGCTTGAGTTCTCTGGGCTTCAAGTACTCCTCTTAGCAGACCTATGAGGTCAGTGGGGTCCACAGGCACCGGTGGGGCAGCTGGAGTAGGCGTAACCACAGGGGGTTGCATCTCCGTCCGAGAAAATAATGGATCCATTGTTGTATTGTGGGGACGGTCAGCCAGCTGTCGAGGTGTAGGATCCGGACTTGATTGGGGAGGTGGGGTGTGGTCAGGTGTTGACATCCTATCGCCAGCAGGGTTGGTATTGTCAGTGGTCATTCTCTGGAAGTTTTAGGATAGAAACATAAGCAAGGTAGCCTATCTATAGTCAAACAAAAATATTTAATAATAATAGGTATGTATATATCGGTCCTATGTTGTGGCAATTTGATGTTCTAGTGTTCTAACTGTTTCCTAGGTTTTCCTAAGTTGTTGTTCGAGACCTGCATGGGCCACCACTAAAAACATGTCACGACCCGATCCCAATTTCTTGGGTCGACTCGGATCATGCCCAGCCTGCACCGTTGTTGAGACGGCGGCAGTAAGCTGTATTCCATATGCAGGTACAATCAACAACATTTGAAACTATAATTGCCACAACATTTAATTTAACGATAAAATAAACTTGTTCATTACAGAGCTTGTCCACAACTTAAACATAACATATATTTGTTTAAAAGATAAACTAAGAACTCCAACTAAGCAGAAGTGTCATCATCATCTCCATGGACCTCGTCTGGGAGCATAGCAGGATACAGCTCCGGGTCGTAGTAACTACTAATCAGTAGCTCTGAATCATCAATAGGACCTATTGGGTGTGGGGAATCCAGTCAGGAAAGGAGCAAGTACAATTATGAAAAATTAACAATTTGCATAATGAATAGAAACTTGCAAATTTAAATAATTTTGAAACAATGATTTTCAACTATAAAACAATTGTGATTTGAGTATGCAGTATCTATGACCGGTTTAGGATGATTCAATTGTATCCTATTGATACGGTCCGGCCTAACCCCGTGTGAAGAGGTGTAAGCTCGCACATTCATTATCTATTGGGCTTTGGTCATAGAATACTACGCTACTCCCCATTATTCCCGATGCAATGATTCAATATTTTACTCTAGAAGAGAGTACGTGTAACAGTTGTGTATTTAACATGCAAAATTCTAATATTAATTAAACTGCAATTAACACAACCGTACTTGCCTTGAATTTCAATTGGACGAGATTTGTACTTCAAGTTGACGATCAAGAACTTCCTCGAAATCCTACATTTCGGGAATTTGTCTCAGAATCACAATACTAAAATGATCTAATTACAATCTCTATTTGTTTCCTAGTCAATTTTAATCTTATTTTAACCAACACAACCAAAAATGCGTTTACTAGTGCGTTACAATTTAGAAACATCGATTTATGTTTATTTTCGAAAAAAAAAATTGTATTTATCATTTTATTTAGGAAAACTTGGTATTTTATAAATATATAAAACTATACATTTTCCTTTAAACGAGAAATATCATGAATTCTAAATTATAATTAATAATAATTAATATTCCTAGTTTTTTATGCGCTCGCACAACATCCAGAAAATCTCAAATCTACCTTTCCTACTTATTACAAAATTTACAGAAAATAAATGAATGGCTTATGCCTTTACAATTTTAATTACAATAAATTGAAAATAAGAAAAAAAAACAGGTTAGTCCGAAAATAACCTATAAATTAACAAAACTAATAAATTCCATAAACATTATTAAAAGAGAATTATAAGTCTCAGAATCTGGTCCAAAATTTCATTTTTTAACTACTCTGCCTCAACGTCCGGTCGAACCGGTGCGTTTGCATTTCGTTGGGGCCCAGTAACCAATTATGGTTGTCGCCCAAAAATACCAAAATCATTTTAAAACCATTTATTTAATTTTCCCGAAAATTTCGGCAGCATTCCCTCTGTTTTCGGTCAACCCAAAAACTGGGAAATGCTCCGGTTTTTCCTGCAAAACAATCCCAACTCAGGGAAAACTCATGAATTCATTTCCACCCCTATATAATAATTCCATTCACAAAACTGTTTACGATGGATATTCGAAAAACCCGAATTTGAAATCGAAAAACCGAAATGAATCTTCGGAAAACAGAAACTTCCTCGACAATTCCAAAAACCAATCAGTAACATAATCCTTCCATCCCACATAAGAAAATTACACTAATACATATAAGTAAACCCACAGAACTAAGAAAAATCCACAAAGCCTGTTTCAAGAAGAAAGGTTCCGAAATACGAATACAATATAATCTGAACATCCAAAATTATGCTCTTAAACCCCAACCAGAAAAACACAGTACCTTTCCGGAGTTGACTCGGAAATTCCGAGAACCACAGAATAGTATTTTTCCAAAACCCAAATTCCAGCATACTAAACATCAACAGAACCCAAAAACTAATCGGAACTTATCAGAAACGAAAATCCAACATCCACCATTTCCGAAGAAACTTGGGAAAAAAAATAGTAACGTAACTGTTACGTTGACGGAATCCCGAATTCCCGAGGAACTCGGTTGGACCAGTATCATCATAGACAGTAAAGAAAATATATTGGGTCAGAGTGTACCGAAACCGAAACGGAACAGAACCGTCACAGTGCGAAAACAGAGACACCGTCTGCACGTACCGAACCACGCGGTCAGCGCCGGGGAGTGGATCGGGACAGCAGAGGGGCACGCGGGGTTGAACGCCGGCGGTCGGACGGCCGGGGGCGTCGGTCGGGTGGCCCGGTAAGGCCTGGATCGGGGCGCCTGGGGGCGGATCCGGCGGAAACAACGCCTGGGTCAGCGGGAAAACCACCGGCAGTCGTACGCCGGGTGGGAGGCTCGACGGCGGGTGGCGCCACTCGGGTTCGCCAAAAATTGGGGGTTAGGGCACGAGAGTGAGAAGTGATGGTGATGAGGGAAAAATGGAGTATGGGCCTATATATAGGAAATGGAGAAAGGGGGTTACCACATGGAGGAAGATGAACAGCCCTGGGCCATTCATGGCCGCCGGCGGGGAGCCGGAGGGGTTAGCCGTTGGGTCGGAGAAGGAAAGGAAAGGTCCCAAACTTAAAAAAATTAATGAATGAAATTATTCATTCCTTCCTCTCTTATGGCAAGTATTGCTGTAGGGAAAATTAATAATGGGTTGGCTTATGGGTTATTGGATTCTAAGGATCCTTATTGGGTTTGGGTTTGCAACTAAATGGGTTTGAGGTTTTGGGCCAAGCAAATGGCCTATGTTTTTGGGCTTAAAAGACATGGTTTCTATTTATAAAAAAAAGGGATTTTGTTTTATGGCTAAGAAAAATCATTCTCATACAAATTAGTTAAATAAATATTTGTAATTAAAACAAAAGAAAAAAAATGTTTTTAGTTTCAATTCGGTTTCGAGTCTGGGTTGACATACAAAAATCCTTGTTTAATTATTTTGAAAGAATATATTTTTTTTTACATAATATTATTCTAGCATTTATTTCAAAAAAAAAAAAAAATTTAAATCTAGCAATTAAATATAAAATTGTAAACTAAAATTATGGGTTTCACAGACGATATCCTATAATGTGATATGTTGATCTCTTTGCTAAGGACTTTTGAGAGATTCCTGGGACGACCGTTAAGAATCTTGTTTGAACGATAATTTAAAATCCTTTCTTTTTGTTTCTTTTCACCCTTGCTCATTGTTATTGAATTTAATTTGATGAATCATCGTTGGTTTTGATTTTCATATCGAGATGAATTTTATGGCCCGAGTTACGGTATCTTCTGATAACATATGTTGACGGAAATAATAGAAAAGGTAAAACGTCTACTTGGTTATGGAACCTGGAGTTTATCGCAGCTATATTAGCCGGTGTGGCGGAAACGTAGAGACCTGACTTCGGATGTACATATCTTGGTCATGAGATTTGAGATTTCTTGCAGCTATACTCGTCGACGTGGCGAGGATTCTAAATGATGTGATAATAGAGGTGCATACCCAGTTATGGAATCTACCGTTTATCGCAGCCTTGCTTACTAGCATGGCAAAAATTCTGAGTATCATGATTTTGGACAGATACGTATGATTATCAGATTGTATCTTGATAATGGTCGTAATATATCATCTCTATCATTTCACTTATGTTATTATAGATTCTATTCCATCATTAATTAGCTTAGGAGTAGGGATAGTTTCAGTTATTTAGTCCAGGTCCTTGTAGAGTCTTATTTTATTATAGATTCTTCGTAGTATGATGGCTTGGTGACTTGTAATTAGTTTGTGTCCTTGAGTATTGTGTTAATAGTTCGGAGCATGGTTAGGAAGTAATGTATATGATTTTTGATAATTAAATATAGATGAGAACCTTAGAGTAATTAATGAGTGTTAATGTAGGAGTTGCACCAGGTGCCAGAATATGAGGAGTACCCTAGTAGCAATAGCCAGAGTATTTCAAGTGTTATAGAGGTTTAGGCACCAATATTTTAAGTGACTAGTTAAAGGAGGGACATGAGTAACCTAGTATAGAAGTATCATCCAAGTATCATATAGATGAGTTAGTGCCTTGTGTAGATGGCATCAAGACTTGGGTAGACACCCTAGAGAGAGTATCCTAGATAGACAAATATTCTTCCGTGACTTTGATTTCTGGAGCGTCAGAGATGTCAATCTCTGGAAACTTTTTTCATGAGTTTGTAGTAGACAAGATTATCTTTATTTTGATATATCATGTCCCACTCAAACTCGTTCTCTTGTACTATCTTTGTATTGCACAACTTTCGGATCAATTTAGGCCATTAACCATTCCCACTTTTATTTATGATTATCATATGCATATTGCCATGACCTTTAATTTAGGAGCACAAGGCTAGTTGTTTTCTCAAAACCAATCTCATATGCATGATCTAGACAAGACACTCTACGTCCATGACCTTCGTGTCCCACTCAGGCACACCATCTTCTGCTTTATTTTATCATACGACTTTCCTGACAGAAGGCCCAATCTTGATTTACCCCACGAGGTTACTTTTATTTTTGACTCGAATTGGGGGCACCATTTTGACCCAAACTTGTTGACCCAAAATATGGACACGACCCATATTAAGCATACTACCCACATGACACTTGTTTTCCATTCAACTGAGTCCCGTATGCTACTTATTTACCCGCATTCATTTGAGGAAGACAATAGAAGGTAGTATCCCATAAGTGTAGTATAGTATCCTGGATAGAGTGTGCCAGTGATTGAGATTTCATGGATCACAAGAGCTTAAAGTACGTGTTCACCCAGAAGAATTTAAACATGAGGCAGAGGAGGTGGCTTGAACTGATGAAGCACTTCGATATCTAGTTGCAGTACCATCCAGGAAAGGCCAACGTAGTTGTAGATGCCTTGAGCAGGTATCCAGTCGCTATGTATTTGGTGGCAGATCATCATCTATTGGCTAATCTGGAAAGGTTGGGTTTCAAGGTGATCATTCTGAGTATGGAGATTCAGATGTGGGGTTTACAGATTCAGTCGGCATTGATGGACAGAGTCAGATCAGCACAGTTTGATGACGTAGCCCTGAGGAGCATCAGAGAGTAGGTGCAGGCAGGATTGCTAGACGATTTCTCTATAGACAAAGATGTGTCGCTGAGGTACGGTACTAGATTGTGCGATCCGAGTGGTGAGCTTCGGAAGGATATTCTGCAGGAAGTGCATTATTCTCAGTACTCTATGCATCCTGGAGCCAACAAGATGTACAGAGGTCTGAGGGAGCACGTATGGTGGTATGGCATGAAGCGAGAGTTGGCTCAGTTTGTATCTCGATGCTTAGTGTGCCAGCAGGTGAAAGACGAGAGACATAAGCCAGGTGGTCTGCTTCAGCCACTACCCATTCTAGAGTGGATGTGGGAGCACATCACTATGAACTTCGTATCAGGACTTCCACGATCTCCAGGAGAGAAAGACGCAATTTGGGTCATCATTGATAGATTGACCAAATTGGCCCACTTTTTACCTTTCAAGGTGGGACTATCTACGGAGAAGCTGGCAGAGATGTATGTGCGACAGATAGTCAGATTGCACAGAGTTCCGGTGAGCATAGTCTCGGATCGGGATAGTCGTTTCACTTCCTACTTCTGGAGGAGTTTGCATGCTAGCTTGGGCACCCAACTCAAGTTCAGTATCGCGTATCACCCCCAGACAAACGGTCAGTCGGAGAGGACCATCCAGACACTCGAGGATATGCTTCGCACTTGTGTGTTAGATTTCGGGGAATCTTGGGAGGACCATCTTCACTTGGTAGAGTTTGCTTACAATAACAGCTATCAGGCCAGTATAGAGATGTCGCCATTTGAGGCTCTATACAGACGGAGATATCGCACTCCTTTGTCATGGGACGATGTCGGTAAGATAGTGTTGCTTGGCCCGGAGATGGTGGTGAATACAGCAGAGAAGGTTAAGTTGATCAGGGATAGACTTCGGTTGGCTCAGGATAGACAGCGACATTGGGCCGATAGCCACCGGAGACCGTTAGAGTTCGAGGTTAGTATCAGTTTTTCTGTTTTTGTGCTTGCTTGTGTTGTTTGTTTAGGTTTTGTGTGTTGAGTCTTGTTTTGTGTCTAGGTTGGCGATATGGTGTTCCTGAGGATTTCTTCGACACGGAGCACGATTCTCTTTGGCCGAGGCGGGAAGCTTAGTTCGTGCTTCATCGGACCTTTCACTATTCTTAGAAGGGTCGGTGCAGTGGCCTAACGACTAGAGTTGCCGCCTACGCTCGAGAGAGTTCATAACGTGTTCTATGTGTTGTAGTTGAGACGGTACCTGGCAGACCCTAGTCACGTATTAGATCACTCTGAGTTAGAGGTGGGGCCTACTCTTCGCTATCCAGAGCAGCCTGTGGAGATTTTGGATCATCGTGAGAAGTGTAATGCCCGTATTTTGGAATACTTATTTAATTTAGGCTTATATGTATTTCGGACCTGTATTTTATTTTCTCGGATTCTGGCCTGTAATTATATTTTGGTTTAACTTGCAGATTTTGGTTTTCTCGTAAAATGGGTTTTGGACTTGGCTTGGTTTTATTTTGTGGAGAAGAAATTGGTTTGGTTTGGTTTAGAATGCATTGGACTACCTTAGCTAACCTCAACCCTCAACACAACATACCCTCCCTCATTAAAACCCCACCTAACTTCTCTCTCCTCATAACTTCCATTAATTTCTTCATCTTCTTCTTCCTTCCTCCACACAACACCCAACACCATAGGCAAGTGCACCTTGCCACCACATAAGAACCCTATTTTATTTGTCTATTAGCTAGATTAGGCCATGGTGAACAACATTAGAACTTGACATTTTGTGATATGGAGCTTCCATTTTTCTAGATCTAAGTTTTAACTATTTTCTATTTTTCTTGGTTTTGATCTATTAAACTTAGATTTTTCCCTATTCTGAGGCTTCCATGTGGAAGAGAATTCAATTTTACACAAGTTAGAACTTTGAAAATCCAAATTTAGTTTTGTTTTGGTCAAGATATGAAGATTGGAAATTTAGAGTTCTTGAGGTCTTCCTCTCGGCTTGGTGGAGAAGATGACTCTCGGCCTGCGCTCTTTAGCGTATGGCCGAACTGCGCAACTCTTTGGCCAGCACTTTACGCTGGGCTGACTTGTGCTGGCGCTTCTTAGCTCCAGCGCCTTCCTCCCATTGGCGTACTTGACTGCGGTGCCGCTCGCTCCCAGCGCGGTTCGGCTCCGGCGCAACTCAACCCTGCGCAGCTTGACCTAGCGCAACCCGCCCTCAGCGTAACCCAATCCTGCACAGCTCGCTCCTGCACAGTTCGCTCCTAGCGTAAGCCGACTTCATCGCAGTTCGTCCCCTGCGCAGTTCATTTCCCTGTGCAGTTCATTCCCCTGCACAGTCTATTCCCCTAGCGCAATCCGATCCCCTGCGCAACCCACTTGTCCATGATGGTTTGGTTTTATTTCTTGGACTTGGCTTCTCTTTTGTGGGTTGAAGTTTTGAGATCTTGTTCTACACAACACGACTGTCTCGACCCAACACGATCTGGCATGGTTTTTGGTGTTTTACTTATGACTAGTACAGTTTTTCATAGTTTCTGTGAAGTATGATTCAAGTACTTTATGATCTTCTTGATAGTGACCCAATGGGGTGCGCCCTTAACTTTTAACCTGTAATTCATGATTAATCTTGATACTGGATAGCTTGATAGTGACCCGTAGCGGCGCACTCCTGACTTGTAACTTGACTTAACTTGATGCTGTTGTGATTGCTAACTTGACTCGTATAATCAACTCTGACGCCGTGGGTGTTCATTCTTGCTGTCTTGTGCAATCCACATGTCTTGTCTTGCATCATGTCTAGGACGTGACTCCTTGGTTACCACGGTTAGGGATTCACACTGAATATGGATTAGGCTAATGACTAGATCAAACTATAGTTCATGGAAAATTTCCAGTCACAGGCGATCTCGTTATTTGGGCGCTTTAAACGGACTTGTAGCATGCCGACGAGTAGGGCACATTTCCAGCATACTATCATGTGTTGCACCCTCTATGTCACCTAAGGGTATATCGTCTCCTGGGCGATGTACCCAACCATACTCTCAACCCGCGGAAGGATAACTAGATAGTCTGCAGGGCTTGGGACTGGGAATTTCTCATTTGCATCTTGTTAGTAATTAGGCTTGTGATAACCCTAGTTACTTAAGTAGTAAGCCGTAGTAATTGCTTGGCCGTTTGTGAATGGATGGTGTCCAGCCCTGTCTAAGTCTCGTCTAGTCCCTGTACCTGGTACCCATGAACATGATTGTTTTGCTTATCTTAACAACAAATGGGTAGAGATAAAGTGCTATTCAGGCGAAGGGCTACAACCCCGGTCCTTGTTTGGTTTAAGGGTTGTAACCTGGCTCCCGGAATGGTCCACGTCCCTGGTCATTTATTGTCCTGTTGTACTCTTTATTACTTGTACTTTTCTTTTATTTCCTTATGATCTGATATGCTCGTTTTCGTTCTTATTTCGTGGCCTCCTTTGTGGCACTTGCTCTTTCTGGGGTTTGACCCAGCTGGTTTTGTGTGGCCAGATTTCGGAGTAGCACCCGAAGATCTACCGAACCTCCAGCCCGATGGTGGCGACTAGAAGGAACCCGGGCTACGAGTGGGTTTTCCATCTTGTTTCACTCACTACATTGTAAAATTATTCTTTTGAGGTGTTTAGCCGACAAGAACATGTTAGCTCGATGTATATTTACTTACTGTCTGCCTACGGGCTGTAAACATGATTAACAAATCCTAGGGTTGATCATGTATGACTGAACTCTTGCTAGTCTTGACATTTTGTACGACTAGCTTCATGATCATCCAATATGTAATATTTGGGACACCTTTTATTGTATATTTGGTGGTCTGACATCTTGTAACTATATTACTTGCTTGAGATTGAGACAATAGGCTTGACCTTAAGAGACCATTGGCTTGTAGTAAACCCTCATATCTAGACAGCCGTGACCGTATAGCGAGGTGGATTCAATTTCAATATACGTAGCTGGCTATATACGCCCCCGCTCTCCAGTATTCTGGTTCTGGGGCGTCACATGGTTTAAGTGGTGGCCCATGCAGGTCTTGGCATTCAAGAATGTGAGGGTTTACCAAATAGATGTCGCAATCAGTACTCGTCCTTGATCTCCGTTCATATCTTCTGAATCTCTGGATTCTTGCCCTGATCATGTGCTTGTATTGTTGATCTGTCCTGGTCCTTCCTTATTGTTTCCCTGTCTCGTCTTCTTCAGTGACATTGTACCTGACCCCGCCGATCAACAAGGTGGAGCACTTCCAGTGGACCAGCAGCAACCCGGAGATCAAGCCCAGCATTCCAGAGTAGCCTCCAGAGTTGTACCTATTGGAGGAGAGCCCCCAGTTCAGCCCGTTCGACCTGTCGAGCCTGATGATGGCACCTTGGTAGGTCTCATCAGGACCTTGATAGCTTCCCAGGATCGTAGAGGAGACGCCTTGCACCAGGTAGTGGCAGATGCTTTGACCAGAGGCGGTTATCCAGGGAACAATGCGGCCAACAGCTTCAAGCGCCTGAACCCTCCCTTCTTTGACGGCAGCGAAGATGCGATTGCCGTGGACGCTTGGCTTCAGGATACCGAGGTGGTTCTGGAAGCAGCTAGGACACCTGAGAATAAGAAGGTGGCGGTGGTACGCCTACAGTTGCTAGACTTAGCTCGCAGTTTGTGGGCGACGCAGGCCGTGGGATTAGCGGTGCCGATTACTTGGGCGGTATTTAGAGAAAGATTCCAGATGAAGTATTTCGATGCTATAGCTAGGTACGACCTACAGACGAGATTTACCAACTTGAAGCAAGGAGGTAGAATGGTCGACGGTTATGCATCTGAGTTTTCTAGACTCAGTAGGTTTGCCCCCACCTTGGTAGCGATCGAGTTTGATAGGGCCCAGCGGTTCCAGCAGGGGCTGCATTTGGAGATCTTATTGGCAGTAGAGCAGTTCGAGCACCAGACGTTCAATGCAGTATTGAGGGCAACTAGGAGGCACGAGTACACCTCCCAGAGAATCGTGGATAGGATCGGAGGTAGGAAG
Organism: Iris pallida; assembly: GCA_029216955.1. Classification (NCBI taxonomy): domain Eukaryota; kingdom Viridiplantae; phylum Streptophyta; class Magnoliopsida; order Asparagales; family Iridaceae; genus Iris; species Iris pallida. The sequence goes on along the minus strand of JANAVB010021797.1, from coordinate 5,350,286 downwards.
CGGTCCCACATTCAGATGCACCAGTCATCAGCTCCAGCCCCGGCAGCAAGGGATTTGACCATTGGAACTCCGAGGCGGGCGGCCTCAGTAACGTCGGTTCAACATTCAACCCCGATGTACCCGCAGTAGCAGAAGCAGAAGCAGACTTCCGCGATGGGATGTTCTCATTGCGAGAAGCCAGGGCACGTGGTGACAGATTATCGCAGGGCGCAGGGATTCTGTCTGGCTTGTGGAGCGGCAGATCACAAGATAGGAGCCTGCCCGAATTGGGGTAGTTCGTCATCTTCCAACCTAACCAGTCCGTTGGTTAAGGGACTAGCACCTACGTAGCAGCAGCAGTACCCGAGGCCATTATTGTCTCAGGCCCAGGCATTTCAGCACCAAAACCAGTAGCAGTACACCCAAGCCCAAGTGCAGAGCAGGCAGAGAGGCTTCCAGCAGAGGGGACCCGCAGCTAGAGGACAAGGTCAGGCAATGATGATGGCTATGGAAGAAGAAGTTGCACCAGGTGAGGTAGTGGCAGGTACTATTCTCGTCAACTCCTCTCCAGCATCGGTATTATTTGATTCTGGTGCATCGCATTCATTCATGTCTGCACGATTCGCGACACGGATAGGATTGGAGCCAGAGTCATTATCAGTAAGGCTCAATATACTTTCTGGTAATGGTCTTGTGGGAGTAGATCGAGTGTTTTCCTCGTGTCGGATCGTAGTTAGCGGTAGAGAGTTCCCCGCTAGATTTATAGAGTTCCCTATGGCAGACTATGATGTAGTCTTAGACATGGATTGGTTGAAGAACCAGTATGCTAGGATAGACTGCCATATTGGCAGGATTGTTTTCAGCATTCTAGGCGAGCCAGAGTTCTCATTTTCCAGAGGCGCAGTGGAGCCATCTTTTCCAGTATTACGGATGGCAGTAGCAGCAGTACAGTTACCCAGGATAGTTGAAGAGTTTTTAGATGTCTTCCCAGAAGAACTTCCAAGGATGCTGCCAGAGCGGGAGATTGAGTTCACTATAGACTTGATCCCCGGGACGGCACCAGTATCAGAGCGAGTCTACAGGATGGCGCCTTCAGAGTTGGAGATTTTGTACAAGATGATTGAAGAACTTAGGACCAAGGGATTCATCCGTGCTAGTGGATCGCCTTGGAGAGTGTCACCCTCATTTCCCGTATTTCGTATTTATACTCGTAGATTGGATTTTTGGCTTGTATTTTTTTATTTTCTCGACTTGCAGAATTTTGGGTTTTCTCGTATTTCGGGTTTTGGTTCGGCTCGGTTTTAATTGGTTTGGTTTGGTTTGTCATGATGGAACACCATAGCCTACACACCACCTTTATTACACCACAACACCCTCATTATAACCCACCTACTTTCTCTCTCCTCCATAATTTCTCCATTAATTTCTCCTTCTTCTTCTTCTTCTTCTTCTTCTTCCTCCACCAACACCTATAGGCAAGTGCATCTTGCCATTAAATAAGCACCACTTTTTATTTGTTCATCAGCTAGATTTGGACATGGAGAACAACATTAGAACTTGGAATTTTGTGATTTGGAGTCTCCATTGTTCTAGATCTAGGTTTTAACTATTTTCGGATTTACATGGTTTTGATCTATTTTAGTTGGATTTTATGGGTTTTTGATGCTTCCATATGGAAGAGAATTCAATTTTACTCAAGTTAGAGCTTTGAAAATCTAAATTTGGTTTTGATTTGGCAAAGTTATGAAGTATTAAAGTTTTTGGGTTGGGTGTTCTTCCTCTCGGACAGAGGTAGGAGAAGAACATAGCCTTTCCCTTTTGTTGGCCACGCGGCTCCCGCGTACGGCCTCTGCGTAGAGCTCCTGCGTAGTGTTGCTTGCGTAGAACCTTTGCTTAGGGTCTTCTGCGTATTGCACCCTGCGTATTGCACCCTGCGTATGCTGGCCTGCGTACTGTGCATTGCGTAGTGGCTTGCGTAGCCCCTGCGTATGCTGGCCTGCGTACTGTGCATTGCGTAGTGACTTGCGTAGCCCCTGCGTATGCTGGCCTGCGTACTGTGCATTGCGTAGTGGCTTGCGTACTGTGCATTGCGTATTGCTTGCGTACTGCTCACCTTGCGCAATGTAACCCTTGCGCAATGTAACCCTTGCGCAAGACAACTCTTGCGCAGCCTTGTATGCGCAGTCTATACCCTGCGTAGCCCAACCTTTGACCCCCTTGTGCTACCTACTTGTTTATGATGAATTTGTTATTTCTTGGTCTTGGCTCTTTTATGATCCTATATATATTGGTATTGTATCAGGTATTTTACGCCCATTTTATATCCTTACGCCTTTTGTCATGAACTTGATAATGACCCGTAATGGTGCACTCCTGACATGACCAACCTGACATGATAGTGGCCCGTCGTGGCGCACTCCTGACAAGTACCCTGACATGAATTATCTTGATAACTTGATAGTGGCCGTGGCGGCGCACTCCTGACTTGACTTGACTTGATAACTTAACTTGACCTGTCTTGACACCGTGGGTGCTCCTGCTTGCTTGCTTGTACAATCCACTTGTCTTGTCTTGCATCATGTCTAGGACGTGACTCCCTGGGTACCACGGCCAGGGACTCGCGCTAAATTGGAATAGGCTAATGATTAGATCAAATTAGAACATGGAGAATTCCCGGTCACAGGCAGTCTCGTTATCTGGAGGCATTAATGGACTTGTAGCTTGCCGATGAGTAGAGCACATTTCCAGCACACTGTCATGTGTTGCACCCTCTAAGTCACCTAAGGGTACATTTGTCTCCCGGGCGATGTACCCACCTATAACTCTCAACCCGCGGAAGGATAACTGGATGGTCTGCAGGGCTTGGGACTGGGAGTTTCTCACTTGCATCTTGTTAGTAATTAGGCTTGTGATAACCCTAGTTAGTTAAAGTAGTAAGCCGTAGTACTTGCTTGGCCGATTGTGAATGAATGGTGTCCAGCCCCGTCTAAGTCTTGTCTAGCCCTTGTACCTGGAACTCTTGATCATGATTGTTTTACTTATCTCCAACGATAAATGGGTAGAGACAGTGAACTATTCAGGCGAAGGGGTACAATCCCGGTCCTTGTTTGGTTTAAGGATTGTAACCTGGCTCCCGGAATGGTTCCATGTCCTTAGTCGTTTATCGCTCTGTGTACTTTTATTACTTGTACTTTTATTCTTTATGTTCTGATATGCTGGCTTTTGTTCTTATTTGTGGCCTCCTTTGTGGCACTTGCTCTTTCTGGGGTTTGACCCAGCTGGTTTCGTGTGGCCAGATTTCGGAGCAGCTCCCGAGGATCTACCAAGCTTCCAGCCCAATGGTGACAACTAGACGGAACCCGGGCCAAGAGTGGGTTTTCCTTTTGATTCACCCACTTATATGTAAATTTATTCTTTTGAGGCGTTTAGCCGACGAGCACCTGTTAGCTCGATGCACATTTACTTACTGTCTGCCTACGGGCTGTAAACATGATTAACAAATCCTAGGGTTGATCATGTATGACTGAACTCTTGCTAGTCCTATCATTTTGTACGACTAGCTTCATGATCATCCAATATGTAATATTTGGGACGCCTTATATATATATATTTGATGCTCTAATATCTTGTAACTCTGTTAATTGCTTGAGATTGAGACAATAGGCTTGACCTTAAGAGACTGCTGGCTTGTAGTAAACCCTCATATCTAGACAGCCGTGACCGTATAGTTGAGATGTATTCTATTTCAATATACGTAGCTGGCTGTGTCTGCCCCCGCTCTCCAGTATTCTGGTTCTGGGGCGTGACAGAGAGCCCCGATGCTTCTTGTGAAAAAGAAGGATGGTACGTCCAGGTTATGTGTTGATTATCGTACCTTGAACTCGATGACAATCAAGAACAGATACCCTCGCCCGAGGATAGATGACTTGTTTGATCAACTCAAGGGGGCTTCAGCATTTTCGAAGATAGACTTGCGGTCAGGATACCACCAGATCAGAGTCAGAGAGCAGAACATTCCAAGGACAGCGTTTAGATCGAGGTATGGGCATTGGAAGTTCCTTGTTATGCCTTTTGGGGCGACCAATGCGCCGACCGTATTCATGGACCTCATGAATCGCATTTTTATGCCTTACTTGGATCAGTTTGTGATCGTGTTCCTAGATGATATCCTGGTCTACAGCAAGAGCAAAGCAGAGCATGAGCAACATCTCAGAATCGCCCTTCAGACGCTTAGAGAGCACCAGTTATACGCCAAGTTCAGTAAATATGAGTTCTGTTCGATCGTATTTCGTACTTGGGTCACATCATTACCCGAGGAGGAGTGAAAGTGGATCCCCAGAAGATTGTGGCTATCGAGACATGGCCAGTACCTAGCTCAGTGGCAGAGGTTCGCAGCTTTCTTGGATTAGCCAGCTACTACCGGCGATTCGTTTCAGATTTTGCGAGAATTTTAGCACCGATGACCCAGTTGACCTGCAAGGATGTGCAGTTTGCTTGGACAGCAGAGTACCAAGAATTATTTAAGAAGTTGAAGCGAGGTTTGGTAACGGCTTCCATTCTCACACTCCCAGATGGGACCGAAGGATTCACAGTTTATTACGACGCTTCAGGCAGAGGATTGGGGTGTGTCTTGATGCAGCATGGGAAGGTAATATCTTATGCATCACATCAACTTCGTGATCATGAGAAGAATTACCCGACCCATGACTTGGAACTGGCAGCAGTAGTGTTTGCACTTAAGCTTTGGCGGCACTACTTGTATGGAGATAGAGTGGAGATATTTACTGATCACAAGAGCCTGAAGTATGTTTTCACCCAGAAGGACCTTAATATGCGGCAGAGAAGATGGCTCGAGCTACTGGTGGACTACGATGTTGATTTGCAATATAACCCAGGAAAGGCCAACGTTGTAGCAGATGCGTTGAGCCGGAGAGCCGGAGTTTATTTCCTAACGGTGCAACCAGAATTATTGGCAGATCTTCAGAATATGGGAGTTGAATTGGTTCTTCCTACCAACGTGGCGTTGATGGCCAGTCTACAGGTTCAGTCCAGCATAGTTGAGAGGATCCGGAGAGCGCAGTCAGCAGATTCCAAGATTCAGCGACTCAGAGCAGCGTGTGAGGCAGAAAGAAGGCCAGAGTTATGTATCCATAAAGATGGTACACTTCGACATGGCACTCGTCTTTGTGTACCCATTGGAGATATCAGACAGGAGGTCATGGCAGAAGCTCACAGTTCACAGTATTCTATTCATCCCGATAGCACGAAGATGTACCGTGATATTCGTCAGCATTTCTGGTGGAATGGCATGAAAAGAGAGATAGCCCGGTTTGTCTCTCGGTGTTTGGTTTGCCAGCAAGTTAAAGCTGAACATCAGAGGCCCGCTGGACTTTTTCAGCCCTTGCTGATTCCAGAATAGAAATGGGAGCATGTGACCATGGATTTTGTGACTGGATTGCCTAAATCCCCATCTGGTTGAGATGCTATTTGGGTTATAGTTGACTTGCTCACGAAGGTGGCTCACTTTCTTCCGTTCAGAGTTGGTCAGTTGATGGCTCAGTTGGCAGAGATGTACCTCAGACAGATTGTCAGGCTTCACGGTATGCCCGTCAGTATCACCTCGGATCGAGATTCAAGGTTTACGTCACACTTTTGGCGTAGCTTGCAAGAGAGTTTGGGAACTCACCTTCAGTTTAGCTCATCTTATCATCCGCAGACAGATGGTCAGTCGGAACGCACAATCCAGACTCTTAAAGATATGTTGAGGTCTTGTACCCTTGACTTCGGTGGTTCATGGGAGGATCACCTGCACCTGGTAGAATTCTCGTACAACAATAGTTTCCAGGCCAGTATTCAGATGGCCCCGTTCGAGGCACTGTATGGCAGAAAGTGCAGATCCCCGCTAGCATGAGACGACATCGGAGAGAGGCAGATGTTCGGTCCAGAAATGATTGCCCATACAGTTGAAGTGGTTAGAGGGATCAGAGATCATCTTCGAGTGGCCCAAGATCGCCAGCGGCATTGGGCCGATGCCCATCGGCGTCCCTTAGAGTTTGCTATCGGCGACCATGTATTCCTAAGGATCTCGCCTAACCACGGCGTCATTCGCTTTGGCGTACGGGGAAAGCTTAGTCCTAGGTATATAGGGTCGTTCGATATCCTGGAGCGAGTAGGAGATGTATCCTATCGTCTCGCTCTTCCGCCGTCGCTAAGTGAGGTGCATAATGTATTCCATGTGTCCCAATTATGACGGTACATCCCAGACCTGAGCCATATTCTGGACCATTCGGAATTGGTTGTTGGTACCAACCTTTCGTATGAGGAGAGGCCCGTGTCTATATTAGACCGGAGAGAAAAGATACTCAAGAACAAGACTATTAGCTTAGTCCGTGTTGCTTGGGGTCATCACTCTCTAGGTGAGTCAACGTGAGAGCGTGAGGACGACATCCGATCGCGATATCCCGACTTGTTTGACTCGTAAGGTATAATGTCTTCCTTATGCCTTATGCTTTCCATCCCTTGCTTGCATGTATGATTGTTTGATTGTTTGCTTAGTATAGCTTAATTGTGGATAGCATAGCTGGCTCTTACTTCTCTAAGCATCTGATTTAAATTTTGAGGATGGAATTCTTTTAAGGTGGGTAGAGTTGTAATGCCCGTATTTCGGAATACGTATTTAATTTAGGCTTATATGTATTTCGGACCTGTATTTTATTTTCTCGGATTCTGGCCTGTAATTGTGTTTTGGTTTAACTTGCTGATTTTGGTTTTCTTGTAAAATAGGTTTTGGACCTGGCTTGGTTTTATTTTGTGGAGAAGAAATTGGTTTGGTTTGGTTTAGTATGCATTGGACTACCTTAGCTAACCTCCACCCTCAACACAATATACCCTCCCTTATTAAAACCCCACCTAACTTCTCTCTCCTCATAACTTCCATTAATTTCTTCAACTTCTTCTTCCTTTCTCCACACAACACCCAACACCATAGGCAAGTGCACCTTGCCACCATATAAGAACCCCATTTTATTTATCTATTAGCTAGATTAGGCCATGGTGAACAACATTAGAACTTGGCATTTTGTGATTTGGAGCTTCCATTTTTCTAGATCTAAGTTTTAACCATTTTCGGTTTTTCTTGGTTTTGATCTATTAAACTTAGATTTTTCCTTATTTTGAGGCTTCCATGTGGAAGAGAATTCAATTTTACACAAGTTAGAACTTTGAAAATCCAAATTTGGTTTTATTTTGGTCAAGATATGAAGATTGGAATTTTGGAGTTTTTGAGGTCTTCCTCTCGGCTTGGTGGAGAAGATGACTCTCGGCCTGCGCTCTTTAGCGCATGGCCGAACTGCGCAACTCTTCGGCCAGCGCTTTGCGCTGGGCTGACTTGTGCTGGCGCTTCTTAGCTCCAGCGCCTTCCTCCCATTGGCGCACTTGACTGCTGCGCCGCTCGCTCCCAGCACGGCTCGGCTCCGGCGCAACTCAACCCTGCGCAGCTTGACCTAGCGCAACCCGCCCTCAGCGCAACCCAATCCTGCGTAGCTCGCTCCTGCGCAGTTCGCTCCCAGCTTAAGCCAACCTCAGCGTAGTTCATCCCCTGCGCAGTTCATTTTCCTGCGCAGTTCATTCCCCTGCGCAGTCCATTCCCCTAGCACAATTCGATCCCCTGCGCAACCCACTTGCCCATGATGGTTTGGTTTTATTTCTTGGACTTGGCTTCTCTTTTGTGGGTTGGAGGTTTGAGATCTTGTTCCACACAATACGACTGTCTCGACCCAACACGACCTGGCATGGTTTTTGGTGTTTTGCTTATGACTAGTACAGTTTTTCGTGATTTCTGTGAAGTATGATTCTAGTACTTTCTGATCTTCTTGATAGTGACCCGATGGGGTGCGCCCTTAACTTTTAACCTATAATTCATGATTAATCTTGATACTGGATAACTTGATAGTGGCCCGTAGCGACGCACTCCTGACTTGTAACTTGACTTGACTTAATGCTGTTGCGATGGCTAACTTGACTCGTATAGTCAACTCTGACGCCGTGGGTGTTCATTCTTTCTGCCTTGTGCAATCTACTTGTCTTGTCTCGTAACATGTCTAGGACGTGACTCCCTGGTTACCATGGTCAGGGATTCACACTGAATATGGATTAGGCTAATAATTAGATCAAACTATAGTTCATGGAGAATTTCCAGTCACAGGCGATCTCGTTATCTGGGCACTTTAAACGGACTTGTAGCCTGCCGACGAGTAGGGCACATTTCCAGCACACTGTCATGTGTTGCACCCTCTAAGTCACCTAAGGGTATATCGTCTCCTGGGCGATGTACCCAACCATACTCTCAACCCGCGGAAGGATAACTAGATAGTCTGCAGGGCTTGGGACTGGAAATTTCTCATTTGCATCTTGTTAGTAATTAGGCTTGTGATAACCCTAGTTAGTTAAGTAGTAAGTCGTAGTAATTGCTTGGCCGTTTATGAATGGATGGTGTCCAGCCCTGTCTAAGTCTCGTCTAGTCCCTGTACCTGGTACCCCTGAACATGATTGTTTTACTTATCTTAACAATAAATGGATAGAGACAAAGTGCTATTCAGGCGAAGGGCTACAACCCCGGTCATTATTTGGTTTAAGGGATGTAACCTGGCTCCCGGAATGGCCACGTCCCTAGTCGTTTATTGTCCTGTTGTACTCTTTATTACTTGTACTTTTCTTCTATTTCCTTATGATCTGATATGTTGGTTTTTGTTCTTATTTCGTGGCCTCCTTTGTGGCACTTGCTCTTTCTGGGGTTTGACCCAGCTGGTTTTGTGTGGCCAGATTTTGGAACAGCACCCGAAGATCTACCGAACCTCCAGCCCGATGGTGGCGACTAGAAGGAACCCGGGCTACGAGTGGATTTTCCATCTTGTTTTACTCACTACATTGTAAAATTATTCTTTTGAGGCGTTTAGCCGACGAGCACCTGTTAGCTCGATGCATATTTACTTACTGTCTGCCTATGGGCTGTAAACATGATTAACAAATCCTAGGGTTGATCATGTATGACTGAACTCTTGCTAGTCTTGACATTTTGTACGACTAGCTTCATGATCATCCAATATGTAATATTTGGGACGTCTTTTATTGTATATTTGGTGGTCTGACATCTTGTAACTATATTACTTGCTTGAGATTGAGACAATAGGCTTGACCTTAAGAGACCGTCGGCTTGTAGTAAATCCTCATATCTAGACAGCCGTGACCGTATAGCGAGGTGGATTCCATTTCAATATACGTAGTTGGCTATGTACGCCCCCGCTCTCCAGTATTCTGGTTCTGGGGCGTCACAAGAAGGTGCTCCGGAACCAAGTTATTCTTTTGGTTCGTGTCGTATGGAGGCATCACTCTCCAGGAGAGTCTACCTGGGAGAGGGAGGACGAGATGCGGGAGCGTTACCCTTATCTCTTCGAGCCTGGAGGTATTTTTTTTTCTTGTTCTTACTACTGTTATTGTGCTAGTTTACTCAAATTTTGAGGAAATTTTTTTTTAGGAGGGTAGATTTGTCACCCCCACTTTCCTAAATAGGGCTAATATAGTCATTTATAAAATTTTATTATTTTAATATTATTTAAATATTATTGTTAGAGTTTTTATATTATTAGTTAAATAGTTATTTTATTGATAGAGTTTTTATTTATAAAAGCTTTAATATATTTAATAAATATATAAAATAAAATATTTAGTTTTGTTTATAAATAAATTTTGATTATATATATATATATATATATATATATATATATATATATATATATATATATATATAATCAAAAATATATATGTATATATATATATATATATATATATATATATATATATATATATATATATATATATATATACATATATATTTTTGATTATATATATATATATATATATATATATATATATATATATATAATATATATATATATATATATATATATATATATATATAAAATATATAAAAAATATATATATATATATATATATATAAATATATATTTGATATATATATATATAAATATATATATATTTGTATAAGGGGGAAATATTAATGGGTAAATATTAATGCGTTTACTTTATATAAATGAATATATACGTATATGTGTAAATATATAATATGTATGTATGTTTGTATATATATATATATATATATATATATATATATATATATATATATATATATATATATATATATATATATATATATATATATATGATTTAATATATATATATATATATATATATATATATATATATATATATGATTTATATATATAATGTATAATGAAATAATAAAAGTCAAAATAGGACTAAAAGTCAAAATTGAAATTGCTATTAAACAAACACATATGCACACAAACACACATACGTTTACAAAAAACATCTAGCAAACTAACCAAGCCGACGCTCCCTTATTAAAAGAATCCGAACGAACTTCCCCCCACCGAATATATATATATATATATATATATATATATATATATATATATATATATATATATATATATATATATATATATATATATATATATATATATCGTTAGAGAGAGGAAGAGGGATTTTTACAAAACCCTAACCCTAGCCGACACACCTCCGCCGTCTTTCCGACGACCCAGCGCCACCACCACGATTGCCGGAGCCGCCGTCGGTGGCCGGAACACGTGCGCGCACACTCATGTTTGACAGCAGCAACGAGCACCACGGAGCCAACTTCGAAGCGATGTTTCGTCGTGCTCGCTCGATCAATTTTTAAGCCGTTTCTTCCGGTATGATCCTAACCTATACACCTTTAATTTCCTTCAAATAGTTTGTGCCGATTCGCACCATGTGCGACGAAAAACGAGTTCCAAAATCAAGAAAAACTTGATTTATTGGACGTTAGAAACTGTCCCGAAACCCCAACTTTGTGGCCGATTTGCGACCAGCGTGTTGCGAGTTTTCAAAATCGCTTTGAAAAGACTTGTAGACAACCTATAGGGCTTTAAAACCCTTTTTGTTGAATTAAATTTTGTTTATTGTACAGAAAGTTATTAGTTTGTGAAGTTGGAGAAAAAACTGGTTTTCAAAACTGAATTTTAGAAAAATTATCCCGATACGACGTCCGTCCCGTCAATCCGAGCGATGTGGTCACGAACCGAAAGTATCGAAAGGTGCGTATCGACTTCGTGGACGTGTGGGCTTTGACGGAATTCAAATTGGTCGCTTGTGTGCGACGAATTTGATGCGTATCCGTCAAAATTTACCGCATCGGCCTTTTGTATATTTGTCAATTACTTTGTGCACGCTCGTCATATCGAGATGAAACTTATGCCAACAGGACCGTATCATTTTTCTGGTCCTGTATGCCAAGTTTGGTCCGATTCTGAGAAGGTCGACCGGAATGCTATTTTGGCGGGCCCGTGACCTGATCCAACGGACGAATTTGTGCATGGCTCATCAGAATCCAACTTTGGACATACGCTTGGGTTCGTCTCGTCAAACCGGAACTGTAGACATATAATTTGATGACTTTAGAGACCGTAGGTTCTGGCACATTTTTCGGGGCAAAGTGGATCCAACGTCGGACACCATTTTTACCCGAAATTACCGTTTTGTCCCTGTGTCCAGAATTGGACTTATGGATAGGCATTTTTAGCTAATTTGACCATTCTAAAAATGTTGGTAATATTTGTTTCAGCATTAGGAGACTGGTGTGCGAGTTTACCGTTCGTGGCTCTTTAAGTGGTTTGTAGTTCGACTTTCTCAGCTCAGGACAACATGCAAGTACATTCTCGGATAGTTTTCATTGCTTTGATATCTACTATATCCGATTCAGTTGTAGTGTTATACTTAATTTTCAACACAAGGATACACGGACTAGTATACGTGAATCTAGTCATGAGATGTCATTTCTGGTTTACCAGGTATATGAGTACATTATTCGATATTATTTCATGTACTTGTATAGACACCGATTTGGGAGTGGGCTAGCCCCCTGCTCTACAAATCCCGTGCCATGACCTGTCATGTTTGGATTCATTATACTACTCGGGAATGGGGAGTTATTAGAGGTTATGTGATCATACCCCTACTTGTTTATTACTTGTGCATAGCTCCACCCTCACTACACGTAGGGTGTAGCCTGACCTTATACTAGTTGTGCATAGCTTTCCATTTTGGTCGGCCTGATCCCTATACTAGTATACTACCTGTGCATAGCCGGTCAAATGGAACAACCTGATCTTGACCCAAGCCGATCACATAACGCTCTAATATCTCATGGCACTTTATTTTTATGTTTACATCATACCTCAGATTACTTTCTATTGTTTATATTCCAGTTTTATCTTATATCTCATACATGACATGATATCCAGTTCTCTCGTACTGTTTTACTTTCAGTCTTTACATTTCATCTTGTATTTTATTATAATTGCCTCTTATAGTATTTGTCAATTCACATGGAACTGCTGTTGGTGTTTGTACTTGCTCATATCCTGACAGAATAACCCCCGTTGTTTTTCAGAGGATTTAGATGTAGATTGCCCGACCTACTACGGGTTTGGCATAGATGGAGCCTACGACCAGGACCAGTCTGTGGACCCGGTGCTCGTAGAGGACGTACCGCCAGTAGTGACTTAGTTTAGCTAGATTTTGTCCGGATTATATTCCAGCTTGATACTTCGAGACTTGTAGTATTTATTTGGGATCTTGTGTTATGTCTTTAATTTTTGAATTTGTGATTGTGGCTCAGCACTATTTCAGACTATTTACTTAATCTTTATCCTTATCTTTATCATCGTGTTTATCTTCTTTAGATTTATGTGATTGAGTTTTGGTTATATTCCTCCGTGCGAAGATGACAGGTTATATTATTATGTCTTAGATTCTATATATTCTAGATGACCTTTACAGCGTTCTATCGTCGAAACTGCGGTGTAGGATGGACGTACCCACGTGCTTGTGCCCCTAAACAGGGTGCAGGTCGTGACAATATACACTATTATTAATACTATCTACAGGCGTACCATATAGAGACTATATCAATATCTATACTAATAGTCGTCATGATGTCGGTATAACATCATAAAACATATACACTACCAACTTACTTATAAAAATAATTTAGAACTAATATAAAATAATAATTTAATTTCTGGAATATACTTATAAATATTTTTATATTACTAATAATATTTTTTTATTGGTAGAAACTCAATCACAATAGTCTTATATTGATACTACATCATCAATACCACATTTGGCCTACTAATTGAGTCCCAAAACAATAAATAATTAAAATACTTAATTCTGAAAAAAATAAAAAATTAGTTAAAATAATGTTTTTAACATCAGACCTTGTATAAAAAATATTTTAGTAAAGGTATATGAAGTATCAAGGCTTTTGTATACAAAAAACACGTAATTTTTGGAGTTACGGTGTTACAGCAAATGTCAAGAATTTTAATAAATACTAAACGAAAGATCAATGCAGCAAAAATTTATGTATTGGAAATCTTTTGATGTCTAATTTCTTACCAAAATCATTTGGAAGACCAAATCAACCCGAAAATAGGTAAAAATTCACTCGCGACAGATCTGGTATATTTTGGACACCCAATCATAGAATGGACAGCCAAACAGTTGGAAACTGTATGGATGGCCAATTGGACGTCAAAATAGACACATAGATCTTTCCATTAGTTTTAGTTTCATAAAATATGAGGTCAGAAAGTACATGAAACCTTAGATGCAAAACAGCATACCTGTTGGTAAAATTCAGATTTGGATCCCGAACTTTGGTTGACTCGTAGGACTATTTTGGTATACTAGAAGGGATTGTGAACGTATGGGGGTTGAGAAGGTTTTAGAGGGTTGCGTTAGCTTCGCAATCAATATTCATAGAGCGTCATGGGAGATTGGGAATGGGTCGAAGCTGCTGCTGCAGCTGAAAGTGATCGGCGGGTGCATAGGCTGAAGGAATTTTGAGATTATGAGGATAGAGGGGGTTGATGGCCACTTTATATGTATATATATATATATATATATATATATATATATATATATGTATATATATTGAAGGGTTAGGGTTTGGGTAGTGAATGTTTTAGAAAAGTTTGGCTTGATTTGGTTGCTCCAATAAAAAGATATGCAAGATTGAATCTATAGGTGAATATTTTGTTTCATAATTTGGAAAGTCAACATGGAGTTGGTTCAAACTATGGTATGGCTGTACAAAATATCCAAAAATTAATCTAAATTAATCATAGTAGGTTATGGCAACCTAGAATATGCTCTACCAAGGTTTGGTGGACTAGTATTGGACCCATACAATTTATTGAACCAAAATATGCTCCGAAAGTCCAATAAATGGTCTTATGTGCCATTTGAAAAAAAATAGCACATGGGAACTCAATTAGGTGGCACACTCTTGGCATGTGTGTCATAGGCTCAAAATGGGTCAAAACCATATATTGGGTCAAATGGTTTGATCTATGTCGTGTCCCAAACTCAAGTTGGAAGTTATGTCTAGAATTACGATAAACGATCAAATAGCCAAAATTGACTCGAAGTTGTGCTAAGTCAAAAGGATATTAGGGAACAAATTTTGATGAGATATGATATATGAAATTGAAGGTGGACTTCTCTAGAATTTAAATATGGAATTAGATTTGAAAAATCGATACTTGTTGTGCTTCAAAAATCAAAGCTACGGTAAAGTAATACTATAGTTATTATTGACTTAAAATATAGTTTAATATTAAAATATCCATATTAGATAAAAATAAATAATTAAAAATAAATTTCAAAAATTAGGGGGCTTACATTAGTTTAATCCTTCGTAGTAGATTTGTCTCCATCCAGCAACTTGTACAATGATATTTCATATTTGATTTTATAATATCTTTATTTCTCTTATTTTGTGGATGAGATTAGTTACTATGGCTATGTATATACATCATTTACGGCCTACGTATAATTATTATACGGCTGGCATGTTACGTTTCTAGTCCTATATATTTTAGGATTGGGGCGTTACAAGCATGGAGTACTATGCTTATTTGTAGTGCTGAACTACCCGTACTTTCTGTTAAGTACATTGGACATCCATGATATCCGAGAACTCAATAAGGCTAATAGCCATCCTTTCACAGGACATGTTCTATTATAAGAACTATTAGTAGACTATAGTGGCGGGATAGTATCCGAACAATATCCCGAAGGATTAACCTTTGTTCATGATATTCTCCCAGTAAGTAGTCCTCCATTGAACTAAATGCTAGATGCCTAGTAGATTTCTCTTTGAACTAATAGCATAAAATTTAATGGTAGGATTATACAAACACAATATCAGAGTTCCTTCAAGCCAATCTTCTTTATTGTATCTTCGACCAGCTGGCGCTTGAGGCCCTTTGTGAACATATCCGCCAGTTTCTCCTGACTCCAAACATCAACCACTGTAATGATGCCTTCTTTGTGAGCATTTTTTCACGTAATAAGCTTGCGATAAATCCAGCCTAGCTTTCGTCCAAATTATCTTAATCCCTAGAATGATATTAGCTTCTCCCATATCCTTCATATTGAACTTGGACGAGAGAAACTTCTTCGTCTTAGTGACACATAATAGATCCTTACCAAGGATCAGCATGTCGTCCACGTACAGACAAACGATCACCCCTCTGCCCTCAGCAAACTTAATATAAACACAGTTATCAGTCTCAATGTCCCTGTAGTCATTTGACCTGATGACTTTGTCAAAGTTCTTATGCCACAGTTTGGGAGCTTGCTTCAGACTATACAGATATTTTACCAACTTACAGACTTTGTCTTCAAGACCGTTGACGACAAATCTCTCTAACTGTTGCATATAAATCTCCTCTGTCGGTTCTCCATCCAGAAATATTGTCTTCACATCCATCTAATGAATTATCAGCTTATGGATAGCACCTACAATAATTAACATTCTGATAGTAGTCATCCTCGCCACGAGAGCATATGTAGCAAAGTAGTCAATTCCCTGCTTTTGAGAGAACTCTTTGGCTGCTAGTCTAGGTTTGAACTTATCAATAGTTCCATCAGCCCCCATATTCTTCTTGAAGATCCATTTGCATCCGATGGGTTGAGCTCCTTCAGGCAGATCGACAAACTTTCATGTTTTATTGGAAGTAATGGAGTCAAACTCGTCATTAACTGCCTCCTTCCAGAAAATAGAATCTTTGATCTTTGTTGTCTCATCATAGGTAAGGAGATCAACTTCCACATGATAGGTAACAAATCATCTCCAAAGTCCTTTGGCTTCGTTACCCACTTTGCTCGTGGCTTAGTGATTTCAGGTTCAAATGTTGTCTCATCTGCGACAACTTCTTCTTGGACTGCAACTTTCAGGAAAGTACTCTCTTTGGTATCAACAACGTTCTCCTGAATATCCGTAAGAATAGTATTTTTTGTCCTTAGAAAACTTATCTTCAAAAAACTCTACATTGCGAGATTCAATGACATGATTAATTCGATATCAAGGAACCTCCAAGCATCTCTCTTATCAGCATAGCCCAGAAATATAGTCCTTGTGGTGCTCGTCCCTAGCTTTTGAATCTTTAGATCTGGAGGCATAACGTACGCCAAATACCCCCACACTCGAATGACATTCAAGTTGGGTCTGACCATGAACTAGAGTTCATGAGGTGTAATGTCAGAAGTCACAAACGGCACTATATTCAAAATTAAAGTGGTCGTAAGCACCGCTTCTCCCTAGTAGCATTTCAGACGACTCGTAGTTAGCAACATAGAATTCATCATCTCTGTCAACGTTCTGTTCTTCCTTTATACAACTCCATTAGATTGTGGAGAATACGAAGCAGTCGTTTTATTGACAATTCTATATTCTTTGTAGAATGATGCAATTCCAAGAAACGATACTCTACGCCTTGATCCCTTCTAAGTATTTTGAGTTGTTGACCGGTTTGATGTTCAGCTTCAGCTTTGAAGTCCCTGAATTTCTGGAACATTTTACCTTTTAATTTGAAAAGATATACGAAGGCGTATTTCGAGAAATCATCGATTCAAGTAATGAAATACTTCATCTTGACTTTTGTGGTGAATTGCTTAAAATCACAGATATCTGAGTGTACCAACTCCAGAAGATCTGTGCTCTTCTGAACGGCTTCCTAACAATTTTCGTTTACGTACAGACTTTAAATTTCTCTACCTCCTTGCCCCCATATTTGGTAATAAGGCCCAGACTAGACATCTTATTAATTCTTTTATAATTCACATGTCCGAGTCTATTATGCCATAATTTAAGATAATAATCGGAAGTAGCAATTGCAGTAATACTTTCAGAAGTTACAAGCAGTTTAAACATTCCTTCTGTACAAAATGCTTTGTCGAAGTAAGATCTTTTATAGGACATCACCATCTGACCATCATTGATGTCCATCCTCAATCCTGCCTTGCACAACAGACCCCCCGAGATCAGGTTCTTGGCAATCATCGGCACCTGCTTCACGTTCTCTAGTGTAAATAACTTTTTTGAAATCAACTTCAACTCCACTATTTCGATCCCCTGAACTTCAACTTGAGTCTTGTTCACCATCGAGACCTTCTCATAAGTAGGATCATACTTGGTGAATAGTTCTTTCTTCGAGCATACGTGGCAAGATGCACCAGTATCCACCAACCAGTCAGTTTCCATGCCATTCGATTCAACCTACGCAATCATAGCATTTAGTTTAAGCTTACTTTGATCTTTTGGCTTGGGCATGGACTGACAGTCTTTCTTACACTGACCCTTCCTGCCACAGTTGTAGAATGTCACTTCAGACTTTGGCTTCGGCTTGAAAGGAGCAGACTTAACCTTCAGCTGGTTAATGTCTTTCTTCTTGTTCTTAAAGGGAGCCATCTGCTTTCCTTTGTGATCACTAAACTGCACCATGTTAGCCTTAGCCAACTGTTTGGTCAAGCTATCTACCTTTTTCTGACCTCTAGCTTCGTCTTCAATATAGATCCACTGTAGAAGATTTTCGAGTTGGATCTCCATCTTCTTACGATATATATCAGTCTTAAAAGTGCTATCCGAAGGAAGTTTCGTGACTATCACACCTACCATGAACTTGTGTTCTTGTTTCATGCCTTCCTCCTCCAGCTTCATCTGCAACTTCGAAAGTTCTTTGACTTATGGCAGCATGGTCTTCCCATATTCAAATTGTATGGTAAAGAACTTCTCAACAAGATGGATTTTGGATATCTTATCGTCAGTCTTGTAGTGCTTCTCTAGAGATTCCCAGACATCTCTAGCTTTCTTCTTCTTGCTGTAGGACTTCGTCAACGAGTCATACCTAGCATTTAGAATCAATAACCGGTAGAGGTCGTTGTCTTTCTTCCACTTGGCACGCTCAGTCGTAGCGATAATGACAGTAAATTCACCTCCATCTTCAGGAATGGTATATTCTGGATCTGTCAACACATAGCCAATATTGACAAGTTGAAGATTCATGTTCGCAACGAACAAAAGTTAAAGAATTTTTTATATTAATTGAACTAGAAGAGTAATAGAGAAGTCCTAAACAGAAAATCTAAGTACAAATAATTCTGGAAAAGTGTAACGATAGAGATCGAACACGGTATTGGTTTCTTTACTCTGCTGACTCTTTGGATATCTCTCTGGATAATTTAGGCTGGAGATGGAGAGTTGAAATGAAGGAAGACTCCTTCTATTTATAGGAGGGTGAGAAAACAACCTATGTGCACATATGCGATACGTGCATAGATTTTTGGCACCAAGAGAGCTGTGTACATGAAGATAGAACTGAATCTCTTATAACTGCATTATTGGGGTGCGGATGAGCTGCAGTTGTTGAGATTCATTTGTTGCTGAGATCTTGGGTGGTTGGCACCCTTTTATAGGCATGACCGAGTCAACGATATGCGGCACGTGTACATTGTTCAAAGACTTTATTATGTTAAAGCAGAATAGATTGGACTATGCCCGAGAGGTACTACGCTTTTGCTGGCCGCATGGAATCCATCGGCAAGTGCTGCACTTTATAGATAATATGAGAGTTGCGCTCTTGAGTGCCCTAGAGGTTGCATTTTTTGAATCCCGCTGGAGGCTGCACTTTTGAGTGCCATGGTGACGGCGCTCCTTGGCCAATTTGACAGCGAATATCTAACAGTTGATATCCGACATCTGACAAATTATAGCTAACAACTGATAGCTGACATCTGAAAACTGTTCGCTGATGCCATATGTTAGTCGTGCCATAAATGCTGAAGTGATAGCTTGGGGTTCTGTGCCCTCAAGGTTGTGCCTTTGGATGCTACACCTTTTGAGGCAATGTGCTCCAGTAGGATGCGCTTCTAGAAGCTATGCCTTTGGGGCATTATGCTCTGGTAGATTGCGCTTTTGGGAACTACGACTTTGGGGCACTTGGGTTAAACTTCCAAAATTTTGCCACTGCGTGGGCTCAAAATATGATTACTTTTGATAAAAACTTGGTCAAAATTAAATGTGGCAGAGTCATTGCCATAAATACAAGGTTTATCACATTAATTCAGGGCCTTTGACTATCTGCCACTTGGCATATGGGTTTGACCATGCATGGCCTATAAATAGGGTGTTGAGGTAAAACTCATTGGTGCATTCCACTACCCCATTTTATGTCGGAGACTTCACTGCACCCCGTTGACTTCGAGCTTCTTCTTTGGTGAGCCTGGCAACAGTTATGCCAGTCGTTGGCTAGGATCATAAATCTCTATGTTTAAGAAAATAGATAGTTTAATGAAGGACTTTGTCAGAAGACTGAGAGGAGCTTATCTGACTATGGGCGGAGTAGTCCTTGTTCATGCAGCATACTAGCCGCGTTCTACCCCGAGACGACATCGAGTGCCAAGATGTTGAATACCGGGTTTGGATTGATTGCCAATCCAAACCTTGTTTTACCAGCGGCTCATTCATATGGCAAGCGAGCTGCACAGGCTACCAGCGTCTAATCTATATGGCAGAGGGGCTACGCATGCTACCAACGGCTTATCCACATGGCAAAAAAGCTGCGTCTATCTTGAATAATTAAGGCAAGCCTAATTTTTTAGTAGATTTCCATGTAATCATGAATGTGAATGAAAATCCATTTATGTAATAGATTTTTACTGTATTATAATCATGATAATAATGAAAAATCTTCTTTTTGTGTGCATTCAATATTGTGTAGTAGCTTTTTAGGCGCATGAATCTTGTTGTCTGGCTGCGCCAATTTGGTGTGTGTACGCTCTTTAGCTCTTCGCCTAGTTGCATGTAGCATATATGTATGATTTTCCCATGCTTCTACAAGACCCCCTTCAAAGTTTTCAAACTTGGATAGGTTTGAAGTACTTTAAACCAAAGAAGCATGGGTTGATACTTTGACGCGCCTGAATTTTGGTGTTCAGTGCATGAAGTGCATAGGGCTAGCTTTGATAGGCTATCCTCATTAGTGTGGATAGCCGTCAGCATTAATATGAATAGCCATCAGCATTATGATGATGACTCCTCATTTTTTGGAAGAGATCTGTAAGGATTTTATACCGCCACTTTACCCGTTTCAAAGCATCGCCTCAGACCCGAAGCGTTTCTTTGCCTCTTCCACTAACACGTGACTTCAACCAATAAATAGGGATCTTTGGAAGAGAGAAAACTTTACTTTTCCATTTTTCTCAACTTTTCCTAAAAAAGAGTTCCTCTTCTTCCTCGCGTCAAAACCCTATTTCCTTCCATGGGACCAAAAGCTCCGAAAGCACCTAAGACGAGTGCTGCGAGCACCAGCAAAGCGAATGCGAAGAAGCCGACGACCGAGACCACCATTGTTATCATCACTAGCGCTACTCTCGACGTTGATGATCGAACGCATCTCGACGTGGGAATAGCAGTTGCAGGTATGGGTTTTAGTTTTCTGTCTAAG
The DNA here is from genome assembly GCA_029216955.1 of Iris pallida. Classification (NCBI taxonomy): domain Eukaryota; kingdom Viridiplantae; phylum Streptophyta; class Magnoliopsida; order Asparagales; family Iridaceae; genus Iris; species Iris pallida. The sequence continues at coordinate 5,329,371 of JANAVB010021797.1, read as the reverse complement.
TTTTGGAGGAGATGATTAGGATAGGTTGATGTGCATGAGCGTTTGCTTTTTTCGAAGCAGCATTTTGAAGATGCACTGATACCAAATCGCTGACACGCATGGGCATCACTTCTTAAAGTGGTTCCTAAAAGATGCGTCGAAGATCCACTTCTGAAGTGCATAGACATACTTTTCGAAGTAGTGTCTAGAAGATGCGTTGATGCTCGCTAACGTGCATGACCACTGAACAGTGCCTGCACTGATGCTTGCTTGCTGATGTGCATGGCCATTGGGTGGTGCCTACCCTGACGCTTGCTTATAGATGCGCAAGACCATTAAATAGTGCCTACGTTGATGCTTGATTACTGATGCACGTGGCTACTGTATAGTGCATGCGCTGATTCTAGCTTGCTGACGCGCATGGCTACTAAATAGTCCCTGCGCTGAAGCTTGCTTGCTGATGTGCATGGCCACTAAGTGAGGCCTGCGCTGAAGCTCAAGTGGTGACCCATTTGTGCACATGTTTTCTTTTATTTTTGATATTTTTAATATCTTCTGACTTTATTTGTTTCTTTACGTGCAGTGTCCGTGGTTGTCCTCATGATTTATGAGATCCTTTTTGACTCGTTCGTTTGTGCTCTAGGCATGGACTATGACAAAGAGGTGGTAAACCTCGCCAAGAAATTTATTGCTCAAGACCAGCTTCTCAGGAGGATGGCGATGATTGTGATCCAATATTATGTCTACTTTCGGCATATGATGGAGCAGGGCAAAATCCCCACGGGGATGATGCCGACATGGAAATATTAAAGCCCCAATTTTTGTTTGGGGATAAGTTAATTTTAAAGAACACTAAGATCATGAAGATGAAGGAAGCTTGGTACTTGGAGAACTATGATCTTAGGTTGCATGTGCCAACGACCGAGCGACAGCTCCAACTCTCGGCCTTTGCTTGTTTGGCCGAGAAGCGGCACATGGATTGGGACTTGACTCCTACCCAAGGAGGATCACTAACGGGCCACATTAAACTTAACTCCATCTCCCAAAAGAGGAATGTTTTTAGCTATTCTCGGGATGGGCTATCCTACACTTTGAGGGTGTTGCGCCCAGGGAATATACTTAATGATTTGACCCCTGACACATTGCCTTTTGGGCTTCTACTTTTTCCAACCGCCTACTTGCAGAGGAGGTCTCATACCCGAAGGGGGACTTTCGCGTCGAGGGCTGGGTCCATCCTAACACCAAGTGGCATGACTTGACGTTATGGATTTCGAAGCAGTACTAAGCGGAGCTCAAGGACATTGGCCTATATTATGCCATTCGGGCCACCCAGTATGGCATGGAGATAAACCAGCATATGTTTATGGCTCTGCTGGAGATATATAACAACCATATCGGGACTTTCTACACTCCTGGAGGCGAGCTGGGTTTGGCGCTTCATGAGATGTAAGCGATCTCAAAGCTCCCATAGGGCGACGAGCCGTACGAAAAGTACACTCCTTTCAAAGAGGATATAGTGGGTCTTGAAGCAAAAAAAACCTACGATGATGATGTGTACAAGGAACTGTTATGCCGTCATCAGATGTGCCAGCATCAAGATTCCATGAAGGCTCCCCCCTTATGTTTCTTCCTGGAGGGATCACATTTTTACTCAGCACCCAGCGGGGCCGAAGCATATTAACTTTTTGACTCGTGACAAACGTGTGCCTGTAGAAGTTTATGAAATGATGGCTACGATAGGTGAACACAGCCCTCTGGTGGATGCCTATCACGCCCCAGTCCCAAAATACGTAGGATTAGGTACGTAGACATGCCAGCCGTATAATAAATATACGTAAGCTGTAAAGTACAGTAAAACCATGACAACTAATCTCATCCATAAAATAAAGAATAATATGATCTCATAAATCAACTATGAATCGTATCTTACAAGTCGTTGGGCGGAGACAAATCCACTATCAACTATTTAAATGAGAAGAAAAAAATACAATGAAAGAATTTGTAAAAAGTAGCGAAGGATGATCCAAGAGAAATCCTCTTCGATGGAAAAGGGAAGACCACGATCTTGGCTAGAGCACCTGCGAAAAGTCATAAAAACACACATCTGAAGAAATCATCAGGTCCTCAGAGGGATGTAGCAAGATACATAATATACATGCCTACTATGACAGTAAATAACATGCATAAAGGGATGACAAAAATATGGCACTCTACTTCTAAACAAACTACATGAAAAATGCAACATCAAGGACAATATTCAACACTTGGGCTAACAGATACATGTACCATCACAACCGTAGCTCATCCAAATTGTATCTCCTCCGAGAATAACGACCAACAGAATATCACAACCGTAGCACAAAACTAACGGCCAACAGAATCATCAACACAACCTAAGCTCATCCGAACTATCGGCCAACAAAATACTATCATATAACCCGCGTGCCTAGTAACTTTCATCTCCATCTCAATGAACTATACAGGTGATCAGTCAAGTCAACTCAAGAAAAATACAAGTAACGGGTCAAGACATACCAAATGAACATGGCACAGGACTAAGCAACTCTATCATGATCTATACATGGAATAACAGTAATATATAGGATAAAAAAATAACGTATGTGTACGTAAATCAAGAAAATAGCAATGGCATGAACATGAGAAGCAGTAACCAAGTATGACTGAAAAGAACAACAGTATAAAAATGCATGAAAATACTATACAGTGGACAAGGTATACTTGCCTGAGGTTGTGTGCAAAACTGCAGTATCCGGTAGCTCGAATCGTCAGATCAGCGAAGCAATAAAAGGTCAAATTTCGCAAATGCCCTCGGATGCTGAAATAAACATCATAAATATTTTTGGTATAAAAGAAATTCCTACCAAAAAGTCCAATTCTAGACACAGGGGCAAAATCATAATTTTGGATCAAAACGATGTCCGTCGTTGGACTTTGTACCGAAAAGTATGCCAGTACCTACGGTCTCTAAAGTTATCAAACTATATGTCTACGGGTCTGGTTTAATGATACGAAACTAACCGTATGTCTAAAGTTGGATTTTGGTAGGTCGTGCACAAATTTGTATGTTGGATCGGGTCACGGGCCTGCTAAAATAGCGTTTCGGTCGACCTTCTCCGAATCGGACCAAACTTGGCTCACAGGACCAAAAAAGTAAAACGGTCCCGATGGTGCAAGTTTCATCTTGATATGAATAACGTGCACGAAGTTGTGGGCTAGTTTGTAAAGAGGCCGATACGGAGTATCTCGACGGATACGCCTCAATTTCTTCGCACGCACACACAAAAAAATCGAGTTTCGTCGAATCCCACACGTCGACAACATCTATATGCATCTTTCGATGCTCATGGGTTGCGACCACGTCGCCCGGTTTATCGGGACGAACGCAGTATCGGTAAGCTTTTTATTAAAAATTTTTGGTTTTTGAAAAATGTTTTTCCCAAACTTTACGAACAAATTAATTTTTGTATAGTAGATGAAAAATAAATCTATAAGAAGGGATTTAATCTCCTATAGGGTGTCTACAAATTACTTTTAATAAGTTTTGGATAAATGCTCTGGGTTGATCGGGATTTGGCACCAAACAGTGGTGATTGGGATAGTTCCCAATCGTCCAGAAATCAAATTTTCTCGACTTTTGGAACTCGTTCTTCATTGCACACGATGCAAACTAAACCAAACTATTTGAAAGGAATTGTAGGGGGTTAGTTTGGGGACACACCTGCGAAGACGGTTTGCGAAACGAACGAGCATCGAGGTTGAAACGGTATCGCGAAGTCGCGTTTGCTGTTGCTGCTATTACTGCTATTGATGCTACTGTTGTTGTTGCCGCTACTGTGGCCACCGCACAAGGCACAGGCTAGCCGGTGGTCGCACGCTGGGCGCACGCGGTCGCCCAGGTGGCAGGGTCGGGGTAGCTCGCGGACTGGTGGGGCGGTGTGGATTAGGGTTTTAGGTTTTTCCCCTTGTGTATTTATATACCCGACCCCCTCAAACTTGTTCGGGTTAGGTAACAGGGGGGGGTCGCGGGTTTCTCAGGAAGTCTTCTCACGAGAAATTTGCGAGAAGATCTGGGTTTTTTTTATTACATATATAAATATATATATATATATATATATATATATATATATATATATATATATATATATATATATATATATATATAAATAATAATAAAAATATAAACAAACCTATAAAATTTTCTAAAATCACAAAAATTTTCTAAAATATTCTAGTAACAAAATAAACCTATATTTACATAAGATGTAGCATTTGTCTGCCACTTTTAAATTTAGCCAAATCATAAATTAATTACAAAGCTATTTAAAAATTCATGAAAAAATACTATAAGAATTGTAATAAACATAAAATTAGTAAGAATATTTTTCTGCAATCATTAGTATGTAACTTGTACAATTCTATGTATACATATAATGTAGCATCTAACTAGCTACCGAAATATTAACAAATTCTACAATTCAAAAGTCGAGCAAATTAAAATTTAGGGGGTTTACATCCTATCCATCTTATAAAAATTTTATCCTCAAAATTAAAAATAATTTTAATATATAAAAATATAAAAATAACGAGATTTGATACAAGGGAAGGCATGTACGTCAAATCGTAACTCGTTTCGAAACGATGGAGGAGGTGGTTATCATAGGAACCAAATTGTCGTCATATTCTACAAGGTGGAGTATTCTTTATTTAAGACTCTATCCAACTTATAGAAGTTGGCTACCCGTGAAAATCGTCGTCACTAGACTTTTAAGAAGGAAAATTTCTAAAGGGTGGCACAAGAACATTGGGCACTTCAGACCGCAGTTACGATTTCTAAGTGAGCCTAGATATTGCCATAGCGTTCTTGGTCAATAACTTCTATAGGAGGATTATTACAATCTAACATCGTTCCTATCGGTCATGATTGCAACAAGATGGTAGGAATCTCTTGTTCGAATATAACTAGAATGTGTCGGTTCAAAAGAATCTCAGTTTTTGCCTAATATGGATAACTAAGAGATAAGAGTCCAAAATAGTGCAGAACCTTGCTATAGAATTTTGATTAGGAAAGGGTATGGAAAATTTAGGTCACAATGACTAGTGGATGCGGGATCGGTGTTTGGTGTGGTGTAGGAGGCATGTGCTTGCTTGAGTGAAAAGCATATGTCATATGTGTGATGCGTCTTGCAAGTTCATGGGTACTCAGTATAGTCAAGGGAATGGTCCGATATTTGCATGGTTAAACTCAAATGGAACAAAAATGAGCCTCTATGGTTTGTTCTAAGGGAAAATGTGTTATACACGTGGTGTAGTTAAAATAGAGCACAAGAAGGTGCATTCGAGTGGAACATATAAGTCATGTGTGTAGCTTGACTAGTCTAGTTCGTGAGTATGAAATTTGTTGGAAGGAAACGGCTAATGTTGTGCTTCAAATATCAAAGTCACGTTAGGGGTTATCAGATGATATGGATAGGAGTGGACATTATGAACCACCATTTTATTAGTTCAATTGAAACTAATCTATCCTAATCATTTGCTAATTCTTAGAGGGGCTTGCCTATACAATTTGGGAATTCTGCTCTTGAAATTGAAACTAAGACATTATTATATGATAGAACGTAATTTAAAGAATCAAGATTGTGATCCTTTATCACGGTTATCTAAACGCACAAGAACAGGGGTATAAAATTCAATACGAATTGTATCACAACTTTAAAACTGATGAAAGAACGGTTTCGAATGGCATCCTATTCTAAGAAATAGAGTATATTAAGTTCAAGGTTCTATCCAACTTATGGAAATTGGTTAATCGAGGAAAGTGCAGTAATAGGACTTCTAAGAAAGTAAAATTTCAGGGAGATATATAACGATATAAGGTACTTCTGATCGTAGGCACGGACTTTAAAGGAAGCCTAGGTATTACTTATTTAACATCACTCATATATTGACCCTGTTTTATCAAGACAGTCGGAAAGGTCTTGGTCGAGTTTGACCAGAAACAAGTTAGTACCGAGGGATTCCATTCATGGCATAACATAGGCTACTAAGAGATACAGTTAAGGAATTTATGGAAGGATAATTCGTAGACCAAGAGATGGGGACTACATAATTGGTGTAGAGACCTCTTCCATAAGTTTGGTTTTATAGTCCAAATATAGCGATATGCCTGGATGGGTTTAATTGGATCTTAATGGGTGTCCTAATTGGACATCAATCTTTGATTGAAAGAATATTGGGTTTTAATCTATATTGGCTGGACAAGATCTCATAAAACTATTCTGAACCATTCCTATTTGGTTAGGGAACCAAGAATAGGTTCCATCTCAAGCGATTGGGCTAATGGCCAGTCGGGTTGGTTAACCAGGTTCCTTAAGCCAAAAAATATGCCTTTCGTGACTTTTGTGTTTAATTAGCACATGGGAACTCTATTGAGTGGTATACTAGTGACATTTGTGTAGTGGGCTTCGAATAGATCACAACTATATATTGGTTTGAAAGAATTGAGTCGAGCTTGAATCTCTAATCGAAGTCGAAAAGTACATCGGTATTGCGGTAAGGGTTATAGTTAGCATTTTTGACCCAAAAGTCGCATCATAAAAATAGAGTACAAGAGGACATGTTTGAGTGGGATATGATATGCTTAGATGAAAGTGGACTCGCCTAGGTCTTGTATATGAAATTTTTTGGAAGCTAACACCTAGTATTGCGCTCCGAATATCAGTGTCATGATAGAGGACACCAAATGATATAAATAGAAAGTGGTTGTTCATGAGGCACCAATTTGTCATCCTAGTAGGAACCAAATTATCCTAATCAATCTATAATACTAGTAAATCCTAAAATTTAGAAGGGCTTGCAACCTATACATTTCAGAAATTCCTTTCTCGAAATTAAACTAAAACACGATTCTATGATAAATGAAGTTAGAAAAATTCAAGTCAAAATATGTACCTTGACTTTCGAATAATGGGAAAACGATTACGTATGTCATTTTTGCACTTCCAAGTTTGGCGAGAGATGCTACAATGACATATGTATTGAAGAAATCGAAGGATTCACTCTTTTATAGTATACGAGGGTTATTGATAGGGCAACGAATTCTAAGGTACGTCATGCAAGAATTTCTAACGACTAAGTCCTAAATTTCTATTCGTGATAGGCCTGCTAGACTATGGTCATAAGGTTTCTAATGGTGACAAAGGTAGTGCTCATGCATTGCTGTCGATTACTCGTTGAAGTATTATGCTATGGATATTGGCTAAGCTAGTGAATTCGTTGTTCTAATGCTAAGTCCTGTCTTAATAATAAATGGTATAAATAGAATAATATCTGCTGGATTTCTAATCTTGGGATAGGTGTCTATCACAGCTATGATAAATGCTTGCCCTTGCCTACATCTATTCATCTCTTGTCTAACCTGTGCTGCTTGGTCGGGTAAGGGTTTGGAAAATACAGGAGGCATGGTTTAACGTAAAAATACAAAGAGTAAGGGTTAAGAAATCAAGATGAATGATTAATGATCGAGGGTACATGATTCCTTAGAGAAAAGATTGTATGATAATCGTCTAAGTTAGGGGTACGATTAAGGAAACGATTCTAATCATTCTTAATTTCGAATGATTAGAAGATCACGATAATAGATTAGGATCGAGGGAAGGACGAGTAACTCAAGGCAAGATTATAGTCACTTGCCTTGGCCGATGGTTAGCTACACTTTGTATATCCAACTATCATGGCCATAGGGGAGTACTTCGTGTCTACAAGCGCTTGTTTTTCGAAATAGGTAACGAAAAACAATAAGAGTTCAATAGAGATGGGATCGATTTGCAAATATGGGTTTCAAAGGCAATTGAATAGTTCAAAAGGGAGTTGTCAAGATCGTTGCGGATGAGATCCTAGAGGTCAAGTTTAACTATATCTCAATCTATATAGAATAATCATACAAAAAGCGAACCAAGTGCACTAGGTTGATCAAACCATCATGCACCGGTTCTGATTACACACTATATTAGTGGACATGCCAAGATAATATATGTCTTGAACAAGTTTGGTAAAAAGGATGAGCTTGCAAAACTAGGCTATAATAGCAACATTAGTCAAGATAGTTGGAATTATAAGTACGTGAGAAGATGAAGAAAGTGTGAATAGTTCAAGTTCTTTAAATAAAATCTAAAACTCATCTGGTGTTTGTGCCTATACAGTCATCTTATTCTCTTCTTGTCTAAGGCCTTAGTTAAGCTCAAAGGGAGTGTTAGGTCGTGAAGCATTCTACCCAACTTATAAGAGTTAAACTAGTAATGTGATGGGACAATGGAACATGTCTACCTAGTATGAGTCACCTTCCTAACCTTTATCAAGCACGAAGGAAGGGATAAGAATTACGATAGAAGGATTCAAGCAAGATGCAAATCAAGGAAGTCAAGCGAGAGTTCGAAAATGGAATCGAGGAAGAAGGTCAAGTATATGGATGAAATCCTAGACTCTAATCCTATATGCAGGCCTGTTCGGTACAGTAACGTAACTGAAATGGCTAACTCAACCTACAAGGGCCACCACAAAAACATGTCACGCCTACTCCCAAAATACGTAGGACTATGTACGTAGACATGCCAGCCGTATAATAAATATATGTAAGCTGTAAAGTACAGTAAAACCATGACAACTAATCTCATCCACAAAATAAATAATAATGATCTCATAAATCAACTATGAATCGTTTCTTACAAGTCGTTGAACAGAGACAAATCTATTACCAACTATTTTAAATGAGAAAAAAATAAGAATTTGTAAAAAGTAGCGAAGGGCGATCCAAGAGCAATCCTCCTCGATAAAAAAGGGAAGACCACGATCTTGGCTAGAGCACTTGTGAAAAGTCATAAAAGTACACACCTAGAGAAATCACCAGGTCATCAGAGGGATGTAGCAAGATACATAATATATATGCCTACTATGACAGTAAATAACAGGCATAAAGGGATGACAGAAATATGGCACTCTACTTCTAAACAAACTACATGAAAAATGCAATATCAATAACAATGTTCAACACTTGGGCTAACAGATACATGTACCATCACAATCGTAGCTCATCCAAAACTAACGTCCAACAGAATAATCACAATGTCATCTCCTCCGAGAATAATGACCAACATAATATCACAACCGTAGCATGAAACTAACGACCAACAGAATCATCAACACAATCGAAGCTCATCCGAACTATATATCGGCCAACAGAATGCTATAATATAGCCAGCGTGCCTAGTTACTGTCCTCTTCGTCTCAATGAACTATACGGGTGATCAGTCAATTCAAATTAAGAAAAATACAAATAACGGGTCAAGACATACCAAATGAACGTGGCACAGGACTAAGCAACACTATCATGATCTATACATGGAATAACAGTGATATATAGGATAAAAAAATAACGTACGTGCACGTAAATCAAGAAAATAAAAATAGCAAGAACATGAGAAGCAGTAACCAAGTATGACTGAAAAGAAGAACAATAGAAAAATCTATAAAAATATTGTACAGTGGGCAGGATATACTTGCCTGGGGTTGTGTAAAAAACGACTGTATCCGGTAACTCGAATCGTCAGATCAGTGAAGCAATAAAAGGTCAAATCCCACAAATGCCCTCGGATGCTGAAATAAATATCACCAACATTTTTGGTATAAAAGAAATACCTAAAAACACCTACCCAAAAGTCCAATTCTGGACACAGAAGCAAAATCATAATTTTGGGTCAAAACGATTCCGCTGTTGAACCTGCTTTGTACCATAGTGTGTGCCAGTACCTACGATCTCTAAATTCATCAAACTTTATGTTTACGGATCTGGTTTGACGAGGCGAACCTAACCGTATGTCCAAAGTCGGATTCCGGTAGGCCGTGCACAAATTTGTCCATTGGATCGGGTCGTAGCCCGCCAAAATATCGTTCCGGTCGACCTTCCAGAATTAAACCAAACATGGCTCACAGGACCAAAAATATGACACGGTCCTGATGGCGCAAGTTTTGTCTCGAGATGATGAATGTGCACGAAGTTGTGGGCTAGTTTGCAAAGAGGCCGATACGGGATATCTCGACGAATATGCCTCGATTTCGTCATGCACACGCAGCAAAATTGAGTTTCGTCGAATCCCACACGTCGACAACATCCATACTCATCTTTCGATGCTTATGGGTTGTAACCATGTTGCCCGGTTTGTCGGGGCAAACACCGTATCAGTGAGTTTTTATTAAAATTTTATGGTTTTTAAAAACTATTTTTCCCAAACTTTACTAACGAATTAATTTATGTATAGTAGATGAAAAATAAATCTATAAGAAGAGATTTAATCTCCTATAGGTTGTCTACAAATTTTGTTTAATAAGTTTTGGATAAATGCTATTAGGTTGATCGGGATTTGGCCCCAAACAGGGGTGATTGTGACAGTTCCTAATCGTCTAGAAGTCAAATTTTCTCGACTTTTGGAACTCATTCTTTAACGCACACAATGCAAACTAAACCAAACTATTTGAAAGGAATTATAGGGGGTTAGGTTGGGGACACACCTGCGAAGACGGTTCACGAAATAAGCGAGTGTCGAGTTTAAAACGGTATTGCGAAGTCGCGTTTCCAGCTCTTGCTATTACTGCTATTGATGCTATTGTTGATGTTGCCGCTGTTGCGGCCACCGTGCACGACGCTGGCCGGCTGTTGGTCACACACTGGGCCCATGTGGTCGTCCAGGCGGCCGGGCCGTGGTGGTTCGCAGACTGGTGGGGCGGCGTGGATTAGGGTTTTAGGTTTTTCCCCTTTTGTATTTATGTACCCAACTCCCTCAAACTTGTTCGAGTTAGGTAACAGGGGGGTCGCGGGTTTCTAAGGAAGTCTTCTCGCAAGAAATTTGCGAGAAGATCTGGTTTTTTTTTTCATTACATATATATATATATATATATATATATATATATATATATATATATATATATATATATATATATATATATATATATATATATATATATATATAATAAAAATATATATATATTTATATATATATATATATATATATATATTTATTATATATATATATATATATATAAATATATATATATTTTTATTATATATATATATATATATATATATATATATATATATAATAAAAATATATATATATTTATATATATATATATATATATATATATATATATATATATATATATATATATATATATATATATATATATTTTTTTTTTTTTTTTTTTTTTTTTATATATATATATATATATATATATATATATATATATGTGTGTGTGTGTGTGTGTGTGTGTGTGTGTGTGTGTGTGTGTGTGTGTGTGTAAACACTAATAAAAATCTAAATAAACTTATAAAATTTCCTAAAATCACAAAAAATTTCTAAAATAGTCTAGTAAAAATTTAGCATAAAATAAACCTATATGTATATAAGATGTAGCATTTGCCTGCCACTTTTAAATTTAGCAAAATCACAAATTAATTACAAAGCTATTTAAAAATTCATAAAAGTACTATAAAAGTTGAAATAAACATAAAATTAGTAAAAATATTTTTCTACAATCGTTAGTACGTAACTTGTACAATTCTATGTATACATATAACGTAGCATCTAACTGGCTACCAAAATATTAACAAATTCTAAAATTGAAAAGTCGTGCAAATTAAATAAAAGAAATACTATAAAATATATTAAGTAACAGTAATAAATTTTTCTAAAATTTAGGGGGTTTACAATGCCCAAGGGGAGCCGACTTCTAACATTTATAATTACTTTTGCCATAATTTGTATGGTATGTCTCGGATGGCGGTACTGAGCGCCTTCCTAATGATGTCACTCTGAACCCGCATGGTCCCTGGGGGTTCAGGGTTATTTGATAGGATGAGTAAGAACCTCATTATGTCGGCCGTGAAGCTGGCCTTCAGCTATAGTCTTGCCCTCCTTTCTGTCATGGTCTACAACACCTTATGGGGCTTGATGGAGTTCTCGGCAAGAATAATCAAGGAGGGTGGAAAGGATGGAGAATTTTCCCGGGTTGAGCTACCATATCATTACTTAATGTTCTGGTTGGTGCTGTACCATTAAGGTCTGATAAAACCTTGCTCAGAGGAGGGTCACATGGACGGGGATGCTTTTATTCACCGCTACCGTCGAAAGAAGTAGCTCACATAGGTGTCCTGGTCTGTTAATGGGTGTTGGAGCATCTAAATGCCAATGAGTTCTTCGCAGGCGACACTTGGAGGATAAGGGAAATCACTTGACCACTCTGACACTCGGAGCCTTCCATTAGCTGTAGTCGATCTGGCCATCGCACCTGGTATACATGAACAAGAATCAAGTGTTCTTGGAGCCCTATATACCGCATCCAATTGTTCGTCAGTTTGGTTACAGCCAGCTGATGATGGACAACCCAAGCAATTGTTTGGGTTATGAAGGGAGCTTATTGGACGAAGCTCGTGTGTGGTACTATTACAATACTGGGTGCATGAGGGCGAGCTTCACGGTGCCTAAACGTAGGCATGAGACGCACATCATGTATGATGCCGTCAAATTCTACTGTTCAGGGAACAATTTATCTCCGGTCTACAACCGAGAACACAGCTTTATCGCAGAGACCAAGGTGGAAGCCTATAAAGAGGTCATCAAACAAGTCTCCAGCTACCTCCGAGTGACAAGGCATTGGAGGAATTTGTTGCCTTCTCTTGCGAGCAGGACCGTTCTACCAAACAAGATGCTCAACCCCTAAAATGCTAGGCTCTAACAGAGGTGAGCTCCTCGTCACCAAAAAGAATGAAATGGGTCGCTCACAAGTTGACGGCATCGGAAAGGCCTGTTTCGTCGCCTACAGGAAGGAAGAAGGGGCAATCCTCAGGGTCTCCATCAAAGGTATTCGGTATAATCTTTATCCATCGGTAAGTTTACTTTGGGATTTTCTCTTACCTTTTTTATTTTTTATTTGTGCAGCTTTTAGAAGGAAAAATAGTCAAAGAAGATCTGACCGACTCCTCTGAATTTGACGTCCTCAGTGACTTTTCTGAGGCAGCTGCTGCTAGGGTACCCCCAAAGGTTCTAGTGCATCTGATGGTCGGGGCTGAGACAACTGTACAGTCTAACGAACCTCCGATGGTGGGGGTCGAGGGAGCTGCCCTTGCCGAGCGGCCAAATACCGAAAAGACTATTTCGGTAGAGGGTCCTCAAGTGAACGAGTCCATTATTGTAGATGCTAAGGGAACAACTCAGGCGAAGGAGCCCCCGTTTGAATCGACTTCCTCATTCCCCTTCGAATCTAGCGACTTTGCAGATTTAATGGAGGCATACGCACCCGCAGCTCCAATATATGTGTGCACTATGACTCTCTTTATATTTGTTTATCACTTTACTCTTTTTATGAGTCGTTGGGTTTATAGGTACCCCTCAAGAAGGAGCCCCCTCGTGAGGAACAATAGATGAGTCTCTTGCGGTGCTCAGGGACAATCTTGCGGGGACCGAAGAGATGGCCACAAAATCTATTATTGGAAAAGAAGCGATTGATGAGATGGCCGAGAAGAACTGCGTCGGGGCAGGAGTGACAGCCTAGGAAACTCCAGCTGAGCCCTTGTCTGACACTGATGATCGAGCCGAGGAAATAATTAAAGAGCAAGCTAGTGGGGCGGCTGAGGAAGTGTCGGAGGACATGGCAACTATAGAACGGGTCTTTACCGAGATGTTTGACAAGCCTTCCATGGCCGAAGGGTCAATCCCAGGCCCCTGCATAGGGAAATTCCTAGCTCTGGAGGGTCATGACAAGGGATACATCCCTTAGGGAACAACCAGGGGCTGCCTCTGCAATGGTGATACCATAATTGGAACATGCTGCACTGGAGACAAGGACTAGTATAGCTGCTCTCACGATAGCTTCAAGTTCTAGGACAGTCACGACGACTTATGCCTCTATTCATCCTCCATCGTGACCCTCGAGGGTGCTGCCTTCGATGACTCCCATGACTACGGACGACACAAAATATGTTGGACTCATCATCGAGACTATTTATACCATCTTGAGACGAGGTATTGCCAGTATCCTAGAGAGTGGTTGCTCTTTTGCCCTGGCTCGGGCCGCGACGGCACTCCAACTGGTATCGCTCAGGGCTTTTCCTAACTACGAGGCGACAGCCAATGCCTTGGAGGCCTCAATGGTTGAGTTGGAAGCTTGTCTTATGGAGCTCCAAGGGCTGGAACGTGACCTCTCGTCCTTGGTACATGAGAAGATGGACAGGCTGACTGCCGAGGTCTTCCAGTACTAGTCAGGTTAGGATGCTCTAGCACGTGAGGCAGCAAAAATTAGGGCGAAGGTGGAAGGGCTGGCTACTATAGAGGATATCCAAGCCTGCCACCAAGAGACCCTGGTGGAGCATTGTATGGACTACCAAGAGCAGATCCGTCTGCTAGAGAAGAAGCTGGCTAGTACGAAAGACGAGATGGAAAGGGTGGGAGACGAAAAAATGGCCCTCCGTCGTCAGTCATAGAACTACGCCCAAGCTGCTGAAAGTGCGAGTACCCGTCAGGCTGAGCTAGAAGGTGCCTATCAGGGAATATCTGTCATGCCCCGATTCGGGGAATCGCTCGCTTTGCTTCGATTCACGCCGAATCGATCGTCCTCGCTAAGGCGTGATGCCGTACAAGTCTGGAGTTGCACTTGTACAAGGCTAGAACATGCACATTTATATCAATTCATCACATTTGAAAAATAAGCCACAGTTGCGGAAACATTAAGCAAGCGGAATAGAAAGAAAATATTCATTTTATTGATGATTATAGTCAGAATACAACTTTTCTCGATAATATTTGAAATGCCTTTTCGGCTACATTGATTCATGAAAAGAAGTACAACTGATAGGCTGCCATGAAATAATTTCCCGTTCCATACATCACGCCCCTTTAGTACTTTGAAATATAAGCAGCTATCTTTGAAATCTCCGCAATACTTTGTGCGTCTTTAGGGAAAAACAACTTGAAAGGAAACAGCAGTTCAGAAAGCTTTAATTGCGATGTGCGCCCGAGCCTTCTCCAGTACCTGTGGAGGAGGGGTCAGCACATTATAACAATACGCTGGTGAGCCCCGTTGGCCTACTCAGCTAAACCAACATTTTATTAATGACAAGCATTTTAAAGATATGAATTTATAAGGGACAGGCAACATTTAGAGTAAATCACAATTCAAATGACATGGTAGTTCAATAAACCATGTTTACTTTACCATTGGTCGAATCCAGCTTTCCTGCATAAAATACAGAATAATAATAATATACTTACCGCCCCTGCATAAGACATTGATTAGCATACATTCCTACGATGTGACCACTGGTGTTGTTAAACTATATGGACTCTTTTCATTCATTCATTTGCATTTGGGACTTCAAGATAATGAGATGACAGCACAGTAGGGAGCTAGCCTCTATGATGCCTCGCATTACTCATGTTCCCCAAAGCACTTCATTATTTCCTCCTAGGCCGAATCGGTACAGGCGCCCCTGTACCGTTCGAGGAAATTATTGCTCAATCCTTGTATACAAGTTGTCCATGGTCAGACGAATGTGTGTCCGACTCGATATACACAGTGTGCATAGAATATTTGAAGTAATAGGCAACATGATCATTCTTAGCATTTCATAACCATCATTCTAGGCATCAATTCAATCATTTCCATGTTCTGTTCATTGCAGTGTAATCAATTCATTTCAATGTTCTATCTCTAGCATCTTAGTGGTATTGACTTGTGGCATTAGCATCTTGGTATCGATCAACGGATGTTGCAAGACAATTATTTAGTTGGCATGAAGGAATAGCGAGAGGGACAATACCACCACAGAGATCCACACTCACCAAATTAGAGAATCGTCGAGAGAGAGAGGAACACTTGCACGCTTAGCCTTCCGTCACGCATCAGTCTGCATTGGCACCAAAAGATTGATTAATAATCCGTCTCGTTGTGTTCTCTTCTCTCAGAATTCTCAAGAATGAATGCTATGCAAATCGATGAAAAAGGGCAAGAATCAAATCATCGAAAATCATTCAGAAAAGCATCCATCAAAACCAAGCAGCAAAACCAGCAGCAAAACATCCAGAGAAAACCCTTGGACGCATTTCAAGAGAAACCGATCCATCAATTGGAAAGATTCTTATGCACTTGTCCGTGATCGATTCGATGCCGACGGTAAGTTTCCCCAATACTCGGTTCCGACCGAGTTAGGCAAGCCACAAGCCTTACATAGTGAACCGCTAGGAGCGGGACACTACATAATATACCACTAAGAAAAAGTTTCGTCCTCGAAACTTAAAGCAAAAGTTCTACCTCAAAATCATCAAATAGCGAAGGGTATTTCACCCGCATCTCTTCCTCTAATTCCCATGTCGACTCCTCAACAGCATGGTTCCGCCACAGCACGTTGACTAGAGACACTGTCCGATTCCGCAAAACTTTCTCTTTCCTGTCCAAAATCTGGACAGGCTCTTCATTGTAGGATAGGTCAGCGCTCAGCTGCAGCTGATCAAAGTTCACTATATGGCTTGGATCATGCACGTACTTTTGCAGTTGGGATACATGGAAGACATCGTGCACATCAGCCAAAGCCGGAGGTAGTGCAAGTCGATAAGCCGCTAAGGCTACCTTCTCCAAAATTTCGAATGGTCCGACGAATCTCGGGCTTAGCTTTCCTTTCATCCCAAACCGCATCACACCTCGCATGGGTGTGACCTTCAAGAAGACATGATCGCCTGCTGTGAATTCCAAAGGTCGTCGATGAACATCCGCATAACTCTTTTGTCGACTTTGAGCAACTCTAAGTCTTTCTCGAATTAAGCGAATCCTCTCGACGGCCTGTTCCACAAGTTCTGGTCCAAGCACTTGCCGTTCACCTACCTCATCCCAACATATCGGTGATCGACATTTCCGTCCATATAAGGCTTCGTACGGGGCCATTTGGATACTTGCCTGATAACTGTTGTTATAGGCAAATTCTGCTAATACGAGATGTGTGTCCCAATTTGTCTTCGAATCGAGCACGCACAATCTCAACATATCTTCAAGAATCTGGTTTACTCTCTCTGTCTGACCATCAGTCTGCGGATGGTAAGCTGTACCGAAGTTCAACTTTGTGTCCATTGCCGAGTGCAGACTTATCCAAAATCGCGACAAGAATCTTCCGTCTCTATCCGATACTATAGAAGCTGGCACCCCATGTAATCGAACAATTTCATTTATGTAGATCTGATACCAACTTGTCACGCCCCGATTCGGGGAATCGCTCGCTTTGCTTCGATTCACGCCGAATCGATCGTCCTCGCTAAGGCGTGATGCCGTACAAGTCTGGAGTTGCACTTGTACAAGGCTAGAACATGCACATTTATATCAATTCATCACATTTGAAAAATAAGCCACAGATGCGGAAACATTAAGCAAGCGGAATAGAAAGAAAATATTCATTTTATTGATGATTGTAGTCAGAATACAACTTTTCTCGATAATATTTGAAATGCCTTTCGGCTACATTGATTCATGAAAAGAAGTACAACTGATAGGCTACCATGAAATAATTTCCCGTTCCATACATCACGCCCCTTTAGTACTTTGAAATATAAGTAGCTATCTTTGAAATCTCCGCAATACTTTATGCGTCTTTAGGGAAAAACAACTTGAAAGGAAACAGCAGTTCAGAAAGCTTTAATTGCGATGTGCGCCCGAGCCTTCTCCAGTACCTGTGGAGGAGGGGTCAGCACATTATAACAATGCGCTGGTGAGCCCCGTTGGCCCACTCAGCTAAACCAACATTTTATTAATGACAAGCATTTTAAAGATATGAATTTATAAGGGACAGGCAATATTTAGAGTAAATCACAATTCAAATGACATGGTAGTTCAATAAACCATGTTTACTTTACCATTGGCCGAATCCAGCTTTCCTGCATAAGATACAGGATAATAATAATATACTTACCGCCCCTGCATAAGACATTGATTAGCATACATTCCCACGATGTGACCACTGGTGTTGTTAAACCATATGGACTCTTTTCATTCATTCATTTGCATTTGGGACTTCAAGATAATGAGATGACAGCACAGTAGGGAGCTAGCCTCTATGATGCCTCGCATTACTCATGTTCCCCAAAGCACTTCATTATTTCCTCCTAGGCCGAATCGGTACAGGCGCCCCTGTACCGTTCGAGGAAATTATTGCTCAATCCTTGTATACAAGTTGTCCATGGTCAGGCAAATGTGTGTCCGACTCGATATACACAGTGTGCATAGAATATTTGAAGTAATAGGCAACATGATCATTCTTAGCATTTCATAACCATCATTCTAGGCATCAATTCAATCATTTCCATGTTCTGTTCATTGCAGTGTAATCAATTCATTTCAATGTTCTATCTCTAGCATCTTAGTGGTATTGACTTATGGCATTAGCATCTTGGTATCGATCAATGGATGTTGCAAGACAATTATTTAGTTGGCATGAAGGAATAGCGAGAGGGACAATACCACCACAGAGATCCACACTCACCAAATTAGAGAATCGTCGAGAGAGAGAGGAACACTTGCACGCTTAGCCTTCCGTCATGCGTCAGTCTGTATTGGCACCAAAAGATTGATTAATAATCCGTCTCGTTGTGTTCTCTTCTCTCAGAATTCTCAAGAATGGATGCTATGCAAATCGATAAAAAAGGGCAAGAATCAAATCATCGAAAATCATTCAGAAAAGCATCCATCAAAACCAAGCAGCAAAACCAGTAGCAAAACATCCAGAGAAAACTCTTGGACGCATTTCAAGAGAAACCGATCCATCAATTGGAAAGATTCTTATGCACTTGTCCGTGATCGATTCGATGCCGACGGTAAGTTTCCCCAATACTCGGTTCCGACCGAGTTAGCCAAGCCACAAGCCTTACATAGTGAACCGCTAGGAGCGGGACACTACAATATCCCAGTTTAAAGAAGAGGCAGCGAGACGTCAAGAGGTTGAATGTCGAGCCAAGGAATATGTCGAACCAAAAGTCGCCTGCTTGAAACGTCATGTCAGCGGTCTCATGTGTTGATAGCCTTAAACTGTAGCTTTTATTTCGCCTTCTTATTTTGTTGCTTTTTGGAAAGATTTTTTTTTCAATGTAGTCATGTTTTCCTTTTCTAGAAAAGAAATAAAGACTTTATTTTCATGTTCATTTTTGTTTTATAAACTTTTTGATGATGAGAATCCAACAGAGGTAATATTAACGTGATAGGGTAAAGTAGCTCCGTTGGAGGCATTTTGTGGACTTATCATTCTTTATTGTACTTGGACGTGGTGATGAGAAGTCAATTTGTATGAATGTTTACTCAGGTGTAATGTGGATATTGTAAACATTAAATTGTTGTAGAGTTATCTTTCTCAGAGGTTATACGAACATGGAAAGATATGTCTCTATAGGGATATAGAAAACAACTCAGAGGTGATATGGACATGTACATTTTCTGTCAAGGATATAGAGACCTAGAGGTTGCTAGGTATAGATGTCAACTCAAAGGTGATATGGACATGGTAGATATTATCTTAGAAGCATCTTGCTCAGAGGTTATACGAACGAGGTAAGATAAAATCTTGTAGGGACTTAGAGAATATTTCAGAGGTAATATGGACGTCAATATTTTATACAAGGAAAGATCATAAGGACATATCCTAGAGCAGCCAGGCTTCGAGGACAAGTTTGCTGATTTTAGTTGGCTAGAATGACAAAGGGGTAGTTCAGAGGTAATATGGACGTGAACTATGTTAGGGAGATTTATTTGTGACCCTTGCTAGGATTATTACAGCCGAGTCATTTTGGGGGCAGCTAGTGTCACGCCCCGATTCGGGGAATCGCTCGCTTTGCTTCGATTCACGCCGAATCGATCGTCCTCGCTAAGGCGTGATGCCGTACAAGTCTGGAGTTGCACTTGTACAAGGCTAGAACATACACATTCATATCATTTGAAACATTGAAAATTAAGCCACAGTTGCGGAAACATTGGAATACAACATAGGAAGAAGAAATACTCATTTTATTCATAATTGTAGTCAGAATACAACTTTTCTCGATAATATTTGAAATGCCATTTCGGCTACATTGATTCATGAAAAGAAGTACAACTGATAGGCTGCCATGAAATAATTTCCCGTTCCATACATCATGCCCCTTTAGTACTTTGAAATATAAGCAGCTATCTT
The DNA here is from genome assembly GCA_029216955.1 of Iris pallida. Lineage (NCBI taxonomy): Eukaryota > Viridiplantae > Streptophyta > Magnoliopsida > Asparagales > Iridaceae > Iris > Iris pallida. Next base: position 5,309,129 of record JANAVB010021797.1, on the reverse strand, counting down.
TGAAATCTCCGCAATACTTTGTGCATCTTTAGGGAAAAACAACTTGAATGGAAACAGCAGTTCAGAAAGCTTTAGTTCGGACGTGCGCTTGAGCCTTCTCCAGTACCTGTGGAGGAGGGGTCAGCACATTATAACAATGCGCTGGTGAGCCCCGTTGGCCCACTCAGCTAAACCAACATTTGATTAATGACAAGCATTTTAAAGATATGAACTTATTAGGGACAGGCAACATTCAGAGTAATTCACAATAAATGCAACATGGAATAAACCATGTTTACTTTACCATTGGCCGAATCCAGCTTTCCTGCATAAGATACAGGATAATAATAATATACTTACCGCCCCTGCATAAAATAATCATTAGCATGCATCCTGACTACATGGCCACTGGCGTTGTTAAACCATTTGGACATCTCTTTGCCTTATAGGACTTCAAGGTAATGCAATGACTCCAAAGTAGGTAGCTAGCCCCTAAGGATGCCTCACAATACCCGTGCTCCCATTAGCACGCCAATGCTTCCTCCTAGGCCGAATCGGTCCCGGCGCCCCAGTACCGATTCGAGGAAACACACCACCAAACCTTGTGCACAAGTTGTCCATGACCATGCGAATGCGTGATCGACTCGATAAGCAAACAGTGCATGGTAGTTTTGAAAGTAAATAGACAACTTGTTCATTTCGCAGCATTTCATCATCATTCTAGGTATCAATTCAATCTCAATTCAATGTTCAGTGGACAAGCATAATCTCAATTGTTGTTAACAGTGTAATCGATTCATTTCAATGTTCAAGGGACTAGCATTCATTTCAATGTTCTATGAACTAGCAATCATTTCAATGTTCTATGTTCAATCTCTAGCCTCTTAGTGGTATTGACTTGTGGCATTTAGCAACTTGATATCGATCAACGGATGTTGCAAGACAATATTTAGTTGGCATGAAGGAATAGCGAGAGGGACAATACCACCACAGAGATCCACACTCACCAAATTAGAGAATCGCCGAGAGAAAGAGGAACACTTGCACGCTTAGCCTTCCGTCACGCGTCAGTCTGCATTGGCACCAAAAGATTGGTTAATAATCCGTCTCGTTGTGTTCTCTTCTCTCAGAATTCTCAAGAATGAATGCTATGCAAATCGATGAAAACGGGCAAGAATCAAATCATCGAAAATTATTCAGAAAAGCATCCATCAAAACCAAGCAGCAAAACCAGCAGCAAAACATCCAGAGAAAACTCTTGGATGCATTTCAAGAGAAACCAATCCATTAGTTGGAAAGATTCTTATGCACTTGTCCGTGATCGATTCGGTGCCGATGGTAAGTTTCCCCAATACTCGGTTCCGACCGAGTTAGCCAAGCCACAAGCCTTACATAGTGAACCGCTAGGAGCGGGACACTACATAATATACCACTAAGAAAAAGTTTCGTCCTCGAAACTTAAAGCAAAAGTCCTACCTCAAAATTATCAAACAGCGATGGGTATTTCACCCGCATCTCTTCCTCTAATTCCCATGTCGACTCCTCTACAGCATGGTTCCGCCACAGCACGTTGACCAGGGATACTGTCCGATTCCGCAAAACTTTCTCTTTCCTGCCCAAAATCTGGACAGGCTCTTCAGTGTAGGATAGATCAGCGCTCAGCTGTAACTGATCGAAATTTACTACATGGCTTGGATCATGCACGTACTTCCGCAGTTGAGATACATGGAAGATATCGTACACATCAGCCAGAGCCGGAGGTAGTGCAAGTCGATAAGCCACTGAGGCTACTTTCTCCAAAATCTCGAATGGTCCGACGAATCTCGGGCTTAGCTTTCCTTTCATCCCAAACCGCATTACACCTCGCATGGGCGTGACCTTCAAGAAGACATGATCGCCTGCTGTGAATTCCAAAGGTCGTCGATGAACATCCGCATAACTCTTTTGTCGACTTTGAGCAACTCTAAGTCTTTCTCGAATTAAGCGAACCCTCTCGACGGCCTGTTCCACAAGTTCTGGTCCGAGCACTTGCCGTTCACCGACTTCATCCCAGCATATCGGTGATCGACATTTCCGTCCATATAAGGCTTCGTACGGGGCCATTTGGATACTTGCCTGATAACTGTTGTTATAGGCAAATTCTGCTAATGCGAGATGTGCGTCCCAATTTGTCTTCGAATCGAGCACGCACAATCTCAACATATCTTCAAGAATCTGGTTTACTCTCTCTGTCTGACCATCAGTCTGCGGATGGTAAGCCGTACCGAAGTTTAACTTTGTGCCCATAGCCGAGTGCAGACTTATCCAAAATCGCGACAAGAATCTTCCGTCTCTATCCGACACTATAGAAGCTGGCACCCCATGTAATCGAACAATTTCATTTATGTAAATCTGAGCCAACCGTTCTACTCCCCATGTAACTTTTATTGGAATGAAATGTGCCGACTTGGTTAATCTATCCACGATAACCCAAATCGCATCATTTCCCTTCTGAGTTCTTGGCAAGCCGACGATAAAATCCATACAGATATTATCCCACTTCCAAAGTGGAATAGCCAAATTTTGTAGTTCTCCGCCTGGCCGTTGATGCTCGGCCTTTACACGCTGACAATCCATGCATTGTGACACAAAAAGAGCCACATCCTTCTTCATGCCATGCCACCAAAATGTGGTGCGCAAATCTTTATACATTTTCGTGCTTCCCGGATGCAAGGAGTACTTCGCGAAATGAGCCTCGGTCAGTATTTCCTTTCTGATATCCTCATCCTTAGGGACGCACAATCTTCCCTTGACACGAATAGTGTCATCTTCAACGGTAAAGTCTGACGCCTTTCCTACTAGAATCAACTCGCGTATCTTCTGCAGGAACGGGTCATCCTTCTGAGCAATCTTAATCCTTCCCTGGAGACTCGGCTCAAGTTGTAACTGAGCCAACTGCACATTCTGCGGACGAATCCTGAACTCGATGCCCATTTCTTCAAGATCTCGTAGTACCTCTTTTGCTATTGTTAGGGATCCAACAATTTTCCGACTCAAGGCATCAGCTACCACGTTCCCTTTACCCGGCGTGTAAGAGATTGTCAAGTCATAATCTTTGATCAATTCTAACCAACGCCGCTGCCTTAAATTCAATTCCTTTTGTGTGAATATGTATTTCAGGCTTTTGTGATCCGTGAAGATCTCGCAGGACACACCATAGAGATAGTGTCGCCACAATTTCAACGCGAACACAATCGCCGCCAGTTCTAAATCATGTGTTGGGTAATTCTTCTCATGCTGCTTGAGCTGTCGCGATGCATAAGATATTGTCTTCCCACGTTGCATGAGAACACATCCCAAACCAAGTCCCGACGCGTCACTGTAGATCTGAAATCCTTCGGAGCCTTCCGGAAGTGCTAAAATTGGAGCCGTGACGAGCCGCTGCTTGAGTTCTTGGAAACTACTCTCACAGTCGTCCGTCCACTTAAATACTACTCCCTTCTGAGTCAGGCGAGTCAAAGGCGAGGCGATTCTCGAGAAGTCTTTCACAAATCTACGGTAGTACCCGGCTAAACCAAGGAAACTCCGTATTTCACTAGCTGATGCAGGCTGCTTCCAGTCCACAATTGCCTCAATCTTCTTTGGGTCGACGGCAACACCTTCTGCCGAAACAACATGTCCTAGGAACGACACGCTGTTCATCCAAAACTCGCACTTACTCAGCTTTGCATAGAGCTGGTTGTCCCGCAGCGTCTGAAGTACTTCCCTCAAGTGTTCGACATGAGTCTCCCTGTCTTTTGAGTAGATCAAGATGTCATCGATGAATACGACAACGAACTTATCTAAGAACGGTCGAAACACTCTATTCATTAAATCCATAAAGGCTGCTGGAGCATTAGTTAAGCCGAATGGCATAACCAAAAACTCATAGTGTCCGTATCTCGTACGGAATGCTGACTTAGGAACATCTTCGGGTCTGATCTTCAACTGATGGTATCCTGAACGAAGATCGATTTTTGAAAACACGGTCGCCCCTTGTAGCTGATCGAATAGATCATCTATTCTTGGCAGGGGATACTTGTTACGGATGGTTGCTTTATTCAATTCTCTGTAATCGATGCACAGCCGCATCGTCCCATCTTTCTTTTTCACAAATAGCACTGGAGCTCCCCATGGAGATACACTTGGGCGAATGTATCCCCGGTCTAGTAGTTCTTGTAGCTGCACCTTTAGTTCCTTTAATTCTGCCGGTGCCATCCTGTATGGCGCCTTAGATATCGGACGAGTATTCGGAAATGTATCAATTGTGAATTCAATTTCTCTATCCGGTGGCATTCCAGTTATTTCGTCCGGAAACACATCGGGAAACTCTGCCACAATTTCAGTCTAATTCGAGCCTACACTCTTCATTCGAGTGTCTTGGACAGAAGCGAGAAAGCCTTCACACCCTGAGTACAGCATGTGCCTTGCTGTAACTGCCGATATGACCATGGGTCCTTGGAACGCCGAGCCGCACGAGTAAGAAAACTCTGTTTCTCCAGGTAGGCGAAACACAACTCTCTTATCCGTACAGTCGATCGTTGCATGACAGGCGCTGAGCCAGTCCATCCCCAATATGATATCGTACTCTTTGATGTCGAGTACAATTGCGTCCAAAGATAAAGTTTTGCCTCCAATCTTGATGTAGCCGTCCCTGCAAATTAGAGTTGCAGGCATATCTACTCCCGAAGGAGTGCTAACACACAAAGCGGTCTTTAGTTGGGTCATACAAATTTTATTTTTCGTTGCAAAATCAGAAGAGATAAAGCAATGAGTAGCACCAGAATCAAAAAGTACTCTTGCAGGTATGCCTTTGTACAGCAACATACCTGTTATAACATTCTCTGCGGTCTGGGCCTCTGCCTGAGTCAAGGCATAAACCCTTGCTTGGCCACCTTGTTGATTCGGTGCATTTCCAGTTGGAGCTGGCAAGGCTGGTGGCGCCTGGCTACGATACTGGTTGTTGTTATGTTGGCCTCGGTTCTGATTATTGTTATGCCCACGATACTGATTGTTGTTATTCCCACGAGGATACTGGTTCTCTCCCTTAGTTCTGCATTCAAATGCCTTGTGATTCATTCCCCCACATTTGTAACACCCGACGCGACAATCCTCGCGACGATGACCAATTCGATTGCACCTGTTGCAACGCAGTTCCTGATACGGTCCTTTGTTATTGCCCGTATTCGGACGCTTAGGTGCGTCACTTCTTCCTGCAGACCAAGGTCGTTTCTGATTGTTGAGTCCTTGGTTGCTCTGCGTTGTCCCACGACTATCCGGTTGATGAAATCTCTCCATTTCGAGAGCTGTCTCGTATGCCTCCCGGTAAGACGTACATTTACGACTTAGAACATCCCGCTCCAGGCCCTCATTCAAGCCTTGTACAAATCTTCCTTGCTTCGCGTCGTCATTCGGTACCATGTACCCAGCGAATGCGACTCTCTTCAAAAATTCTGTCTCATAGTCACGCACTGACATACTGCCTTGTCGAAGTGCAATGAACTCATTCTCTTTTTGTTGTCGGACAGCGGGTGGAATGAATTGAGTAATGAAAGCCTGTTTGAAGGCCTCCCAAGACATCTTTATATCCTGATTATTTCCGCAAAGTGCCTGTCTCTGCGAAATCCACCATTCCTGGGCCTTGAGGCGAAGTTGTACAGCGGCACACTCCACTCTCTTACTGCCCTGAATCTCTAACATTCGGAAATAGCCCTCCAGTGTGTTTAAGAAGCCCATCACCTCATCTGGCTCCTCTTTTCCATTAAAATCAGGCGGGTCGCAACTTTTAAATTCAGAGAACTTGAAGCTCGTCCTCTTTCGTGTTGGCGTCTCAGCTTTCTCTGCCGGCACTTCCACGGTCTCGGTTGTTGCGGCCTTTGCAGAAATATTAGAATCGGCCGTCAACTTGGTGACAATCTGAGTCAGACTATCAACTTGCTTTTGTTGAGCATCCAGCTGCTCCTGAAACTGATACTGAAGCTGCTCCTGAAGCGCGCGATGTTGAGCTTCGCTCTGCTTCCTTTGAGCCTCCATTTGCTTAATCAGTTTCTCAATCGGGTCCGACGATGAATTCGTCTTTGAGCTATCACCCTTAGTCATTCTACAACAAAGAAATAATTCCATTAGCACTCATAAAATATTTATGGGCTTATTGTATGGAACATTATTTCATGCCAGCGCTATCGACACCATCAATCGAGAAAATTTGCATCAAGACTTCCTTTTTAAAAAATATTTTTGAAATCCGAGGATTCTAAACCGTGCTTTGATACCAACTTGTCACGCCCCGATTCGGGGAATCGCTCGCTTTGCTTCGATTCACGCCGAATCGATCGTCCTCGCTAAGGCGTGATGCCGTACAAGTCTGGAGTTGCACTTGTACAAGGCTAGAACATACACATTCATATCATTTGAAACATTGAAAATTAAGCCACAGTTGCGGAAACATTGGAATACAACATAGGAAGAAGAAATACTCATTTTATTCATAATTGTAGTCAGAATACAACTTTTCTCGATAATATTTGAAATGCCATTTCGGCTACATTGATTCATGAAAAGAAGTACAACTGATAGGCTGCCATGAAATAATTTCCCGTTCCATACATCATGCCCCTTTAGTACTTTGAAATATAAGCAGCTATCTTTGAAATCTCCGCAATACTTTGTGCGTCTTTAGGGAAAAACAACTTGAATGGAAACAGCAGTTCAGAAAGCTTTAGTTCGGACGTGCGCCTGAGCCTTCTCCAGTACCTGTGGAGGAGGGGTCAGCACATTATAACAATGCGCTGGTGAGCCCCGTTGGCCCACTCAGCTAAACCAACATTTGATTAATGACAAGCATTTTAAAGATATGAACTTATTAGGGACAGGCAACATTCAGAGTAATTTACAATAAATGCAACATGGAATAAACCATGTTTACTTTACCATTGGCCGAATCCAGCTTTCCTGCATAAGATACAGGATAATAATAATATACTTACCGCCCCTGCATAAAATAATCATTAGCATGCATCCTGACTACATGGCCACTGGCGTTGTTAAACCATTTGGACATCTCTTTGCCTTATAGGACTTCAAGGTAATGCAATGACTCCAAAGTAGGTAGCTAGCCCCTAAGGATGCCTCACAATACCCGTGCTCCCATTAGCACGCCAATGCTTCCTCCTAGGCCGAATCGGTCCCGGCGCCCCAGTACCGATTCGAGGAAACACACCACCAAACCTTGTGCACAAGTTGTCCATGACCATGCGAATGCGTGATCGACTCGATAAGCAAACAGTGCATGGTAGTTTTGAAAGTAAATAGACAACTTGTTCATTTTGCAGCATTTCATCATCATTCTAGGTATCAATTCAATCTCAATTCAATGTTCAGTGGACAAGCATAATCTCAATTGTTGTTAACAGTGTAATCGATTCATTTCAATGTTCAAGGGACTAGCATTCATTTCAATGTTCTATGAACTAGCAATCATTTCAATGTTCTATGTTCAATCTCTAGCCTCTTAGTGGTATTGACTTGTGGCATTTAGCAACTTGATATCGATCAACGGATGTTGCAAGACAATATTTAGTTGGCATGAAGGAATAGCGAGAGGGACAATACCACCACAGAGATCCACACTCACCAAATTAGAGAATCGCCGAGAGAAAGAGGAACACTTGCACGCTTAGCCTTCCGTCACACGTCAGTCTGCATTGGCACCAAAAGATTGGTTAATAATCCGTCTCGTTGTGTTCTCTTCTCTCAGAATTCTCAAGAATGAATGCTATGCAAATCGATGAAAACGGGCAAGAATCAAATCATCGAAAATTATTCAGAAAAGCATCCATCAAAACCAAGCAGCAAAACCAGCAGCAAAACATCCAGAGAAAACTCTTGGACGCATTTCAAGAGAAACCAATCCATTAGTTGGAAAGATTCTTATGCACTTGTCCGTGATCGATTCGGTGCCGATGGTAAGTTTCCCCAATACTCGGTTCCGACCGAGTTAGCCAAGCCACAAGCCTTACATAGTGAACCGCTAGGAGCGGGACACTACAGCTAGGCCCTATTGCTTATTTTGGTTGGCTCCGCTGGGGAGAGGATATAGCAAAGAAAACTCTGCATTTTTATTAGGCTTCGCAGGGGTTAGAGAAGTACATTCTAGGATTAGACATAGTACTTTTTGAGAAACTTACCATTGATCGGCATCATTAGCAAATCTTTATTAGATTTTATGAGCTAGTAGGCTCATTTAGAGTACACGGACTCTACCACGAAAGGGCCCTCACACTTGGGCTAAAACTTTCTGGTTGTCTTATGAGTCATGACCATCATTTTTCTTACAGATAACACTAGATCACCCACTTGAAATGCTCTTTTCTTGACTTTTTTGTTGAATGCTACGGAGATTCGGGCTTGGTATAGCTCGATGCGTTGCTTGGCCAGAAGACGCTTTTCGTCCAACGCTTCCAACTCCTGCAATCGACGACGTTGGTTGTCTTCCTACTCAACTAGTTAGTGATGGCTACTCGTAGAGAGGGAATCTGGATTTCCAGAGGAAGGACTACTTTTCTTCCATCAGGGAGAATGGTGTATTATCCGTTGGAGTCCGGACCGTTGTGTGATAAGCCCAAAGACATTCGTCCAGCTTTTTATTCCAGTCACGTTTATTGGATGACAAGACCTTCTTGAGTAGCTTGACAATTGTTTTATTGAATGCTTCTGCCAACCCATTTGCTGCTGGATTGTAGGCTGTCGAAGCTACATTCTGTATTCGATTTTTATCACAAAACCGATGGAAGACGTGGCTTACAAACTGAGGGTCATTGTCATGAATGATCCGTCGAGGTAACCCGAAGCGGTAGATAACGTGGTGCTTGACGAAGCTAATTACGTTGTAGGTTTTTACTTCAACTAGTGGTATCGCCCACTTAAAAAATAGTCGGTGATGGCGAGGATGAATTGGTGCCCTTTAGAAGATGGCAGGCTGATCGGTCCAATGATGTCCATTCCTTATGCCTCGAATAGCCAAGCTGCAGCCGTGGAGTATAGAACTCGGAGGATTGATGGATGAAGTTGGCATGTAGCTGACATTCTCTATACTTCTTGGCGTACTCAACATCATCTACCATTATTGTGGGCCAATAGTAGCCCATACGTCAGAGTCGGTCCTGCAACTTAGTACCGGGTTGATGGCCACCACAAGTACCATCAAACGCCTCCCAGAGTGCCTCCTTTGCTTCGACATCCGATAGGCATCGGAGGAGGAGTCTGACATGAGATCGATGATACATCATCTTAGTGACTGTATCGTAATATAATTGAAGAGAGCTTCTCCTAACGGAAGTGGCTTCCTTCAGGTCATCGGGAAAGATTCCGTAGATTACGTAGTCTATAAATGGGAATCGCCAATCCCTGATGTTAACATTAGTTTCTATATGCAGAGAGTAATTTAGACATATATATAGGTGATTTTTGGGACAAACCAACGCTTGACCAATCACATGACGGATTGTTGGATCCCAATAGGAGTTGCCAAGGAAGTGGCAAGGCCAGTAAGAGCATCAACCTCTAGATTTTATAACTGAGACACATGTTCTATAAAGAACCTTGTAAATATAGAGATTATTTTGACTATCGCCTGATAGTAGGGGAGCAAATCTTCATGTCGGACCTCATACTGGCCTTGGACTTTATTTACTATCAGCTTCGAGTCGCCGTAGGCCTCTAGATAATCAACTCCTAACAGTTTAGCTAGTTAGAGTACAATGATTATAGCATTGTATTCAGCCACACTGTTAGTGCATGGTTCTATTAGGATGTATATACAGTGAATGACCAGGCCTTCGGGGTAACTAAGACCACTTTTGTTTTTGCGACGATCTCAGCCTTGGGTTCGATTCAACTGGGGTAAGTTTTTTGTGACGTTCGACTCTGGCAAAGATAATGGGTCTATCCTCCTTCTTTCTGGTTGGAACCACAAAGCAAGCTCCTCAGGATGGGAGGACCTGGTTTACCACACTAGCGGGTGCTATTTGTGTTTACAATAAGCCTAAAGCGTTATCTAAAGTATACATGACATTCCATTGTGCAACATCAAGATAATTCAAAGATAACCCTTTATTGATAAAATAAGGAATTTGGTCACTGGGGATTATATCGTCCAGTAACGGTACATTATCGTGAGTAGCCAATACATTCGTTAGATTTACTATCTACAACTGCTACAAGTGGAGATTTTGGAGCTTTTCCCCGTAGTTTGATGACTAGTGGTGCATGGGTCCCTGTAGCTGACCGGCTCTCTTTTGATGACGATCATGGGGCTCTCCTTGGGAGTTTGACCACGAGTGGCTCTTGTGGCTTTCCATGAAGCTTGGCCGTAGGAGGCTTTTGAGTCCACTTCGGGGGTTTGACCACCAAAGGAGCTGATGTCTGTGGAATACGTCCCTTGAGACGAACCCTTACGGGCTCATCCGAAGTTACCTTTGCTTCTGCTTCATCATCTGCGTCAGCATCTGGTTCCTTATGAGCGGCTGACTGACAGAGATATGCATCAGCATAGTAGACCTCGATCCCTTTGAAATGATCAACATCAGCAAACACCGTCTTGACCCGTCCGTTGCCGTCGACGTACTTCATGCATTGGTGAAGCCTGTACGGGACTATCATATACTCATGTATCAAAGGATGTCCAAGCAAGACGTTATAGTATACATCAGCATCGATGACATAACATGTCACCTCCGTCTGCAAGTCGCCTATTTGACACTTCAGGCGAATCTTGCCCAGGGGGCTGCTTCTGTCGGCGTTGAAGCCGTTGATCGTTGTGTTGGAAGCAGACAGATGATGCATTTGTATGCCCAGTCTGGAGCAGGACCCGAGGGATAATGTTGAAAGAAGACCCTGGATAGATATTGTCATGACCCGCTCCCACCTTTGGGATACGAGTGCGTGGCCAAGTCCAGCCTACGCCGCAGCATCGACGGTAGTACGCTGTTTATGATAACAATGGTCTACAACAAGCACAACACGTACATATATCAGCCACAACTAAGCCATCAGTAATAACCAAAAAATATCCAATAGTCTTAATATTATAATGATAAAATAATCTACTACAACTCAGAAAGTCTCGGGAACAAACCCGGATAGCTGAAAATAAAACAAACTAAACTCTATAACTATAACTACTAACTAAGCGAATCCATAAGGAAGGAATTATGCTAATTCGCATTAGTGCTGGAATTGGGTACGCCAGTGACGTAAGGGTCGTCAACATGCTCACCGTAGACCTCAGAGCAGATCACATCGTCTAAAGCTAAAAAATAGTTATCCAGTCAGGATTGGAGCAAGATCACCATAAACTACATTACACAATATAATATACAAGCATGAAGAAATAATTAAAAGAAATTAAACTAAGATAATTGTAGGCATAATATTGCATGATAAGGAAATACCACTAAGATATGATAACAATATGAAAGTAGACCCGACGAAAGAAAAATAAGAGATAATAGAGAAATAATGATTAAGTCACGTGTACCGTGTGTTTTAGAATACCAACTTTAGTCATGTAGACGACTTGGGATATTCGTCAGTCGTACGTGAGGTACATGACTGATATTATGCAATCAATCTATATGGAGTCTGTATTCAATTCGTCGACCACATGCTTACTTGTTCTATTTCTCCGCCCGAATCACTCACAATACATGTCCATTACGATAAAACATTAGCAATACAATAAACTGTAAAGATGAGAAACAATGAGTAAGACATGAACATGTATATATATCATAACGATTCTAACTCTCGTGCACAATAGTGATAATTAAAAACGACAACATGGATTGGAAGGAAGTAATAGTGAGAAGATGATATGAAGATACATGTAGTACAAAATAATGTTAACATAAGTCATAGTGATACTTGCCTGCTCCGATAGATGATGAATTCACAACTCAAGACATTGTAGCCCGATCTATCCCGTCACGTAAACAACCACAAGTTAGATCTACGATTCCCACTCTAAAAATCCTAGAAAGTGGCTAATGGTTAACCTAATTAATCCTATTTTAATTCTAGAATAAATCATCTAAAATCCTATTTTAACCTATTTAAATCTGAAATAAAAAATAAACACAAATATTTGGCCAAGAAAAGTTACGGTTCCAAATTCGGGACCCGTGGCACGTAAATTGAGGCATATTATTGACTAACTAGTCAGACGTTATGAACTCAAAATTTTAGATGTAACCTTGTAGATTTCAGTGCCATGAGTGCATTGGAATCAACCATGCCACAAAATCATGAGTTGGTCAAAAGTTATCGCCATTATGGCTAACCGTGACCAAATTGATGAATCGTTGACCAAATTTGACTTCTACGAATAAAATAAAATAATAGATGAATTCCTGAATTTATAGAAAATTATATGTTATAGATCTCTATGTAAGCTTTCCAAAACTTCAAACGGATCACGAATCGGAGTTCGGGATCTCTCGAAATCTCGAAAATCGTACAACGCGTCTATTTTTGGACAACCGACACTCAAATAATTATCCAGAAATTCACACTCAAAATTCTAGAAAAAATAGATATGAGGAAACCTAACCTCCATACGCTTCTAGAAAAAGGGCACATGAAATGAACGTCGGGGTTGACTGCAATTGCCTCGTGAAGTTGGAGGATCTCCAAGATCAAACCAAAAAGGAGGCTGGAATAATAAACTAGCTTTTCGGATTTAACACATATATATAGGGGGAAGAGAGAGAGAGAGAGAGAGAGAGAGAGAGAGAGGCGGTGACTAAGTCAACTGGGCGCCGACAGGTGGGCCAGGGGGTGGCAGACTGGGCTGCTGACTGTGTAAATACTTATTTAATTACAGAAAATTATTAAAAATTTATTTTAACACCAAATAAATCTAAATAAATCCCAAAAAAATCCAAAAAAATCCTAAAAAATTCTAGAAAACATTTCTAGGTGTCTAGAGCCTAAATAAAAAAAATTGTCTCAAAATATCTCTATGTGACCCTGTAGTAAATCTCAAAAACCTATGGAAAAATAAATTCTATAGGTTTTAATTATCCAAAAATCCCCAAAAATCCAAAAAAAAAAATCTAAAATAACATATTTGGGACTATCTAAGGACCCTAGAAACCATACGTGACCTAATATTATCATACTTCACCTGTAGGCAAAGGTACTCCCCCTTGTGATTCCAAAATCAAATCTCTATTTAACAATAAGTCTAACCACTCTAAACCTAATAGTAATAAAATAAAAATATTCCCCAAAATTTAAAATAAATTCTAGGAAACCAAATGCTACAAACTACCCCCTTAAATATTTTTGTCCTCAAAAATCAAAAGTCACAAATAGCAAATATAGTATATAACCCAACAATCGATCTAATAATAACTCTTTAGGCTAGATCATGGAGAGATAAAGGATTCAAAAAAATAAAAATCATACAAAATGCATAAGTTTCTAAGTAACTATGATCAACTATTGCTAAATGAAAGGGACAAAAATGACATAGTTAAAATGATAGATGCAAAAATATCGAAAAAATCACGAACGGAATAAAACATGATGCATAGGAGAGACAACGATAGAAGACTCATTGGGTTGGGAATCCTATTTGAGGATGATATATTCTCCTCAAAGTTATTCTAAATCCTATCTTCAATTCTATTCGCAGGCTCACAGCTAGTACTACTAAGTTGAAGTACTAACCATGAGTTCGCAACCATATGCAAAACCTGACCTGCATGGGCCACCATAAAAACTTGTCACGATCCGCTTCCAGTTTTAAAATACGAGTGCGTGGCCAAGTCCAGCCTACACCGCAGCATCGGTGGTAGTACGCTTTCTATGATAACAATGGTCCACAACAAGCACAACACGTACATATATCATCCACAACTAAGCCATCAGTTATAACCAAAAATATCCAATAGTCATAATATTATAATGATAAAAGAAAGTCTCATAAATAAAGCCGGATAGCTAAAAATAAAATAGACTAAACTCTATAACTATAACTACTAACTAATGTGAATCCATAAGAAAGGAAATATGCTAATTTGCATCAGTACTGGAATCAGATACACCAGTGACGTCAGGGTTGCCAACATACTCACCGTCGACCTCAAGACAGACTACGTCGTCTAAAGTTCAAAAATAGTTATCCAGTCATGATTGGGGCAAGATCACCATAAACTATATTACACAATATAATATACAAGCATGAAGAAATAATAAAAAGAAATTAAACTAAGATAACTGTAGGCATAATATTGTATGATAAGGAAATAGCACTAAGATATGATAACAATATGAAAGTAGACCCGACGAAAGAAGAACAAGAGACAATAGAGCAACAATAATTAAGTCACATGTACCGTGTGTTTTGGAATACCAACTTTAGGCATGTAGACAACTTGCGATATCCGTCAGTCATACGTGTGGTGCATGACTGATATTATGTAATCAATCTATATGGAGTTTGTATTCAATTCGTTGACCACTGCTTACTTGTTGTATTCTCCCCCCCGACTCACTCACAATACATATCCATTATGATAAAATATTAGCAATACGAGAAACAATAAACATAAGAAACAATGAGTAAGACATGAACATGTATATATCCTAACGATTTTAACTCTCGTGAACAATAGTAATCATTAAAAAGGACAACATGGATTAGAAGGAAGTAATAGTGAGAAGACGATATGAAGATACATGCAGTACAAAATAAAGTTAACGTAGGTCATAGTGATACTTGCCTGCTCCGATAGATGATGAAGTCACAAATCAAGATGTCGTAGCCCGATCTATCCAGTAATGTAAACAACCACAAGTTAGATCTACGATTCCTACTCTAAAAATCCTAGAAAGTGGCTAATGGGTTTACCTAATTAATTCTATTTTAATTCTAGAATAAATCATCTAAAATACTATTCTAACCTATTTTAATCTGAAATAAAAACTAAACACAAATATTTGGCCAAAAAAAGTTACTATTCCAAATTTGGGACCCGTGGCACACAAATCGAGGTATATCGTTGACTAACTAGTCAAACATTATAAACTTAAAAGTTTGAGTATGCAACCTTGTAGATTTTAGCTCCACGAGTGCATTGGAATTAATTGTGGCTCAAAATCATGATTTGATCAAAAGTTATCGCCATTATGGCTAACTGTGACCAAATCGATGAATCGTTGACCAAATTTGACTTCTATGAATAAAATAAAATAGTAGTAAATTCTTGAATTTCTAGAAAATTTATATTTTTTTTATCTCTTTGTCAGTTTTTCAAAACTTCAAAGGGATCACGAATCGGATTTCGAGATCTCTCGAAGTCTCAAAAACCGTGCGACACGTCTATTTTTGGACAACCGACACTCAAATAATTATCCAAAAATTTATACTCAAAACTCAAGAAAACAAAATAGATATTCGGAAACCTAACCTCGATATGCTTCTAACAAAAAAATAGCATATGAAACAGACGTCGAGGTTGACCGCAATTACCTCGTGAATTTGGAGGATCTCCAAGATCAAACAAATAAATGAGGCTGAAATAATAAACTAGGTTTTCGGATTTAACACATATATATATATAAGAGAGAGGCGATGGATGAGTCAAATGGGTACCATCAGGTGGGCCATGGGGTGGCTGACAGGGCTGCTTACTGTGTAAATACTTATTCTAATTACAAATTTTTTTTAAAAATTCATTTTTAACACCAAATAAATTCCGAAAAATCCAAAAAAATCTTAAAAAATTCTAAAAAATATTTCTAAGTGTCTAGATCATAAATAAAAAAGTTTGGTCTCAAAATATCTCTGTGTGCGACCCTGTAGTAAATCTCAAAAGCCTATGGAAAAATAAATTCTATAGTTTTAATTATCCAAAAATCCCCAAAAATCTAGAAAAATCTAAAATAATAAAATAACATATTTGGGACTATCTAGGGACCCTAGAAACCATATGTGACCTAATATTATCATACTTCACCTGTAGGCATAGGTATTGTAGTGCCCCGTCCCGCTCAGTCAATCGGAGGAATCAAAACGTTGACAGCGTTCGAACTTAGCCTTGCAACGGCTGCTCGAAGACTCGCTCGGTCGAGGTGACTCCTCGCTCAGGTGGAATAGTTTCGATGAACTTGCCTCATCTTAGCCTTCACATAATAACTCGCATGTTTTCAACTCGCACAAGTTAGGCTTGATAATAAAAGAGACGCATCCACATAGCTAAGGAAATAATCCTGACGGGTAGAAATATGTTAGAACATAGAAAAAGGTCCCACGGTCTGCTTAGAAGTATACTCAGCGTGCTTTCAAAATGACACTCGGTCCTTCGTTCCGTGGCTTGGGAGAAGGAAGTTGGCCTAAGTTTCTAAATTGCCACAACGCTCGAATTAGTCGAAGTCATAGACGTCGCCCGCGTGAATGCTTGATAAAGCACACATGGTTCCGTCGTCCAAGGTTTGTCATAGCCTTCATATGTCCCGTGGGATAAGTCGTATTGCACGGCTTGTGGCTTAAGTCTAAGCACCCGAGAACTTGGTTTTTCAAGTCGAACGCGTGCACGGTACGTTCCCTCAATAGAAGCTTGGCATAGCCTTTGCTCGCCAAGTCGTTGTACAAATAAGTTAGGCAAAGTTATGTTGGTCGATCTAAGCCATTTTTAGCACTGTTCCCTGTTTCATGTGGTTGCCAAGGCACATAGTCCCACGAGAACATGGCTCGTCATGTGAAGTTTGTGACTTGAGCGGTAGCATCGCCTAGCGAACAGGGTCTGTCTAAGATACGAGCCACGGTCGGTTTATTGAAAAGTATGCCACAGACAAAGGAAGTCCACACGACTGGTTGTCGCCTAGATCAGTTCCGCTACTTGGGAGTCTCGATAAGGAAGCACACGAGATCGGTCCCGCTACTTGGGAGTCTCGATAAGTCTCAATAAGTCTCGTTCACGAGATCGGTCCCTGTAACGACCGTGGTTCGTATTACGTATTTTGGTATATGTGTACGTATTTTGATTCATGGCACGTCTCGTTGTATGGTTTATTGTGGTATCTCATTGCTTGGTTCGGTTCGGTTTGTATGGTTTGGCATGGCTTGGTTTTCATGTGAACCAACCCCACCTACCACCCTCTTTTCCTTTATTAGCCGCCAACACACACTCTCTCTCCTCATTACTTCTTCTTTATTACTTCTTCTTCACCATTACTCTCTTCCACCTAACAGGAAGTTTAGGCAAGTGCAGCTTGCTTCATGGAGGAACTCAAGTTTTATTGTTCTATTTTCTTCTCCACGAGATTCTAAGACACTTTAATATTTAGCATTTTTAATTTCCATGGTTAAATTTGTGTAGATCTAAGCTTGTAGTATTTTCAGATTTCTTAGGTTTTGATCTATGTAACATTGTTATTTTTAAGTTTTAATGGTTCTATATTGTAGAAAATTTTGTTCTACCCCATTTTGACCTATGGAAGTCCGAATTTTGACCTTGGGCAAAGGAGTTATGGAGCTTTGAAGCCATGGACTTCATGGCTCTTCTTCTCGGACAAGCAGAGAAGAAGAACAGCTTCCCAGCTGCATGGCAGCCTTAGCCGTATGACTTTCATGCTGCAAGTCTCTATTGCCGCATAGGCTTTGGCTTCCTAGCCGTATGGCCTTGTTGGTTTCTTAACCGCATAAGCCCGTCATTCCATGGCCTTATAAACCCGCGTCTCCCGTAGCCGCATATGCATGATTACCATTGAGCCGCATGAGCGCGCATCCATTCAGCCGTATGAGCTCGCAGCCCCTCAAGCCGCATAGGCCATGGTTCCCTGTCGCATAAAATCCCATTTCCACATAAGCCCGCTCTCCCAAGCCGCATACCCCTGTTCCCTCTCCTGGCCGCATGAAGTTATTTCCCGCAGTCGCATATGAGCGCATCCCCCGTAGCCGCATATGCTCACCTCTCCCGAGCCGCATGGCTCTGCTCGACCGTAGCCGCATAGACTCGTATTCTCCCAGCTGCATGAACTTGTTGCCCCTAGCTGCATGCGCATATGTTCCCTCAGCCGCATGGCGTTGCCTCTCCTCCGTAGCTGCATGCACCCCGCATCCTCAGCCGCATGCGCATGTTCCTTTCAACCGCATGGCACTGCCTTTCCGCTACCGTAGGAGCTTGTTTCTCTCAGCCGTATGACTCTTTCTTTAATCCTTGTCCTCCTTGATTATTATATTATTATTATTATTATATTAGAATGTTACATTTATGCTCATATTTCCTGACCATCTGTGAAGGCTTGTACTATGTAAATTTTGTACATATTCTTGGAACACGATAGTGGCCCGCCGTGGTGCACTCTTGACAAGTAAACCTAACATAATATATCTCGATATGCTGTTAAGACAGCTAACCTGACATGACAAGAATGAATGACCTGGACACCGTGGACGATTGTGTTTGTACGAATAAACCAGTATTGTCATACATCATGTCTAGGATAGGGATCCCTGAATACCACGGTCAGGGGTACCTACTGAAATAGACTAAGGCTAATAAATAGAAAATCCAGTAGTCATGGAGAGATTTCCCAGCTACAGGCAATCCCGTTATCTGGGCGCATTAGCGGACTTGTAGCCTACCGACGAGTAGGTTACATTTCCACCACACAGTCACGTGTTGCACCTTTCATAAACGAACATTCGACCTGAATAACCTGGATGGTCTGCAGGGCTTGTGGCTGTTGGAATAATCTTATTGCATCTTGCTAGTAACTAGGCCTGTGATAACCCTAGTTAGTTAAAGTATCAAGCCGTACTCTTTGCTTGGCCGTGATTGATTGGATGGAGTCTAGCCCAGCTTAGTCTTGTCCTGATCCTGTACAAGATTGTGACATGACATGATTACTTATGCTTGCCCTAACAATAAAGATCAGGGGACCAGTTCTGTTCAGGCGAAGGGTTACAACCCCGGTTCTTGTTTGGTTTAAGGGTTGTAACCTGGATCCCGGAGCAGTTCTGTGTCCTCTCTTCGTTTATTGTTTTATTACACCCCATGTCATGCTCGTCATGTTTTACCTTACTTCAATAGCATGATTATTTATGCTTGCCTTAACAATGATGATCAGGGGTCAAGTTCTGTTCAGGCGAAGGGTTACAATCCTGGTCCTTGTTTGGTTTAAGGGTTGTAACCTGGCTCCCGAAACAGTTCTGTGTCCTCTTTTCGTTTGATTGTCTTATTACTTTACCAACAGTATTTGAGACGGGTTTCGATTCAGGTGAATGATTGCATCCCCGGTCCTTGTTTGGTTTAAGGGTTGCGACCTGGCTACTTGAATGGTTTCCTCGTACTCAATTCACTGTTATTATCTTTGTTATTATCATATTCTTTTATAATTACCTTTGATATTCATTTATTATATGCTGGTTTTAGTTCCTAAGTGAAGCCTTCTTTGTGGCACTTACTCTTTCTGGGGTCTGACCCAGCTAGTTTTGTATGGCCACATACCGGAGCAGCACCAGAGGATCTACCTATCTTCCAGCCAGATGGTGACTACCAGGCGTAACCCTGGCAATGAGTGGGTTTATTTTTGGCTCTTTCACTCTATTCTAAAATTATTTTTTTGAGGCATTTAGCCGACGAGCACATGTTAGCTCGATTGCAACTTTATTTATTGTCTACCTACGGGCTGTAACATGATTGGCAAATCCTAGGGTTGATCATGTATGACTGAAACTCTTGCTAGTCTTGACATTTTGTACGACTAGCTTCATGATCATCCAAATATCTAATATATGGGACGCCTTACTATTGTATATTTGGTGCTCTGACATCTTGTAACTGTTAATGGTTGCTTAAGATTGAGACAATAGGCTTGTTCATGACCATAGGAGACTGATGGCTTGTAGTTAAACCCTCATATATCTAGACAGTCGTGACCGTATAGCGAGGTGGGTTGCACTTCAATATACGTAGTTAGCAATGTACGCCCTCGCTCTCCAGTATTCTAGTTCTGGGGCATTACATGGTTTAAGTGGTGGCCCATGCAGGTCTTGTAAATCAAGATATATGAGGGTTTACTGAATAGATGTCTCAATCAGCACTCGCCCTTGATCTCTGCTCGTATCTTCTAAATCCCTGAAAATCTTGACCTGATCACATGCTTGTATCTTTGATCTGTCCTGGTCCTTCCTTATTATTCTCTATGTCGTCTTCTTCAGCGGCATTGTTCCTGGTCCTATCGATCAGCAAGGCGGAGCACCTCTCGTGGACCAGCAGCAACCTGGAGATCAAGCCCAGCATTCTGGAGTAGCCTCCAGAGTTATGCCTACTGGAGGTCAAGAGCCACCAGTTCAGCCCGTCCAGCCTGTAGAACCTGATGATGGCACCTTGGTGGGTCTCATCAGGTCATTGTTAGCTTCTTAGGATCATCGAGGAGATGCCTTGTACCAGGCGGTGGCAGATGCTCTGACCAGAGAAGGTCATTAAGGGAACAGAACGGCCAATAGCTTCAAGCGTTTGAACCCTCCCTTCTTCGATGGTAGCGAAGATGCTATTGCCGCAAACGCTTGGCTTCGGGACACCGAGGTGACTCTAGAAGCAGCCAGGACTCCAGAAGATGAGAAGGTGGCCGTAGTGCGCCTGCAGTTATTGGATCTCGCCCGTAACTGGTAGGCGGCGTAGGCCGTTGGATTAGTGGCACCTATTGCCTGGGCAGTATTCCATGAGAGATTCCAGACCAAGTATTTTGATGTTGTAGCTCGGTACGATCTACATACGAGGTTCACCAATCTGAAGCAGATGGGCAGACGATCGACGGATATGCGGCCGAGTTTTTGAGACTTAGTCGGTTTGCTCCCACCTTGGTAGCAACCGAGTTCAACAGAGCCCAGCAGTTCCAGCAGGGGCTCCATCTCAAGATTTTATTGGCAGTGGAGCAGTTTGAGCATCAAACTTTTGATGCGCTATTAAAAGCAGCCAGGAGGCATGAGTATACCTCCCAGAAGATCGTAGATAGGACTGGGGGTCGGAAGCGATCCCACAGTCAGATGAATCAGTCTTCAGCACCAGCCCCGACAGCTAGGGCTTTGACCCTTGGAGCTCCGAGGCGGGCGGGCTCAGTGACGTGGGTTCAACATTCAACTCCGATGTACCCTCAGCAGCAGAAGCAGAAGAACTCTTCCGCAGTGGGATGTTCACACTGCGGGAAGCCAGAATATGTGGTATCAGAGTGTCACAGAGCAAAGGGTTTGTGCTTGGTTTGTGGTATCCCAGACCACAGGATTGGAAACTGCCCGAACATCGAGAGTTCATCATCATCAGCCTTTCCTAGTCCTTCAGTTAGAGGACCAGTACCAGTCCAGCAGCAGCAGTACCCGTTCTCGAGGCCATTGCCTCCTCAGGCCCAGGCATTCTAGCAGCAGAGGCCGCAGCAGTATGACCAAGCCCAAGCCCTGATCCAGAGCAGGCAGAGAAGTTTTCAGCAGAGGGGACCCGCACCCAGAGGACATAGTCAAGTGCTGGCCTTGACCATGGGAGGAGAAGGATTGGCACCAGGTGAGGTGGTGGCAGGTACTATTCTCGTCAACACCTTTCCAGCTTCAGTATTATTTGACTCTGGTGCATCGCATTCATTTATGACTGCACGATTCGCGACACAGATAGGACTGGAGTCCGAGTCATTATGAGTAAGGCTCAATATACTTACTGGTAACGGACTTATGGGAGTAGATAGAGTGTTTTTCTCGTGTCGGATCGTAGTTAGCGGTAGAGAGTTCTCCGCTAGATTGATAGAGTTTCCGATGGCCGATTACGATGTGGTCTTAGGGATGGATTGGTTGAGGAACCAGTATGCTAGGATAGACTGCCATATTGGTAAGGTTGTTTTTAGCATTCCAGGTGAGCCAGAGTTTTCTTTTTTCCGAGGCAAAGTTGAACCTTCTCCTCTAGTATTACGGATGGCAGTAGCAGCAGTGCAGTTACCTCGGATAGTCAAAGAGTTTCCAGATGTTTTCCCAGAAAAGCTTCCAGGGATGCCGTCAATGCGAGAGATCGAGTTCACCATAGACTTGATTCCAGGAACAACACCAATATCAGAGAGAGTCTACAGGATGGCACCTTCAGAGTTAGAGATATTGTACAAGATAATTGAAGAACTCAGAACCAAGGGATTCATTCGTGCTAGTGGATCGCCTTGGGGAGCCCCGATGCTTCTTGTGAAAAAGAAGGATGGTACGTCCAGATTATGTGAAGATTATCGTACCTTGAACTCAGTGACAATCAAGAATAGATACCCTCTCCTGAGGATAAATGACTTGTTTGATCAACTCAAGGGGGCAGCAGTATTTTCGAAGATTGACTTGCGGTCAGGATATCATCAGATCGGAGTCAGAGAGTAGGACATCCCAAAGACAGCTTTCAGATCTAGATATGGGCATTGGGAGTTCCTGGTTATGCATTTACAACAACCAATGCGTCGGCTGTATTCATGGACCTCATGAATCGCATCTTCATGCCTTATTTGGATCAGTTCGTGATTGTGTTCATAGACGACATCCTGGTCTACAGCAAGAGTGAGGTAGAGCATGAGCAGCATCTCAGAGTTGTCCTTTGGATTCTCAGGGAGCACCAGTTGTATGCCAAGTTTAGTAAGTACGAGTTCTGGTTCGATCGCATTTCTTACTTGGGGGATCCAAAAGATCGTGGCTATTGAGACGTGGCCAGTACCCAGCTCAGTTGCAGAAGTTCACAGTTTTCTTGGTTTGGTCGGCTACTACCGGCGATTCGTTTTAGACTTTGCTCGGATTTCAGCACCATTGACCCAGTTGATCTGCAAGGATGTAAAGTTTGCTTGGACAGCAGAGTGCCAGGATTCTTTTAAGAAGTTGAAGTGAGGTTTGATGATGGCACCCATTCTCATGCTTTCGGATGGGACCGGAGGATTCTCAGTGTATTGTGACGCTTCAGGCAGAGGTTTAGGATGTGTTCTGATGCAGCATTGGAAGGTAATAGCTTATGCGTCACGCCAACTTCGTGATCATGAGAGGAACTACCCAACCCATGACTTGGAGCTGGTAGCAGTAGTGTTTGCACTTAAGTTATGGAGGCATTACTTGTACGGAGATAGGGTGGAGATCTTCACCGACCACAAGAGGCTGAAGTATATTTTCACCCAGAAGGATCTTAACATGCGTCAGAGAAGATGGCTAGAGCTACTTATAGATTATGATGTCAACCTGCAGTATCATCTTGGGAAGGCCAATGTAGTTGCAGATGCGTTGAGCAGGAGAGCCGGAGTTTATTTTCTAACATCGCCGTCAGAGTTGTTAGCAGATCTTCAGAAGATGGGTATAGAAGTTGTCCTTCCTACCAGTGTGGCACTGATGGCCAGTATGCAAGTTCAATCTACTATAGTCGAGAGGATTCGGATGGCACAGTCAGCAGATTCCAAGCTTCAGCGGCTCAGAACAGAGTGTGAGGCAGGACGAAGACCAAAGTTATGTGTCCATTAAGACGGTACACTTCGACATAGGAGGCATCTTTGTGTACCCAGCAGTGATATCAGACAGGAGATCATGGCAGAGGCTCACAGTTCGTAGTAATCTATTCATCCCGGCAGTACGAAGATGTACCGTGATATTCATCAGCACTTTTGGTAGAATGGCATGAAGAGGGAGATAGCCGGGTTTGTCTTTCGATGTTTGGTTTGCCAACAAGTTAAAGCTGAACATCAGAGGCCAGTTGGACTTCTTCAGCCCTTGCCAATTTTAGAACGGAAATGGGAGCATATAACCATGGATTTCGTGACTAGATTACCTAAGTCCCCGGCCGGTAGAGATGCTATTTAGGTTATTATAGACAGGCTCACGAAGGTGGCTCATTTTCTTCCGTTCAGAGTTGGTCAGTCGACGGCTCAGCTAGCAGAGATGTACCTCAAGCAGATTGTCAGATTTTATGGTGTACCAGTCAGTATCACTTCGGACAAAGATTCCAGATTTATGTCGCACTTTTGGCATAGTCTACAGGAGAGTTTGGAAACTCACCTCCAGTTCAGCTCAGCTTATCATCTGCAGACAGATGGTCAGTCAAAGCGTACCATACGAACCTTGGAAGACATGTTGAGGTCTTGTACACTCGACTTCGATGGTTCGTAGGAAGATCACCTGCACCTGGTGGAGTTCTCATATAATAACACTTTCTAGGCCAGTATCCAGATGGCACCGTTCGAGGTACTATATGGCAGGAAGTACAGATTCCCGCTGGCATAGGACAATGTTGGAGAAAGGCAGATGCTCGGTCCAAAAATGTTTGCTCAAACAGTTAAAGTGGTCAGACGAGTCAGAGATTATCTTCGAGTCGCCCAAGAATGCCAGCGTCATTGGGCCGATTCTCATCGGCGCCCCTTAAATTTTCTGTCGGCGACCATGTATTCTTGAGGATTTTGCCTAACCGTGGCGTCATTCATTTCGGCGTACGGCGAAAGCTTAGTCCTAGGTATATAGGACCGTTCGATATTCTGGAGCGAGTAGGAGATGTATCCTATCGTCTTGCTTTTCTGTCATCGCTACGTGAGGTGCATGACGTGTTCCATGTATCCCAACTACGACGGTATATTCCAGACCCGAGCCACATTCTGGATCATTCGGAATTGGTTGTTGGTACCAACCTTTCATATGAGGAGAGGCCCGCATCTATATTGGACCAAAGAGAGAAGATACTCAAGAACAAGACTATCAAGTTAGTCCGTGTTGCTTGGGGTCATCACTCCTTGGGTGAGTCAACGTGGGAACGTGAGGATGATAGCCGATCACGATATCCCGACCTGTTTGACTCGTAAGGTATAATGTCTTTCTTATGCCTTATGCTCTCAGTTCCTAGCTTGAATGATTGCTTGTTTGATTGCCTTGTTATAGCTTGCCTGTGATTAGTGTAGCTTGTCCTTACCTCTCTAGCCTCTTAATTAAATTCCGCGGTTCGTATTACGTATTTTGGTAAACGTGTACGTATTTTGATTCATGGCATGTCTCATTGCATAGTTTATTGTGGTATCTCATTGCTTGGTTCGGTTCAGTTTGCATGGTTTGGCATGGCTTGGTTTTCATGTGAACAAACCCCACCTACCACCCTCTTTTCCTTTATTAGCCGCCAACACACAATCTCTCTCCTCATTACTTCTTCTAAATTACTTCTTCTTCACCATTACTCTCTTCCACCTAACAGGAAGCTTAGGCAAGTGCAGCTTGCTTCATAGAGGAACTCAAGTTTTATTGTTCCATTTTCTTCTCCACGAGATTCTAAGACACTTTAAAATT
Source organism: Iris pallida (assembly GCA_029216955.1). Classification (NCBI taxonomy): domain Eukaryota; kingdom Viridiplantae; phylum Streptophyta; class Magnoliopsida; order Asparagales; family Iridaceae; genus Iris; species Iris pallida. The sequence goes on along the minus strand of JANAVB010021797.1, from coordinate 5,283,811 downwards.
TAGCATTTTCAATTTCCATGGTTAAATTTGTGTAGATCTAAGCTTGTAGTATTTTTGGATTTCTTAGGTTTTGATCTATGTAACATTGTTATTTTTAAGTTTTGATGGTTCAATATTGTAGAAAATTTTGTTCTACCCCATTTTGACCTATGGAAGTCCGAATTCGGACCTTGGACAAAGGAGTTATGGAGCCTTGAAGCCATGGACTTCATGGCTCTTCTTCTCGGACAAACACAGAAGAAGAACAGCTCCCCAGCCGCATGGCAGCTGTAGTCGCATGACTTTCATGCGGCAAGTCTCCATTGTCGCATAGGCTTTGGCTTCCGAGTCGTATGGCATTGTTGGTTTCTTAACCACATAAGCCCGTTATTCTATGGCCGTATAAACCCGCGTCTCCCGTAGCCACATATGCATGATTACCATTGAGCCGCATGAGCGCACATCCAATCAGCCGCATGAGCTCGCAGCCCCTCAAGCCGCATAGGCCATGGTTCCCTGCCGCATATAATCCCATTGCCGCACAATCCCCTTATCCCATGCCGCATACCCCTGTTCCCTCTCCTGGCCGCATGAAGTTATTTCCCGCAGCCGCATATGAGCGCATCCCCCGTAGCTTCATATGCTCACCTCTCCCGAGCCGCATGACTTTGCTCGACCGCAGCCGCATAGACTCGTATTCTCCCAACCGCATGAACTTGTTGCCCCTAGCCGCATGCGCCCCGCATCCTTAGCCGCATGCGCCTGTTCCTTTCAGCCGTATGGCACTGCCTCGTCGCTACCGCAGGAGCTTGTTTCTCTCAGCCGCATGACTCTTTCTTTAATCCTTATCCTCCTTGATTATTATATTATTATTATCACTATATTAGAATGTTACATTTATGCTCATGTTTCCTGACCTTCTGTGAAGGCTTGTACCATGTAAATTTTGCACATATTCTCGGAACACGATGGTGGCCCGCCGTGGTGCACTCTTGACAAGTAAACCTGACATAATATATCTCGATATGTGTTAAGATAGCTTACCTGACATTGTTTGTAAAAACAAAAGTCTTTTATTTCACAAACTTTATAAGAAGATTACAATTGAATTCTGGGAAAGTACAACTATAGGAATCCGATCTGAAGACGATCGCTTTATCCCTTGGACGATGTGAACTTTGAAGACAATAGCCTCTGAAGAATGCAGCAGCACTTGGATAAGAACTTCTGATCTCTGATGATAATAATGATCTGATCCCTTTAATGAAGGACTTAAAACTCTATTTATAGAGTTCTAGAAATAACTAATTTGTAGTTATTCTGAATTGCGCATGATGAACTGCGCTAGCAACAGACTGCGCAAACAGCAAATTGCGCTGGCAGTTACTCGATCGTGGGCCAACTGTATTAGATGCGTGGCATTATTTGATTAAAATGTGCAAGGTCGTGTACAGGCGGTTGCCACGTGGCGAGCAATTGATGGCATGTAAGCCACGTAATAAATGTCAGTTATCTTGATGGATTGCGTCACTTGAAAAGTGCTAGCATCAGACTGCGCTGAGACTCGGGCTTGGTCAAACTGCACTGAAGTTGAGCTGTCATACTGCGCTGGCTATACAACTGTCCTCGAGCGCTGTGCTGCACAAGAAACGAAAGGACTCCTCGTTTATCGGGCTGTCAGCTGTCAGAAGATCAGATTTTTGTCAGGTAATGATAGCATTGCCACGTCAGCGTAGCGCATTTGGGTGGTAGCACAGTTCAGCTTGCGCGTTTGAATTGTAGCGCAATCTGTCTCCTGTGCAGTCCATTTGAAGAGTGTACAATTTAATTTCTACTGCTTATTTGATAAATGCAGCTTGATTTTTAGGACCTACAAGACCCCCTTCAAAGTTTTCGAAATTTGAAAATATTCAAAGTTTCAAAATACTTTGAATTTCGAATTTAAAATCAAGTTGCGCAAGGTGCGCTTTGACTGCGCTTTTGGAGAAATTAGCTCCGACTTTTATGGCGCAATCGGAGGTGGCCGTTTCATTTCTGGAAAACTATAAATAGTTTCTTTTTTCCTTTCTTTCATCATTTACTTTTTTTCGACTATTCAAGAGACAAAAGCTCCGCTCCTACTCCGACTACTTCTTCTCCTTTCCGCCGACAACAGCGATGGCTCCCAAGCGAACAGCCATTGAGAAGGGCAAGGCCCCCGCCGAACCCTCGACTCGTGTTGCGCCATGAATTTCTCATCATGAGACAGGTCATCCAGTATTGCAAGGTGAATGACGAACCACGATCAAAACCCTTTTTAGGGTTTTGATGTTTTCAGACCTTCATACCTCTCTCTTTTTAGAGATTGATGGTATTTGTGCCACCCTGTTTAGGGTTTCGGTTGCATTCACAATAGTTTTCATTTTTATGAAAACTATACTCTTGCGCAATCGGATGGAAATCGCCGACAAAATGTTCCGCACAATCCATCGTTTTGCGCAAGTCAGTTGAGCCAGCGCAAACTGATGTCTTGCGCAAGTATGTTAGTACAAACTGACGTTTTGTGCCCGTTGGCTGTGCTGGCGCAAAATGATAACTTGCGCAAGCTGACTGTGCTGGCGCAATCTGATAACTTGTGCAAATTGATGATCTTTTGTAGAAACTTTTTGATTTTGCATGTACTGATCCTTGTTTTTTTATTTGATGCAGTTAACCTCAGGAAAGATCCCAACTATAAGGTTTTTGCAGGATCATTGGCTGAACCTGAATACAAGAAAGATCTGTCTCATGTGACATTTCCTCAGTATGCCTTACCGTCATCTCGGCAAGCCATCTTGACTGCATAGGACAATGAGACATTATCGTGTCTGATGAACGGGCAGCCTCTTCAGACTGCTGACACAGTTACTCATAAGAAGCCGTTGTTCTTGTTTGGTGAGGCCTTTAACAAGAACTCTCAGCCAAGACCTCGAATGGAACAGAGACTTATCCAGAGGGGCGAGAAGACAATCCTTCTGCCGGAGATCTCTAGATGCCTTCCTCTATCTCGATATGCTTTTGCAAGCTATCCCAGAAGAATGGAATGGGATATAACTCCACTTCCGCAAGCCCGAACAGGGAACATCTGTGTCAAGAAGGGGTCTGACAACAAGGATATATTATACAGTTCCTCTGAGCGCCATAGCTCCTTGCTTAGAGGACTAAAGCCTGGCTGTATCCCGCCAGAAGATTCTTCCTTGCTGCTACCAGTAAGAAATCCGATATTTGCAAATGAGTTTGCGAAGGTAGAAGGAAGGTATCCGGATCAGAAGTTGCAGCTGATAGGCCTCGTGAACCCGGATAATAAGAGATGGATCTGTATAGCCAATTGGATATTGGTCCAATTTGAAGAGCGGCTTAAGGAGATTGATCTATACCAAGCAGTGTATGCCACTGTTTATAGATTTTCCCCCAATCCTCATCTATTCCTCGTATTGGCCGAGAGATACAACTATAGAACCGGGACTTTCATGACGCCCCGCGGAGAGATCGGGTTAGCTTTGCACGAGATGAAGTACATCTCCAGCCTGCCAATGGGGGATATCCCTTATGAAGAGTTTGTCCTGACAAATGATGAATTGGACAGACTCCGCCAAGAGAACGCTGACATGGTGGCTGTATTTGAAGAGCTACTATGTCACTATAAGATCTGTTCTCTCTACTACAAGAGTGGCACGGTCGGCACCTGCTATACCACCAAATGGCTGCCATATCTTTTTCTCAACCATATCATCGAGAAAAAAACCAAGGAGCATGAGAACTGCCATCCTAACTACTTCCGACCACTTAGCGACAGCAAAGTGATAGGGCTGATGGAGACACACGATGATATGGATATCAAGATCAAGGATGATCTCCAGTGTCCTCCTTTCAAGGAAGGAGACATTATTGAAAGCTACATGAGGATGGGCTACAGGCCCATGTCAAAGGAAGCCCTGTTGGCAGGTTTCCTCACTTACTGGCTCCGATGATACGTCGTCCCTAGGGCCAGTGCAGTCGACCGCTTCCACTGCGGTGTACATTTTGCTGCTGTCCGTCTGGTCTTCGGCTACCAGATGGATCTGCGGTCAGCAATGACATGCAGGGGGATCGCCGGCCTTCGCCTCTTCGTCGATTCAATGATTAAAGGGAAAGGCGAGAAAGGACACTTCCTCTGGCTGGAACTGCCATACACATACTTGTTCGGATGACTGCTTCTACACCATCCTTCACTAATGAACCCCGACATGGGGGCAGTGGCCGACAGCTTTCTAAGAAGATTTTCTGGATGTAAGTGGATTTATACCACTTTGAGAGATTGCCGACGCGCTCTGAACCTTGGTAGAGGATGGAGCTTCTACAGCGTTACCCCTCCAGTCAGTTATGAACATATGTCTACAAACCTTGTGGACTCCGGGAGGATGCAGCCTTTGGGCCACACAGCATTCGATTGGCTGAGGACAATTCGGCCGTCACACCTGGTATACCGGTTCGAGGATGAATGCTATCTTGAGTCCTATCTCCCCAGCCGTTTTGCGTGACAATTCGGTTATGACCAGTTTCATGTAGGTAATGCTATCTCATGCCTACAAGGAAAAGGGTTTTTAATTGATGGAGCCCGGGCTTGGGCATATTACAATGCCGGGGACACAAGGACGACGTTCTCGATGTCATCCAGAAATGATCGAGGTCCTCGCATGCTGTATACGTACTCGATCTTCTATACATCAGCAAACACTTTTGCTAAAAACTTCAATCTGGCAGACAGCTTCGCGACTGCGACTCGATTTAAGAAAGGAGCACCTGTTCTGGTGCTTCCTGGAAATGATGAAGAGCATGAGCCAGCCGATGCACCATTAGAAGCTTCGAGAGACGCCAACTTCCCTGAAGTAGTCTACGAGCCGCTGCGCGTCTCTCTAAAAGTTGTAAGATCTCCGGCAAAGGAGAAGAAGAGGAAGGCAGAAGAAACATCTTCTCCTGTCTCAAAGAAGAAGACTGCCGTAGACTCTTCAGAAAGAGTCACCACCCGCTCACAGTCTCGGCAACAGGCCGAGTCGACTCATAGAAAAGAGGTGACAACCCCAACCTCTATTCAAAGAAGAACACACGTAGCAGACGTAGAGATTCCAGAAGAACCTCTACGCAGGATCAAATTAGCTTTCAGAAAGAAAGTGACCACGCCTCCGAGATCTGCTCATACATCAGCCCTGGTAAGTATTGTTTCCTGGGTTATGATGCCTTCCCCTACTCCTGCTCCTGAGCCCAGGCAGGAAGCTTCTAGTGCCGAAAAAGGAGACCAAGTGACTGAGACAAGAGATGAAACCGGAGAGACAAGGGACGGAGCTGCAGAAGCAAGAGAGGCAACTGCAACTCCAACCCCAAACAATGAATCGGGATCATTTGTTGAGATATTACCATCTCCTACATTTGCGATGGAAGCTGCTCATCCTCCATCTACACCACGATCGCGTCGGGCCGAAGAAGATCGATTGATGATCGAGGCCCTAGAAGACTGTGACTTCAACTTTCATGATGACGTAGATCCAATCAATGCAGATGATAGCGAGGAAGCACGGGAGGAGGGTGCAGAAAATGAAGAGACATCAACAGCGGATGTTGATGATAATCTAAATCTGGAAGAGGATGCCGATGCCAATGCATCCCAAGAAAATAATACTGTTACTGATGTAGCACCGGAGGACGCTACTGTCACTGATCCGAGAGGTATTGAATGATATTGACAATCTTCTCTTATAGATCAAATGACTAATCATCTTAACTTTTATTTATGCAGAAATTCAATTCTCTCCAATTCTTCCAATATGTACTGATATAGTGCTAACAATAGCGATAGCTAGCAGCAGCCGACATTTTTCAGGTGGCTCTAAAGCAGGAAGTAGTCAGCCAGTGATGTCTGAAGCTACTTCTGCGAGGCTGCAGCCTATATCAACAGATGACCAACTTGTCACTAGACCCAGCAATGGTAAGCTTGATCCTTTTTGATAATCGCTAATGACAGCAAACTGATGGTGTTTATTTGATTTTGCAGAGGAACATCTGGGAGGGGCGACTAGCTCCACCATGGCTCCCTTGTCTAGAGAGATCTCAGTTAATGTTCAAGAAGCTGAACGTCCACCTGTACAAGCATCTGCTGCTTCAACTTCCACAGGAGTAGTTGCTACACCTGGCGCAGCGGCTACTAACAGATTTATAATTGGTTCCTTCACTAACCTCTTCTTCACTTCATTAGGACCCTTAGTAGAAAGGGTAATGGAGAGAGAAAATGTTGGTTTCATCACCGTTAGAACCCCAACTACTTATCTGATAGGTGCTATCCGAAGTCAAGGTGATGAAGCTCAAGGTGCCTATCTTGAACACATACTGGATGAGCTGGAGGCATCAATTAAGATCTACAAAGATTTTAATCGGGGGGAGGTAGAGCCCCTAGTGAATGCTGTGTTTGAAAGGATGACTCGCGAAGCTAAAGTCACAAAAGCTGCGTTCCAGACTTTTTTGGACACTTACGCCACAAAGGCTTCAGAGTATGATTCCCGGATGGAGACATTAGCGTCTGCTGCTGGGAAGAAAGAAAAGAAGGTTGCTGAACTGAATGCAGAGTTTGCTCGACTTCAGGAAGAGTTGAGAGTCGTTCAGCTTGCTCTTGAAGAAGAGACTACACAGCATGCAGCTGCCGTTCAGCAACTAGACATTCTAACCCACGAGAAGAATGAGTTTGTCACTTCCCATCAAGATGAAATCGCTCGTCGCCTAATGACCTTGCCATCCTTTGACGATGAATCTGGAATGGCGGAAGCTAGAAGTCGGGTGTTGGATTCGCATGAAGGACGTCTCCAATCCTTGAAGCTGCAGATAGCTAACCTGATGACACCTCCAGCTGAATAAGGAAATTTTTGTATTTTCTCTTTTATGATATGTCTTTTTGTAATGCCTTTTATTTTGATCAATGAAAATATATTATTTTTGTGTCTCTATTATTTTTTGCATGTCCTGTTAAGGATATAAATAATAGCGATGGAAAATATATTCAGAGGTTCAGGACATGATATATTTCTTGATTTTAGAAAATAATTATATTCATTATATATGCTCAGAGGTAATGTGAACATGGCAGAATATAATTCGTTGAATATCATTATTTCGGTAGATAACTTAATCAGAGGTAATAAATACGTGATAAGTTGCTGATATGGGTGAACGGATGAATTGTCAAAATATATGAACGAAATGAAACGTCGGAATGAACCGTCGGATGTATGGAATGAACGGGTGAACTATCGAATGGATGGAATGAACGGGTGAACCGTCGAATGAATGTAATGAACGGGTGAACCGTCGAATGTATGGAATGAACGAGTGAACCGTCGGATAAATGAAATGAACGGGCGAACCATCAGATAGAAGTAATGAATGGGTGAACCGTCGAATGAATGTAATAAACGGGCGAACCGTCGGATATATGGAATGAACGGGTGAACCGTCGGATGAATGAAATGAACGGGCAAACCGTCAGATAGAAGTAATAAACGGATAAACCATCGAATGAATGGAATTAACGGGTGAACCGTCGGATGAATGAACGGGTGAACCGTCAGATGAATGTAATGAACGGGTGAACCGTCGGATGAATGAAATGAACAGGCGAACCGTCAGATAGAAGTAATGAACGGATAAACCGTCAAATGAATGGAATAAACGGGTGAACCGTCAGATGAATGTAATGAACGGGTGAACCATCGGATGACTGAAATGAACGGGTGAACCGTCAGATAGAAGTAATGAACGGATAAACCGTCGAATAAATAGAATGAACGGGTGAACCGTCAGATGAATGTTATGAATGTTGCGAAGAATGTCGTCTGAAGATGCATCCAAGAAGGCTGAGATTGTCCCAAAGGTTGAAGAAATCATGGAGGAACCTCCAGCCGAAGTAAACCATCCAAAGCAGACGGAAGCGGGCGAAGGTTCGTCTGCACCCAAGCCACCGCGGGATATCTTGGACTTCCTACTTGAACCAGGGACGACGGACGAGGACGAAGCCATGAGGATGGCCGCTTGCAAATTTCTGGTGGGTTCGAGCAAGGATGTTCTCGGCTCTTTTGCCGATTACATTTTTGAAAAGGACGGTAGTGGTCCTCGTCCTGTCTTCAAGAAGGACGATAGTGATTCTCGTCCATGATATCTTGTAACACCATTTATGATAAAATAAAATAAAATTTTATTTATGAACTATTTTGTCGTATTTACAAGAAATTCCTTTTATATTCATACATAGTACTTTTTAAGGAATTTGCCATTGATAGGCATCATTGCAGCTCGATCGTCCAACTCTGTAAGTTGATAGGCTCCATTTGAGAAGACTTTGCTCACAATATATGGACCTTCCCACTTCGCGTCGAATTTGCCCTTGCTCATATGAGTCATGGTCATAGGACGTCTGACGGTTAGAACCAGTTCTCCTTTCTGAAAAGCTCTGACCTTAACTTTGCGATTAAAAGCTTTTGAGATTCGGGCTTGATATAACTCAATATGCTGTTGAGCCAATAACCGTTTCTCATCGAGCGCTTCTAATTCTTGAAGTCGAAGGAGGTCATTGTTCTCTGTAGTGAGCTCGTTGGCAATGGCAATCCGTAGGGATGGGATCTGAAGTTCCAAAGGTAGAACTGCTTCACAACCATACACAAGAGAAAAATGTGTACAGCCTGTAGGGTTACGGACCGTAGTACGGTAGGCCCATAAACATTCTCCAAGTTTCTCACTCCAATTCAGTTTGTTAGTAGATACAAACTTCTTAAGGAGTTTGATAATAGTCTTGTTAAATGCTTCAGCTAAACCATTAGCAGCAGGATTGTAAGCTGTCAAAGCGACATTGTCAATCCGATGATCGTCACAAAACCTAGTAAACTTCTGGCTAATGAACTGTGGTCCATTGTCGTGAATGATCCTTCGAGGTATACCAAATCTATAGATGACATGGTGTTTGACAAAGTTAATAATGCTACTGGTCTTAACTTCAGCCAGAGGTATAGCTTCAGCCCATTTGGAGAAGTAATCGGTTATAGCTAGTATGAACCGATGTCCTTTAGACGAAGGAGGATTGATAGGACCTATAATATCCATGCCCCAAGCTTCAAAAGGCCAGGAAGCAGCAGTTGGATGCAGAAATTCCGACGGTTGGTGAATGAAATCTGCATGGATTTGACAAGATCGATATTTCCTTGCATATTCGATGGCATCCGATACCATAGAGGGCCAGTAGTAACCCATGCGTCGGATACGGTCTTGTAGTTTAGCACCAGGTTGATGTGCTCCACAAACACCATCGTGAGCTTCACGTAACACTTGCTTTGCTTCATTACCAACAAGACAGCGTAAGAGAAGACCGTCATAAGTCCATCGTTAGAGAGTCTTAGTAGTCTGATTGTAGTAGAATCGCAGAGACCATCGACAAATACTCCTAGCCTCCTTGGGATCTTCAGGAAGTATATCATGGACCATGAAGTCGATGAAGGGAGCTCTCCAATCTTCACTGATAACATTGGCCTCGGTAAAATTATTGAACTCAATATTGCGATTGTTTTCGAGGCAAAACAATTCCCGATTAGAGACAACCACCACCTGTTGTCTTTTGACAGGTATGGCTAAGACTGCTGCAAGATTGGCCAAAGCATCTGCCTTAATATTGCAAGCTCGACGGACATATTCGATGAAAAATGCTTTAAATGATGTAGCCATATTGATTGCCGCCTCATGATAAGGCACTAAATCTTGATGACGAACTTCATAGGTTCCTCTAACCTGGTTAACAACCAGCTTGGAGTCGCCATAGACTTCAAGATATTCGATGTCTAGTTGTTTAGCTAATTGAAGGCCAATGAGTAGAGCATTGTATTCTGCTATGTTGTTGGAGCATGGTTCATCTAAGGAATAGGCTCTTTGGATAGTTGACCCGTCTGGAGAAACAAGAACAACCCCAACTCCTGCGACAATGGCACCATTCGGCCCGATCCTGGATGCACCGTCAAAGAATAGACGCCAAGTAGGAAATTCTTCGGAGATCATATTTGATTCCAATGTTTCGTCTGGAATTTTATCGTAAAGTTTAGACGTTTCTGGAATAGGATGAGCCGCTAAGAAGTCCGCCAGTGCTTGACCCCTAACAGACTTTTGTGGAACATATCATATGTCATATTGGGCTAACAGAATGGCCCATGTAGCTAACCGAGAATTGAGTGTGCTGGGCTTCTTCATCAGTACCCGAAGAGGATTAACTCGGAAAATGATGTGAATGGTTTGGCCAATGATATAATGCCGAGTCTTTTGAACAGCAAACATAAGAGCTAAGCATTCTTTCTCAACCGGACTATAACGATGTTCAGCACCAATCATAGTACGACTAAGATAGTAGATGGCCTATTCATGTCCTTCTTTGTTCTTCTGGACAAGTAAAGCACCCAATGAATGATCCATAGCACGGACATACATCAAGAATGGTATGCCAGAGATTGGTGGCACCAAGACTGGTGGGTTCATGAGATATTGTTTTATATCATCGAATGCTCGTTGACATTCTTCAGTCCAAATGAAAGATACACCCTTCTTCATTAACTGGGTATATGGTCTGCAGCGTCCAGACAAATTTGAAATGAATTTCCTGATGTATGCAAGTCGACCTTAGAATCCTCGTAGCTCTTTTAAGTTGCGTGGAGGACACATCTCTTGAATGGCTTTAATCTTCTCGGGATCCACGTGTATACCTTTAGAGGTAATGACGAAGCTAAGAAATTTACCACTAGAGACACCCAAGAATGACTTGGTGGGATTCATTTTCAGCTGATGTTGGCGCATTAGATTGAAGATAGTTCTTAAATCTTGGATGTGATCTTCCTTTAGACGGCTCTTGACAGCAATATCGTCGACATAGCATTCGACAGTCTTGCACAGATGATCTCGAAAGATGGTACTCATAGCTCGTTGGTAAGTTGCACCAGCATTTTTGAGACCAAATGGCATGACTGTGTAGCAGTAGACTCCACGATGAGTGCGGAAAGAAGTGTGTTTTTCATCTTCAGGATTCATCCAAATCTGATTGTATCCGGAGAATCCATCCATGAAGGATATTCTTTTGAACCCGCAAGTGTTGTTAATCATAACATCTGTGATAGGAAGAGGAAACTCATCTTTTGGACATGCTTCATTAAGATCCCGGAAGTCGATGCAAACTCGAACTTTGCCAGTTTTCTTAAGACTGGGACAACATTGGCTACCCAATCTGGATGTTGTACTTCTCAAATAAAGCCACAAGCCATGAGCTTTTTGACTTTATCATCAATTGAGTCCATCATTTCTGGCTTAAACTGCCTCTGCTGCTGTTTAACTGGCTTTGTATTAGGCAAAATATTCAGTTTATGAGTAGCAACTTTAGGATCTAAACCTGGCATGTCTTCATAACTCCAGGCGAAGACATCAATGTATTCTCGAATAAGAAGAATTAATTCTTGCCTATCCGCCTCGGGGAGATTCTTACTGATGAATATTGGACGAGGTGACCCATTTTCTCCTCCGTCAATTTGGACAAATTGATCTTCGGTAGGAGGTTCTCGTTGTTCAAATCGAAGTTCCCATTGGGTGTCCATTCGTTGAGTCTAAGGATCTATTTCGGGATTTTCTTTGATATCTTCGTCATAACCTTCTGGAAGTTCAGCGGAGACCATGTTAGAAGATACGATCAATCGATGAACTTGGCCAATACTGGTGTCAGAATCCTAAGATCTGGAATCAGAAGAGTTAGAGCGCTCCTCACTATCAGACTTGGAGGCTGCTGGAGATAAGACCAGAGGTGAAGCATATCCGATACCTCTTTTCGTCCTGCTATAGTACATCTCTGATTTTTCTTTCGGAACGGCCGTACGGATAGGAGTTCGTCTACCCTTACCATAGTTGAGGCCATTCTTGAAGTCATAACCCATCTTTCGGATGATGTCTTTTGATTGTTGACTATAACGATGAAGTTGGAGACGTCCCATATCATTATTTTTGCTATCATCCGTATAGCTAAATTTTTGTTCTGGCCCTTTACTAAAAAGTATTGGACTCTCGCCTCTCTTTCGAGAAGGGACAACAAAGTATGAATCATCTGGGTGTTCGAGTAAGACCTCTGTTTGAAGAGACTGTACAACTCCCATTGTAAATGACTGAAAGCTATCTAACATATCCAAATAGCATTTAGTATGATAAATGACATCAGTATACTGGAAAGGAGATGCTTTTTTATTGATTTGTACATCTGTATTTACAACAGGACCTTTAGCCTTAGCAGGCTTGGTCAGATTGATTACAAGAGGGGGAAAAGAAGAACGTGGAGGAGGCTTGCTACGACGAAGGTCAATAACAAGTGGCTCAGAGGAGATGGGCTCTCTTTTATCCTTGTTACGAGATAAATCAATAACAAGTAGCTCAGAAGAGGTGAGCTGTCTTTTATCCTTGTTACGACGTAGGTCGATAACAAGTGGCTAAGAAGAGGTGAGCTCCCTTTGATCTTGACCACCATCGGTTGGTTGCTTCCGGACTGGCAAGTGAATAGCCAGTGGTTTGGAGGACTGAGGATGAGAAACACGCCCTTTAACAGGTATGATGAGGGTGTCATTGGGCACTGCTTCTTGTTCTTCTTCAGTGTCCAGAGCCAGTACTACCTTCATGAACTCATCATTATACATGCGAGCATCGTTACAATATGCTTCGACACCTTTGAAAGGGTAGAGATCCGTAACCTCTTTTTGAACCTCTCCATTGTCATCAACGTACTTGAAACATTGATGGAGAGTTGAAGGAACATGTTATGTTCATGAAGGAATGGTCTCCCCAAAAGAGCATTGTAAGAGCAACCATGGTTATCTATAATATAGAAGGTCACCTTCGTACGGAGATTGCCTATTTGGAGTTTTAGGCGAATCTTGCCCAGAGGCTCACTTCTTCCCTGGTTGAACCCCAAGATGGTGGTGATTGTACTAGAAAGACTACGTACTGGGATCTTCAGTGCGTCTAGCCTTGTATTTGGCATAATGCTGAGTGCTGACCCGGGATCTATCAGAATACGATCGACCTTTATCGTGTCGATGTATCCTGTATAGTATAGAGGACGGTCATGCCTATTGTCTTCCATCAGCATATCATCCTGTGTGAAGGTAATGTTTGGAATTAACTCCAACACACTGTGACAGTGGAGGCAAGAGACAGGCTCTGATTCTGGCTTTTTTAGAAAAGTTAGACAGGTTTCCGCCTGCATGAGAGCTTCACTCAGAGTTTTTCGAGTCTCTTTGGAGAGGCGTAAGAGCTCAAAGATCGACAGCCTAGCCGGTGTATTAGCTAGTTGAGCCAAAATATCAAAATTGTATAGTTTCTCAAGTCCAGAAGGGGATGACTTCTTCAAAGGCTTGTCAAAGCGGACTTGTTGTTTGCCTTTGTCAGCTGCTGTCGGCTTAGGGGAATGGGTTCTAAAACCACTAAAGACACAGCAAGGATGCCCTCAGTAGAAGCAGGTTGCACTAGAGCAGACTCAGAAGAAGAAGCAGGGTTTTCTTGAGTTTCGGGAAATTCTCGTAGATAGGCTTTTCCTGAACTAGTGCCCAGCAGGATTTCTTCTTCATCTATGGAGTCAAAAGACACCATATTGCAGACCTTTGTTCTGTCCTTGGAGCAATCTTTTTGCTTAGAAGGAGCCTCGAAGTCTGCAACAAGGTCTGGGTGGATCCACATAATCTCGCCGTTATCAAGAGATAGGGGAACGAGACCTTCACTCCGTAGAGGAGGGAGATTCTCGATCTCAAGGGTGGCCTTGGGGATAGGGATGACACCATGCTGTACCATCTGTGGAGGAAAGTTATCGAACTGTACTGAGACCATTTTTGCGGTAACAGTCTTCTCATGTTGTTGAAGGGTGACAACACCAGTATTGACTAACTCTTGAATCTTATCTTTGAGCACATAACATGCTCGAGTGGGATGACCAATGAACCTGTGATAAACATAATATTTGGGGTGATCAGTCTTACCAACCTCGTCAGGCTTCTTCGGGTCTGGAAGTTGGAGCTTATTGCTTTTGATCAAGCAATCGAATATGCTCACGGTGTCATTCTCGTCAAAGAAGTACTCTACTTTCGGACGAGTTTCCCTTGGTGGAGGGGCAGAAGGAGTAGAAGTAGACGTAGGTGGAGCTACATTGACAGCAAGAGATTCTTTGTTCTTTAAATTGATGTTCAAAGTTTCTTTACCCTTGCGGTTGTTCTGGCGACTACTAGCTGTCGGGTGTTCATCCCGGTCGGGGTTAGACATGTGTACCCCCAACTGCTTGAACTTGTCAGCACTAACTTCAGCTGCTTTAGCATTGACAATGAATGATGGCCAGTCTTAAAATTGAGTTGATCCCGTCCACATGCTGATGATAGGCAAAAGATTTGCCTTGCAGGTATCTATAGTGACAGCGGCCGGAGTTCCAAGAGGCATCTTTAATGCTTCTCGACGAAATCTTTCAATGAAACTCTCAGCAATTTTATTATGTCTTTGTTTGATCTTGTTGAGGGCCGACATGGTCATGTTGTTGATTCCCTCATAGAATCGCTCCAAGAAGATATGTTTCAAACCCGAAAAAGAGGTGATACAGCCATCAGGCAAGCTCCTGTACCAATCGTATGCTAGACCGGCTAAACAGCCAACGAATACCCTAGTAAGAAGAGCGTCATTTGGCTGAAGTTGAACAGTCATTACTTCAAAGTGGTTAATGAACTGACTCGGAGAAGTGCTACCGTCAAACAGCGAAATTGTAGGGATTTTGTATGTAGTAGGGAATGGAACTTCCTTCCATTCAACCAGATAGGGTTGTTTGATTCCTAATCTTTGTAAATTGTCCTTCTCTTTAAAAGCCTCAAATTGAGTGTGCAAGAGTTTAACAGCTTCATTAGCATCCTCTAATGATGAAGAAGGAGCAGGCTGAGTGTTAGGAGGAGGAACAGCATGGTAAGTGCTACCCCCAGCTCCTGACTGACTGAATGTGGGTTGAATTTGTACAGGGAGGTATTTGAGGAGATACCACCCCAGACCTGTATTGACAGGTACCGACGATGCTATAATCTCAGGGTTTGCAGCAGGTGCGATCGGTGGTACTGTATGTTGGGCCACGATGATAGAATGCATACTTGCAACCATTTCAGCCATGGTCTTCAGCTTATCCTCTAGTGCAGCTATTCATTGTTCTTGATTTGCTGAACTAGAAGCGTCCGGGTCTTCAGTGACAACATAAGCTGCCACTTCTCTAGGTACAGTAGAAGACACTGTCTGTTCAGAATTTTTGCTGTATGCATCATAATCAGAGAAGGAATCATCTCCTGAATAAGAAATAGGGAGATGACCAGAGGGATCTTGGAGAAGATTCCCATGACCCATTGTGTTTCGACTTCGGGATCGGGTGTGTCGAAATACTCCTTCAGAAGATTCTTGAAGTAAATCTAAGTACCGCTGGCTAGACCTGCGAGGCTTGCCGTGTTTGGAGCACTTTCTACCCCCAGTGTCTCGAGAAGCCATGTTGATGGAAGCATACAACACTTCGTCTTCATCTTCTGACATTGGTTCAGAAGTTGCAAAATTTAGACGATCGAAAACAGATCGTTTTGTTGTCTGGCAACAGCACTTGATGACAACCTTGTGATTACAATGATGTTCAAGTGGTTGAACTGGAGGAGTTGAGATGTTGTCCCATTTTTGCTTGAGGTGCTCTCGGAGGTCAGGAATAATGACGGGACGAGAAGAAGTCTGAGGGATATGTTCTTTGACCACATTCGGAACATGGTTTCGGTTCTTCAGATGTTTTGTCCCATGAGTATATAGAGAAGTACTCACTTTATTAGCATAGGTGTCAGGATTTTTCATCCTGGAAATTCGCCTCTGATGCAGGTTGATCTTCGGTATTGGCTGCTTGCTTTTCATAGAAGCTAGTCTATTACGATGAGTCCGTAGATCAGCAAATTCAGC
This sequence comes from Iris pallida, assembly GCA_029216955.1. Taxonomy (NCBI): domain Eukaryota; kingdom Viridiplantae; phylum Streptophyta; class Magnoliopsida; order Asparagales; family Iridaceae; genus Iris; species Iris pallida. The sequence continues at coordinate 5,267,794 of JANAVB010021797.1, read as the reverse complement.
TCCAGGGGTTTCTGTCTGAGACACCAGTAATTTTCCCTATTTTGAGCAGGATATCCGGAGAGTTGGGAGATCTTGGAGTTCTGCTACCGGAGTAGGCAGAATACCTCTTTGATCAGTACATTTTCTTTTGGCAGGGAGAGAAGAGCTCTTGTTTGAGAGAGTTCTTGTACTGATTGGTGCCGAGGCACGTTAAGATGGATCTTCTACGGTAAAAATCGGAGAAGACTGAGAAAAGACCAAATGAACTTTTCCCTTGTTTTGTGAAGAAGGGTTGGCTAAAAAGCATTTCCCTCTATTGTCTTCCAAGTCGTGGAACGAGGAAATTCGAGAAAAGACCAACGGGCCTTTTCTTTTGTTCTGAAGAGGAGGAGGAACAGTCAACAGACTACCCCCAGTGGATTGCGCTGGAGCAACAGGGTGCTTGGGAAGAGGAGCAGAGTTTTTTCCCTTGCTGTGAGAAGAAGGGAGATTAGCCAAAGTACTATCCCTATTAGACTGTACTGGAACAGCTTGCGCAGAGGTTGAAGTGGCAATAGGCGCATTGGCTGATTGCGCTTGGAAAGCTTTGACAGATGGCCTTTTGGCCACAGAAACTGTAGTTTGTGCAGCAGGAGTCCTGGCTTCAGAATGTTTTAGTTGCACTCTGGTTACAGGAATAGTGGATTGCGCAGGAGGGAAGGAGGTTGCCAACTGCGCCAGGGGAAGAGGAGTCTTGCACTTTGCCAGAGTAGCATATAAAGTGGGTTGTGCTGTGGCAGAAAGAGCAGTGTGTAGCGCAAGGGCAGAAGTTGCTACTGGTTCCTTGGCAGCAGAGATAACAGGTTGCACAAATGATTGCGCAGAGGACTTTGGAGTCCACACTGAACGGACCTTGCTCTTGGCAGAGGTTGCAGTGCGACGAGTAGCCCCAGAGTTGATCATCGCCTCGTAGGCAGTCTGGTTGACCTTCACAACCAGCGTCTTCTGCGTCTTTCCGATAGACGCAACGTCACATTGAGTTATCACTTCCTCATCGGAGGAGAAAGTCGTCTCCAGCAGAGTCGCCATTTTATTTGCAAAAACAAAAGTCTTTTATTTCACAAACTTTGTAAGAAGATTACAATTGAATTCTGGGAAAGTACAACTATAGGAATCCGATCTGAAGACGATCGCTTTATCCCTTGGACGATTTAAACTTTGAAGACGATAGCCTTTGAAGAATACAACAGCACTTGGACAAGAACTTCTGATCTCTGATGATAATAATGATCTGATCCCTTTAATGAAGAACTTGAAACTCTATTTATAGAGTTCTAAAAATAACTAATTTGTAGTTATTCTGAATTGTGCATGATGAACTGCGCTAGCAACAGACTGCGCAAACAGCAAACTGTGCTGGCAGTTACTCGATCGTGGGCCAACTGTATTGGACGCATGGCATTATTTGATTGAAATGCGCATGGTCGTGTACAGGCGGTTGCCACGTGGCGAGTAATTGATGGCATGTAAGCCACGCAATAAATATCAGTTATCTTGATGGATTGCGCTACTTGAAAAGCGCTAGCATCAGACTGCGTTGAGACTCGGGCTTGGTCAAACTGCGCTGAAGTTGAGCTGTCATACTACGCTGGCTGTACAGCTGTCCTCGAGCGCTGTGCTGTACAAGAAACGAAAGGACTCCTCATTTATCGGGCTGTCAACTGTCAAAAGATCAGATTTTTGTCAGGTAATGATGGTATTGCCACGTCAGCGTAGCACGTTTGGGTGGTAGCGCAGTTCAGCTTGCGCGTTTGAATTGTAGCGCAATCTTCCTCCTGCGCAGTCCATTTGAATAGTGCACAATTTAATTTCCTCTGTTTATTTGATAAATGCAACTTAATTTTTAGGACCTACAGATATGACAAGAATGAATGACCTGGATACCATGGACGATTGTGTTTGTACGAATAAACCAGTATTGTCTTACATCATGTCTAGGATAGGGATTCCTGAATACCACGGTAAGGGAAACCTACTGAAATGGACTAAGTCTAATAACTAGAAAATCCAGTATTTATGGAGAGATTTTCCAGCTACAGGCAATCCCGTTATCTGGGCACATTAGCGGACTTGTAGCCTACCGACGAGTAGGGCACATTTCTACCACACAGTCACGTGTTGCACCTTTCATAAATGAACATTTCACCTGGATAACCTGGATGGTTTGCATAGCTTGTGGCTGTTGGAATAATCTCAATGCATCTTGCTAGTAACTAGGCCTGTGATAACCCTAGTTAGTTAAAGTATCAAGCCGTACTCTTTGCTTGGCCGAGATTGATTGGATGGAGTCTAGCCCAGCTTAGTCTTATCCTAATCCTGTACAAGATTATGACATGACATGATTACTTATGCTTGCCCTAACAATAAAGATCAGGGGACCAGTTCTGTTCAGGCGAAGGGTTACAACCCCGGTCCTTGTTTGGTTTAAGGGTTGTAACCTGACTCCCGGAGCAGTTCTGTGTCCTCTTTTCATTTATTGTTTTATTGCACCCTATGTCATGCTCGTCATGTTTTACCTTACTTCAATAGCATGATTATTTATGCTTGTATTAACAATGATGGTCAGGGGTCAAGTTCTGTTCAGGCGAAGGGTTACAACCCCGGTCCTTGTTTGGTTTAAAGGTTGTAACCTGGCTCCCGGAATAGTTTTGTGTCCTTTCTTCGTTTGATTGTCTTTTTACTTTACCAACAGTATTTGGGACGGGTTTCTATTCAGGTGAAGGGTTGAACCCCGGTCCTTGTTTGGTTTAAGGGTTGTGACCTGGCTACTTGAATGGTTTTCTCGTACTCAATTCACTATTGTTATCTCTGTTATTATCAGATTCTTTTATAATTACCTTTGGTATTCATTTATTATATGCTGGTTTTAGTTCCTAAGTGAAGCCTCCTTTGTGGCACTTACTCTTTCTGGGGTCTGACCAAGCTGGTTTATTATGGCCAGATACCAGAGCAGCACCAGAGGATCTACCTATCTTCCAGCCAGATGGTGACTACCAGGCGTAACCCTGGCAACGAGTAGGTTTATTTTTGGCTCTTCTACTCTATTGTAAAATTATTCTTTTGAGGTGTTTAGCCGACGTGCACGTGTTAGCTCGATTGCAACTTTATTTATTGTCTGCCTACGGGCTGTAACATGATTGGCAAATCCTAGGGTTAATCATGTATGACTGAAACTCTTGCTAATCTTGACATTTTGTACGACTAGCTTCATGATCATCCAAATATGTAATGTATGGGACGCCTTACTATTGTATATTTAGTGCTCTGACATCTTGTAACTGTTAATGCTTGCTTGAGATTGAGACAATAAGCTTGTTCATGACCATAGGAGACTGATGGCTTGTAGTTAAACCCTCATGTATCTAGACAGTCGTGACCGTATAGCGAGGTAGGTTGCACTTAAATATACGTAGCTGGCTATGTACGCCCCCGCTCTCCAGTATTTTGGTTCTGGGGCGTTACTGTCCCGCTACTTTGGAGTCTCGATAAGTCTCGATAAGTCTTGTTTACAAGATCGGTCCCGCTACTTAGGAGTCTCGATAAGTCTCGTTCACGAGATCGGTCCCGCTACTTAGAAGTCTCGATAAGTCTCGATAAGGAAGAACACGAGATTGGTCCCGCTACTTGGGAGTCTCGATAAGTCTCGATAAGGAAGCACATGAGATCGGTCCCGCTACTTGCGAGTCTCGATAAGGAATCATGCGAGATCGGTCCCGCTACTTGGGAGTCTCGATAGAAACATGGAAAGCATGGTCATGATTAAGGAAGGACTTGATAGATCGAGTTTGAGTTTTGCATGGTCATTGGACAACTTGCGCGTAAGATCAAAATTCCTCGAGCGATCCCGGGACGTCGAGTTCGTGTCAGCCTAGGAGGAATTACAGATATTGTACGGCCTTTATCGACGGTACGACTCGTTGAAGTGAACCATTACAATATAGGATGCGGGTCATTCGGTAGGAGCTCGTACCTTACCACATGAATGGTCACCATATGCAAAAGATCCAGGATAGCTTGACATTGCTCGTGACCACTCATATAGATGTGTCAGCAAGAGCGGCTATCCGCGTGTATGCCTTTGGATTGCGTCGAGTACTAGCTGGTTATGAATTGGGTTAAAAGGTTATGCTTATTGCAAGCACTAGCCTTTAGTCGGCACGGGTTAGGTGTGCACGGTTGCATCACCATTCTAGAGCCTAAGAGTTGGCTATAGCAAGGACACGTGCTACGGCATGAATGTAGCCTTATCTCGGGTTAAGTCAGGAAGGGCCGTAAGGCAAGTTGATATTAAGTCTGGTTGATACTTGGAAGGTACGGCCTCGATTCTAAGGCACGAGAAAGTGTATTGGCACGACCAGCACGAGTCGTCCCCCTTGACGTCATTGGCACGAGAATGGTCTAGAGGCACATGAAATAAGTGACGAATAGAGTATCACACGACCTTGTCGTTGCGTTACCAAGTTTAGGCCAAGGCGTCGTTGTCTTAAAATTGATCCTAAGACAAGACTAGAAAGACAATCAAAAGGGATTAAGCTGCACAAAGTAAATGAACGTATCAGTTTTGTATGGGTGGGCGAGGAGCTCACTCCACCAGTACAGTTGAGTACTGACATCCACACAATTTTTATGTACAGGCATAGGTAGAAGCTCATGGCGCAAAGCTCGCTTGGATGCATCGAGGCACGGAGTTCCTTGGAGATTCAAAGCATGTGGCCGCGGGAAGTCAAGACTTATACGGGACATAATGTATGGACATTGCCTTCCGAAGCATTCGCTGGCTCAAGCATCGTATCAAGAGATGAGAGAGAGCAGAGTGACTTGTAAAATGAAAGAAAAGTGAGCTTGAGAGACTTATAATCATGGCCTTGCGCCCCATTGTAATCTTATTGTTCAATATCAATAAAGAGCACTTTTGAATAACTTGTGTTTTGCTTCTAAATTTCTACTGCATGTTCAATATTTCTACTTGGGAGTTCTGTACGACAACCCCGTCGCAGCCGCTGTAATCGGCCATTATGAAACTGCCTTACACGAGCGCAATCTAGGCTTGTGCGGCATCACACCTTAGCGAGGACGATCGCTCCTACGGGAGCGGGGCGTGAGATAATGGTATCAGAGCACGGCTTTACGTCCTTGGACTTCAAGTTGAATCTCTCAGTTTTGAAAGCTCGTTATTGATAATGAAGTGTGCGCTCTCTCTCTCTCTCAAATATCCCACGGCATGTCCATACAATAAGTCTAAATATTTTCAAAAGCTCGTACAAGTGTTCACTCGAACGCATCAGTAGGCGATGGCCTTTCTGTCGAACGGTGTCAAACTTGACTTGATAGAAAACACATGCTAAAGTTAGCAAGTCGCGTGCGTGCCTAAATAGTCATACGTCGACATTAGCAAATGAGCGTGCAAAATCAGAGTATAGTCCGTACGGTACGGCTATACACATGGCCTTTTGGCTAAGTTGTGCCGTATGTCGTGCACTTAGACTTTATGGTGCAAACGAATTATGAGCGATATATAGTATCACTCGGTCGGGAACGGAGATACACTTAGAGTGTATATCGATAGAAATACTATCGGACTAACGCTTAAGCGTACATGGAAGATTGGTTTAGATTTTGAGTAATAGTGCGAACGACTTAGTACGTCGAGACGACGTGAGCGATTACGCTAGAGATTCGTCAAACGAATCTGAAAGATGTTTTGGCGAATAATGTGAACATGATTGTGGACTAAATTGGATGGCTCAAATCCTGAGTGATGTATGGTCTATCTTAGAAATCATTCGAGCAAAATTGAGGATTATGGGTAACAATGAGTATGTCGGCGAGGCGATGCGATCGTGCATAGCCTTAGAACGCGTCATGCTTAGTTTGTCATGACTTCGAATGTCCTGAACGAGATGTCATTAGGACAACTTGTGAATGGGTAATGCGAGTTAGAAAACGATATTGAATCAGGATTCAGAACGATGGAAGAAAATAAATGTCTTGATCGAAGAAACCTAGAGGATCGCGCTTATGATTTCGGATTTGGTCGAATGGAATTATGGTATATCCAATTCGGAAAATAGCATCAGTTGCATGACTCAGATTTTGTTGCAAAGGAAGATCGTCAGGTTACGTACATCATCGATGGTATTGAGGCGTATCAATGATCTATGTGCGATAACTCGGGGGTACTCTGATTCGAGGAACGACGATCGTGTAAAATGTCATTGTTCCGATGGATACAATACTCGGGATGTTAAAATATGTCGAGGAAAGTATAGACTTGGCTCGAGGATTTTCTAGTTGAACGAATGACAAACAGACTATCGAACGGTGATCTTGGCTTGGATGAAAATGAAATGTTTGGATTGCATCGACGATAACCAAAATATTGATGTTCTTGTCTTATGCGAGCACAATTCCAGCCTCGTACATACATCATGTCGGATTAGGGCGATCACTCCACGTGAGCGCTGGTATGGTGATTCATACAGCGAGGGTGATCGAACTTGCATGGCGTGGCAATTTGATTACTTCGACTTATGGTTTGATGCGAAGGTGGACTCGAGAATAACTCAGTGTGCTTAATGATTTAACTTGAGGATTGAGTATGTCCAACCCGCGTGTCGAGAATGAATTAGTCTAAACTCAAGCAAGAGTTACGCTCCAATAAGGACGATTATCCTGCGAGAACGTGGCTTGGTGATTCATGTCCAACGTAGATAATCGAACTTGCGTGAGATTGGAACGTGATAAATTATTGTGCTAGACGACCTCATGATCGAATACAAGAATTGGTTAGAATTGGTGATTTGAATAGATTTGAATATGTACAAAGAGTGTCTTGATGCGGATTAGGTGATCATGCTCGATGTTTAGAAATCTGAGTGACGCGAGCTTGGGTAGAAAATTCCGTACTATCAACTTGGTTTGACCCTAGGATTGGGGACAGTGTTGGCATTATTGTTGGGGAACTATGATTCCAATCCTGACATTGACTTAGCCTTGAGAAATGGCCTAGCGGTTAGGCGAGACGTCCCCGTTTCAAGAAGTTAGCTTTCGAAAGATTGATCTTGAGGATTGGTATGGACGGATAGACTGAATCAAAAATCTAGGAATACCCCTCACGATATTCGACTGACACGCATATATTTCAGGGAGGCCTGAATATGTGTACGATGCGACTCGAGTGAGAATGACGAATTCTCTATCATGCGGCTTGGCTGAATGCATATATTTTGGGGACACCTGGAATATGTGTACGATCCAACTAAGTGACACATTGAATTTATGTAAGACTTAAGGAACGGGTAAAAGTCGAGGATTTTGAAA
>JANAVB010021797.1:5044997-5194810 GCA_029216955.1 Iris pallida | reverse complement strand
GAGAATTTTGAGAGAAGGGAACACAACGAGACAAATATTAACCAAACTTTTGGTGCCAATGCAGACTGACGCATGACGGAAGGCTAAGCATACAATTGTTCACTCTCTCTCGGCGATTCTCTAATTTGGTGAGTGTGGATCTCTGTGGTGGTATTGTCCCTCTCGCTGTTCCTTCATGCCAACTAAATAATTGTCTTTAACATTCGTTGAATATCAAGTTGCTAATGCCACAAGTCAATACAACTAAGAAGCTAGAGATTGAACATTGAACATTGAAAGAATTGATTACACTGTTAACAACATTGAGATTGTGCTTTTCCTTGAACATTGAATTGAGATGAATTGATGCCTATGATGATGAGATATGAAATATTGAGAATAAACATGTTGCCTAGTACTTAATATTCTATGCACAATATTTATCGAGTCAGACACACATTCGCATGACCATAGACGTACTTGTATACAAGGATTTCCTCGAACGGTACCTACGGCGGTGGGATCGAGTCGGCCTAGGAGGGATTAGTGCTTTGGTAGACGGTATCGGAACCTTCATTCGGGCTCGCAACCTGTTGAATGGTCAACCGCATACCAATACGAAGTCCTATATGGCACGTCGACATGGTGCACAACCACCAGTGGTCATGTTGTAAGGATGTATGCTAATCAATGTCTTATGCAGGGGCGGTAAGTATATTATTATCCTGTATCTTGTGCAGGAAAGCTGGATTCGGTCGAATGGTAAAGTAAACATGGTTTCATTGACACACATGTTATTGAATTATGATTTAATCTGAATGTTGCCTGTCCCTAATAAGTTCATGATTTAAAACGCTTGTCATTAATAAAATATTGGTTTAGCTGAGTGGGCCAACGGGGGTCACCAGCGCATTGTCATAATGTACTGACCCTCCTCCACGGGTACTGGAGAAGGCTCGGGCGCACATCGCAACTAAAGCTTTCTGAACTGCTGTTTCCTTTCAAGTTATTTTCCCTAAAAGCGCACAAAGTATTGCAAGTTTTCAAAGATAGCTGCTTATATTTCAAAGTACTAAAGGGGCATGATGTATGGAACGGAAAGTTATTTCATGGCAGCCTATTAGTTGTACTTCTTTTCATGATCAATGTAGCCGAAATGGCATTTCAAATATTATCGAGAAAAGTTGTATTCTACTACAATTATCAATAAAATGAGTATTTCTCTTCCTATATTGTGTTCTCAATGTTTCTGAAATGGCTGGGTTTCAAATGTTTCTAAATGACATAACAGTGTACGTTCTTGCCTGTACAAGTGCAACACCAGACTTGTACGGCATCACGCCTTGGCGAGGACAAACGATTCGGCGAATCGAAGCGAGGACAAAAGATTCCCCGAATCGGGGCGTGACAAATTGGTATCAGAGCACGGTTTCAAATCCTCGATTTCGAAAATGTTTTCAAAAAGGAAGTCTTAATGCAAATTTTCTCGATTGATGGTGTCGATAGCGCTGATGAAATAATGTTCCATACAATAAGCCCATAAATATTTTATGAGTGCTAATAGAATTATTTCTTTGTTGTAGAATGTCCAAAGGTGATAGCTCAAAGTCGAATTTATCGTTTGACCCTATGGAGAAACTGATTAAACAATTGGAGGCTCAGAGGAAGCAGAGCGAAGCTCAACATCGCGCGCTTCAAGAGCAGCTTCAGTATCAGTTTCAAGAGCAACTGGATACTCAACAAAAGCAAGTGGATAATCTGTCTCAGATTGTCGCCAAGCTGACGTTCGATTCTAATATTTTTGCAAAGGCTGCAGCAACGAGACCGTAGAAGTACCAGCAGAGAAACCTGAAACGCCGACACGAAAAAACGAGCTTCAAGTTCTCCAACTTCAAGAGCTGTGACCCGCCTAGTTTAATGGGAAGCAGAGCCAGATGAAGTTATGGGCTTCTTCAACACACTTGAGGGCTATTTCGAATGCTGGAGATTCAGGACAGTAAGAGGGTGGAGTGTACTGCTGTACAACTTCGTCTCAAGGCCCAGGAATGGTAGAATTCGCAGAGATAGGCACTCTGTGGTAATAATCTAGATACAAAGATATCTTTGGAGACCTTTAAGCAGGCTTTTATTGCCAATTCATTCTACTAGCTGTCGTCAACAAAAAGAGAATGGGTTTATTGCACTCCGACAGGGCAGTATGTCGGTGGATGACTATAGATAGAATTTTTGAAGAGAGTCGCATTCGCTGGGTATATGGTACCAAATGATGACGCCAAGCAAGGAAGATTTGTACAAGGCTTGAATCAGGGCCTGCAGCGGGATGTACTAAGTCGAAAGTGTACGTCTTACCGAGAGGCGTACGAGACAGCTCTCGAGATGGAGAGATTTCATCAGTCGGCTAGTCGCGGAACAACACAAACTACCAAGGAAATAACCAGAAACGACCTGGTCACGGAAAGAAATAACACACCTAAGCGTCATAACACAGGGGATAACAAGGGAACTCAGCAGCAGTTGCCACGTTGCAATAAATACAACAAATGGGGGCACAAAACTAAGACTGTTGCTGGGTGTTTCAAATGAGGAGGTATTGGTCACAGGGCAGTTGACTGTTAAAGTCAGAGGAGAGAATCAGTATCCTTCTCGTGGGAATAATAACAATCAGTATCGTGGGCATAACAACAATCAGAACCGGGGCCAATATAACAATCAGAATCATGGCCAAGCGCCACTGGCCTTACCAGCACCAACCGGGAATGCACCGAATCAGCAACAAGGTGCACAAGCAAGGGTTTATGCCTTGACTCAGGCAGAGGCCCAGACCGCAGATGTAATTACAGGTATGTTGCTGTACAAAGGCATACCTGAAGAGTACTTTTTGATTCTGGTGCTACTTTACTTTATCTCGTCTATTTTACAAGAAAAATAAATTTTGTATGACTCAACTAAAGACAACTTTGTGTTTAGCACTCCTTCGGAGTAGATATGCCTACAACTTTGATTTGCAGGGACGGCTATATTAAAATTGGAGGCAAGACTTTATCTTTGAACGCAATTGTACTCGACATCAAAGAGTACGATATTATATTGGGATGGACTGCTCAGTGCCTGTCATGCAACAATCGACTGTGCGGATAAGAGAGTTGTGTTTCCCGACCCGAAGAAACGAAGTTCTCTTACTCGTGCGGCTCGGTATTCCAAGGACCTATGTTAATATAGGCAGTTACAGCAAGACACATGCTGTACTCAGGGTGCGAAGGATTTCTCGCTTCTGTTCAAGATACTCGAATGAAGAGTGTAGGCTCGAATCAGACCGAGATTGTGGCAGAGTTCTCCGATGTGTTTTCGACGAGATACCTGGAATGCCGCCGGATAGAGAAATTGAATGCACTATCGATACATTTTTGGATACTCGTGCGATATCAAAGGCGCCGTACAGGATGGCTCCGGCAGAATTAAAGGAACTAAAGGTGCAGCTACAAGAGTTGCTAGACCGGGGATACATTTATCCAAGTGTATCTCCATAGGGAGCGCCAGTACTATTTGTAAAAAAGAAGGATGGGACGATGCGGCTCTGCATCGATTACAGAGAACTGAATAAGGCAACCATCCGTAACAAGTATCCTCTGCCAAGGATAGACGATTTGTTCGATCAGCTGCAAGGGACGATCGTGTTTTCTAAAATCGATCTTCGTTCAGGATACCATCAGTTGAAGATCAGACCCGAAGACGTCCCTAAGTCAGCATTTCGTACAAGATATGGACACTATGAGTTTTTGGTCATGCCATTCGGTTTGACTAATGCTCCAACAGCCTTTATGGATCTAATGAATAGAGTGTTTCGACCGTTCCTAGACAAGTTTGTTGTTGTCTTCATCGATGACATCTTGATCTACTCAAAGGATAGAGAGACTCATGTCGGACACTTGAGAGAAGTACTTCAGATGCTGCGAGACAATCAAGTGTATGCAAAACTAAGCAAGTGTAAATTTTGGATGAACATCGTGTCGTTCCTAGGGCACGTTGTCTAGGCAGAAGACGTTGCTGTTGACCCAAAGAAGATTGAGGCAGTTGTAGACTGGAAACAGCCTACATCAGCTAGGGAGATACGGAGTTTCCTTGGTTTTGTCGGGTACTACCATAGGTTTGTGAAAGACTTTTCAAGAATCGCTTCGTCTTTGACTCGCCTCACTCAGAAGGGTGTCGTATTTAAGTGGACCGACGACTGTGAGAATAGTTTTCAAGAACTGAAGCAACGGCTCGTCACGGCTCAAATTTTAGCACTTTTGGAAGGATTTGAGGGATTTTAGATCTACAGTGATGCATCGAAACTTGGTTTGGGATGTGTTCTCATGCAACGTGGGAAGACAATATCGTATGCGTCGAGACAACTCAAACAACATGAGAAGAATTACCCAACTCATGACTTAGAACTGGCGACGATTGTGTTCGCGTTGAAATTATGGCGACACTATCTCTACAGTGTGTCCTGCGAGATCTTCACGGATCACAAAAGCCTGAAATACATATTCACGCAGAAGGAATTGAATTTGAGGCAACGGCGTTGGTTAGAATTGATCAAGGACTATAATTTGACAATCTCCTACACGCCAGGTAAAGGAAATGTAGTAGCTGATGCCTTGAGTCAGAAATTTGTTGGATCACTAACAATAGCAAAGGAGGTACTACGGGATCTTGAAGAGATGGGTATCGAATTCAGGATTCGTCCGCAGAATGTGCAGTTGGCTCAGTTGTAACTTGAGCCGAGTCTCCAGGGAAGGATTAAGATTGCTCAGAAGGATGACCCATTTCTGCAGAAGATTCGCGAGTTAATTCTAGCAGAAAAGGCGTCGGACTTTACCATTAAAGATGATACTATTCATATCAAGGAGAGATTGTGCGTCCCTAAGGATGAGGATATCAGGAAGGAAATACTGACCGAGGCTCATTTTACGAAGTATTCCTTATATCCGGTAAGCACAAAATGTATAAGGATCTGCGCACAACATTTTAGTGGCATGGCATCAAGAAGGATGTGGCGCTATTCGTGTCACAATGCTTAGATTATCAGCGTGTGATGGCCGAACACCAACGGCCAGGCGAAGAACTACAAAATTTGGCTATTCCACTGTAGAAGTGGGATAATATCTGTATAGACTTTATAGTCGGCTTGCCAATAACTCAAAAAGAGAATGGTACGATTTGGGTTATCGTGGATAGATTAACCAAGTCGGCTCATTTTATTCCAATAAAAGTTACGTGGGGCGTAGAACGGTTGGCTCAGATCTACATAAATGAAATTGTCCGATTACATGGGGTGCCAACTTCTATAGTATCGGATAGAGACGGGAGATTCTTGTCACAATTTTGGATAAGTCTGGACTCAGCAATGGGCATAAAGTTGAACTTCGGTACGGCATACCATCCGCAGACTGATTGTCAGACAGAGAGAGTAAATCAGATTCTTGAGGATATGTTGAGATTGTGCGTGCTCGACTCAAAGACAAATTAGGACGCACATCTCGCATTGGCAGAATTTGCCTATAACAACAGTTATAAGGCAAGTATCCAGATGGCCCCGTACGAAGCCTTGTATGGACGGAAATGTCGATCACCGATATGCTGGGATGAAGTCGATGAACGGCAAGTGCTCGGACCAGAACTTGTGGAACAGGCCGTCGAGAGGGTTCGCTTAATTCGAGAAAGACTTAGAGTTGCTTAAAGTCGATAGAAGTGTTATGCGGACGTACATCGACGACCTTTAGAATTCGCGATAGGTGATCATGTATTCTTGAAGGTCACACCGATGCGAGGTGTGATGCGATTTGAGATGAAAGAAAAGCTGAGCCCGAGATTCGTTGGACCATTTAAGATTTTGGAGAAGGTAGCCTCAGTGGCTTATCGACTTGTAATACCTCCGGCTCTGACTGATGTGCACGATGTCTTCCATGTATCCCAACTGCAAAGTACGTGCATGATCCAAGCCATGTAGTGAACTTCGATCAATTGCAGCTGAGCGCTGACCTATCATATACAGAAGAGCCTGTCCAAATTTTGGACAGAAAAGAGAAAGTTTTGCGAAATCGGACAGTATCCTTGGTCAATATTCTTTGGCGGAACCATGCGGTCGAGGAGTCGACGTGGGAACTAGAGGAAGAGATGCGGGTGAAATATCCCTCGCTGTTTGATAATTTTGAGGTAAGACTTTTGCTTTAAGTTTCGAGAATGAAACATTTTCTTAGTGGTATATTATGTAGTGCCCCGCTCCTAGCAGTTCATTATGTAAGGCTTGTGGCTTGGTTAACTCGATCGGAACCGAGTATTGGGAAAACTTACCGTCGGCACCGAATCGATCACGGACAAGTGCATAAGAACCTTTCCAACTAATGGATTGATTTTTCTTGAAATGCGTCCAAGAGTTTTCCCTAGATGTTTTGCTGCTGGTTTGTTGCTTGGTTTTGATGGATGCTTTTCTGAATGATTTTCGATGATTTAATTTTTGCCCATTTTTATCGATTTGCATAGCATTCATTCTTGAGAATTCTGAGAGAAGAGAACACAACGAAACGAAATATTAACCAAAATTTTGGTGCCAATGCAGACTGACGCGTGACGGAAGGCTAAGCGTGCAAGTGTTCCTCTCTCTCTCTCGATGATTCTCTAATCTGGTGAGTGTGGATCTCTGTGGTGGTATTGTCCCTCTCGCTATTCCTTCATGCCAACTAAATAATTGTCTTGTAACATCCGTTGATCGATATCAAGTTGTTAATGCCACAAGTCAATACAACTAAGAAGCTAGAGATTGAACATTAAAAGAATTGATTGCACTGTTAACAATATTGAGATTGTGCTTGTCCCTTGAACATTGAATTGAGATGAATTGAAGCCTACGATGATGAGATATGAAATGTTGAGAATAAACATGTTGCCTAGTACTTAATATTCTATGCACATAATGTTTATCGAATTGGACACACATTCGCATGACCATAGACGTACTTGTATACAAGGATTTCCTCGAACGGTACCTACGGCGGTGGGATCGAGTCGGCCTAGGAGGGATTAGTGCTTTGGTAGCACGGTATCGGAACCTTCATTCGGGCTCGCAACCTGTTGAATGGTCAACCGCATACCAATACAAAGTCCTATATGGTACGTCGACATGGTGCACAACCACCAGTGGTTATGTTGTAAGGATGTATGCTAATCAATGTCTTATGCAGGGGTGGTAAGTATATTATTATTATCCGGTATCTTGTGCAGGAAAGCTGGATTCGACCGAATGGTAAAGTAAACATAGTTTCAATGAAACACCATGTTATTGAATTGTGATTTAATCTGAATGTTGCCTGTCCCTAATAAGTTCATGATTTAAAACGCTTGTCATTAATAAAATGTTGGTTTAGCTGAGTGGGCCAACGGGGCTCACCAGCGTATTGTTATAATGTGTTGACCCCTCCTCCACAGGTACTGGAGAAGGCTCGGGCGTACATCGCAACTAAAGCTTTCTGAACTGATGTTTCCTTTCAAGTTATTTTCCCTAAAAGACGTACAAAGTATTACAGAGTTTTCAAAGATAGCTGCTTATATTTCAAAGTACTAAAAGGGCATGATGTATGGAATGGGAAGTTATTTTATGGCAGCCTATCAGTTGTACTTCTTTTCATGAATCAATGTAGCCAAAATGGCATTTCAAATATTATCGAAAAAAGTTGTATTCTTACTCCAATTATCAATAAAATGAGTATTTCTTCTTCCTATATTGTGTTCTCAATGTTTCTGAAATATGGCTGGGTTTCGAATGTTTCTAAATGACATAATAGTGCACGTTCTTGCCTTGTACAAGTGCAACACCAGACTTGTACGGCATCACGCCGTAGCGAGGACGAACGATTCGGCACAAATCGAAGCGAGGACGAAAGATTCCCCGAATCGGGGCGTGACATTAGGTGACCGTTATTCGGTAGGTATAGGTACTTTTGGTTTATGTACTTATGCCTGACCATAACTTGGAACCGTATCTTGTCGCGGAGTAGCTGCCACACATTGTCCTTGTTTGGTTGTAGGTGTGGTTATCTGCTTCGATGATGAGGTACTGAACCTTGTTATGGTCCAGATTATTATTGAGCAGCTTTATATTCAATTTATGGCATGTTGTTTATTGTATCTTGTTACGTCTCTCTGAGGACCTGGTGAATTCTCCAGGTGTGTGTTTTGTGACTTTCCGCAGGTGCTCTAGCCAAGGACATGATTTACTCTCTTGCTTCGTAGATAGCATGCTCTTGGATCACTCTTCGCTCCGCTTGATTATTTCTTTCATGTATATCTACTTCTTTTCATTTAATAGTTGGTAGTGGATTTGTCTCCGCCCAACAAGTGTACATGACAATTCAAAGTTGATTTTATATATTATTCATTTATAATTGTGGATGAGATTTAGTGTGTCTTGGTTTACTATACTTTACAGCTTATGTATACATACGAGGGCTCCATATACTTCGTATGTATGCAGCTGGCATGACGACGTGCTTAGTCCTACTTATTTTGGGACTGGGGCGTTACACGGACCTCGAGTTAGTTTCTATTCAATGTTTTCCCTCAATCTTTTGAATAAACATGAAATAGAGATTAGAAGGCTTGTACTTCCCTTGTCTTCAGTTATTTCCTTTCTGATCAATCTTTTATTTTTAAGGATTAAGACTTATAGGACAGATACTTACCCCTCTCCCATCTTGATCATCCTGGGATCGGTTCGAGTTATCTTTTCTGTCTAAGCCGTATCACTTATTTGTTTCCATAAGAAACTATCTTCTAAGAATCTTTTTTCCCGTTGACTTTTGAGCTAACATGACCCATTTATCCATCTAGTAGTTTCGAGTCAATTTTGTTTTATGTTGTCCTTCAATCTTTGAGTATGAGAGAAATAGAGAATTAAAAATCTTACTTCAGTCGTTTCTCCTAGTTGATCGCTTAGTTTTCAAAATTGATACCTCATCGATCATTTGATTTTCAAATAGATACTTTCACTTCAAGGATAGATACTTATGCTTTTCTATCATAATCAACTTGTTTGAATCTCTAGAAGCTCCTTTGAATTTTACGGATATAGTTGAAAGAATATTCGTTGACTCATAATAGGAAGATAGCAGCGCACTGTCACCATTTATATGAATTATGGAGACTATGGGTTCAATGCAGCCAGTAGCGCACTGGCAAGGTACGACTCCTAAAGTTGAAATTATTTCAAAAAAATGTAGGTTATCGAATATCGATAAAACTACGTCTTAGTTGTCCTCTTTTGATCTTAGTTACCCTTGTGTCAATATTGGATAGAGATAATAAATATTCGATAATTATATCATAGTTGAGTCATAAAACCAAGGGTTTACTACAGCCAGGTGTACACTGGCGAGGCACAAATTCTCGGTAAAATGACTTCAGACATGATTATAGTTTTCGGATACTATAGAGGTTAAGAAAATGCTCTGTATGTCCCATTGATTCAAAGCCAATACAAGTAGAAATTCTATAAGTTGGGTAGCATGCCTCCCAACCTAGCATCCCGTTGTCCTTGTGACCTATTAACAAGGTAATTGACTGACACTAATAAGTTTACCTAGACTATAGAGTTTAGAGGTCCCTAACCCATTGGTCGACCAAGACCTTACACAAAAAGACAAGCAAGATAACTATAGAGGCACCAACCCCGGACGAGTCTTAAAATTTGATGAACTTGAACTACTTGTGCCTTCTTTCAATCATAAATCTTGCTTACCTATATTTTTGGAATACCTTGACTAATGCTGCTATTATAGCCTAAGTTTGTAAGCTTATTCTTTATCGAGCTTATTCAGGACACATGTTTATGGGCACATATTGTCTAATTAGAATCAGTGTATTATGGTCTGATCAACCTTAGTGCATTGGTTCGCTCTTCATATGATCAATCTATGTGGATTGATATATAGATGCCTCTAGGATCTCATCCGCAACTGCCTTGACAACTCCCCTCGAATTATTCAATCACCCTTGGAACCTCGTTTTCACATTTGTCCCCTCTCACTTGAACTCTTTATTGTTTTTCTTCCTTACTTATTTCAGAAAAAATGCTTGTATTTGAGGAAATATATACCCAGAATGTCCCCCTCAGTTCGCCATCACCTACGGCCATGAAAGCTATTGCACAATCATTTTCCATCTATTTAAAATCGGAGAACGATCTTCAAACTTGATCCATATATATATATATATATATATATATATATATATATATATATATATATATATATATATATATATATATATATTGTATCATGTTATCTACAATACCGTGATCACGACTTGAATTTCTCTAGCTTCATTAATCATAAACCCTTGTCTTAGTTTAATTTTGAGGAATAAATTTCTGAAGCACATAGGTTTTGAGCCCTCTCAATATTAGGATTCACTAGTATTAGCGATTGATTAGGATAAGTTGGTTCCCACAAGAATAATAAATTTGTTCCTCATGAACACCCACTTTCTATTTAGATATTTTTGTGTCCCTTACCGTGACATTGATATTCGGAGCATAATATTACCTGTTACCACCCAAAAAATTTTATACACAAGACCTAGACGAGCCTACCTTCATGTAGGCATATCATGTCACACTCAAACACGTCTCCTTATACTCTATTTTCATGATACGAGTTTCCAGTCAAAAAGGTTAACTATAAATCTTACCATAATACTGATATGTTTTTTGAATTCAATTGGAGATCCAATCTCGACCCAAACTTAATTTCGTTGTCCGTGCACGACAAAATCGAGGCGTATTCGTCGAAATACCTCGTATCGGTCCCTTTGTAAACTAGCTTATAACTTCATGCACGTTCGTCATCTCGAGACGAAACTTGTGCCAACAGACAATGTTATTTTTTTGGTCCTGTATGCCAAGTTTGGTCCGATTCTGAGAAGATCGACTGGAACACTATTTTGGCCGACCCGCGACCCGATCCAACGGGCAAAATTGTGCACGGTCCGCCGGAATCCAACTTTGGACATACGGTTGGGTTCGTTTCATCAAACCGGACCCGTAGACATATAGTTTGACGACTTCAGAGACTATAGGTACTGGCACACTTTTCAGTGCAAAGTGGGTCCAACGACAGACATCGTTTTGATCCAAATTTACGATTTTTCCCCTTTGTCCAGAATTAGACTTTTGGGTAGGCATTCATAGACATTTCTTTTATACCAAACATATTGGTGATGTCTGTTTCAGCATCTAAAAACTGTTGTACGAGTTTGATTTTGTGTGGCACGCTGAGTGGTTGATATTATCGATTTCACCAGCAAAGGACCCGAGGCGAGTACATTTATTATTTGTTTTCGATATCGTTAATTACTGTATTTTATTTTTAGTCATTTTGTATTTGATTCTTGTCTCTTTTTCATATCTTGATGTATTCTTACCTATAGTGTCGGGATTGGGAAGTACTAAATAGATGTGTGATCTGACCGTAGATATTGTAGACATCGTTGACATCGTAGACATTGTAGAGATTGTAGACATTATTAATTTCCTGCAAAGTAGACATCGTAGACATTATTTATTTTCTGCAAAGTAGACATCATAGACATTGTTCATTTTATTGCTATTTAGACATCGTGGTGTAAATGTCCCTAGGCCGATCACATATCGAAAATGTACTTCAAAACACATAGATAGTATTTCCTTTGTTCTATATTTCCTCATGTCTCTTGTTACCGTTATCCAGATTATTTCATCATATATCTTATGGCTAACCTCTGTTTTATAGTCGTTATCATATATTTGAACTGCACTCAATAAATTATACTCGTCCCATTCCTAACTCGAAACCAACATTTTCAGGTTAGCCGTGACTACTCTTAGCATTGAGGAGACATGGGTGTACCTGTAGGCCATTGTTGGCCCATAAAGCCATAGTCAAACCGATTTTGATAATTGACCTAAACTCCGAACTTGATATGAAAAGAAACAAAAAGTGTGCAGAATTCGTCTTCGTAATTGCTTCACATTTATTCTATATTTTTTTTATTGAGTCTAGATTGACTTGTGCGTCGGGATTACTGGCATCTAGAAAGATCAAATCCAAAACCTATCATGATCCATTTCTCCTAAACCAAAACTTGATTCACTTAAACCAAACCTATCCAAAAACCAACTCAGGTTGACCAGAAACCATGGCAACCAACTCGGTCAGAGTTCTGCCCGAACTCGGACAGAACTCGGTCCCCTAGGATTTCTCCTAGTCAGCAGCATTACTTATTCTTTTAGATCACCAACGTTCAAAATTATGAACGTTAGGCTACCGAGTTCTGTCCGAACTCTGTCCTAGAAAAACCTATAAAAAGAGAAGAAATTCTCATTTCTATTCACTCATTTATTCTTCATCTTCTCTATCTATTCCTAAGCTTTCTATTCAAGTTACAAAGCTTCAATCTTTAAATCTCCAAGAACAACCCGATTCTTCTAAGTACCAGTGGTTTTCGACTAGGAGTATTCGACTTGTACAAAGCTTGGCGTATAAAAGCTTTTCTCAGAAAAAGATGTTGTTGAAGTTTGATTGTGGGCTTCGGATAAAAATACGACGGTATTGAAGTTGGCATGTTCTTCGGAGTAAAGCATGCGGTGTAATCTCTATTCAAAATAGTGGATTATAGCGAGCAAGAATTTTTGCGAACTGGACTAGTCCTCTCAGAGGAAAACCAGTATAAACCTGCTATGTATGTGTATTGCTTTCTTGTCTCTACTATTTTACTGCTTTACATGCATTATATTTGATTGATCATTTACTTTACCTGCTTAGATAGTTTTTAATTGGTAATTATTTTCTACTACACTCTATTCACCCCCTTTAGAGGTGCCATCGATCCTACAATTGGTATCAGAGCATAGATTATCTCTAGTCAGACTAAAACTCCTTGAGATATGGCATCCCTATATCCAAGTAATGGTGAAGGTCAATCAACAAATATGCCACCCCTATTTGATGGCACAAACTACACGTATTGGAAGACACAGATGAGCTTTTTTCTCAAGTCTCTTGATTTCAATTTACGGTCGATTGTCATGAATGGATATAAGAAACCACTACCTATTACGGTAGAAGGTGTTCTAGTTGAAAGACCATTCGACAGATATACCGACAATAAAAAGAAACAAGCTAGTCTTGATGCAAAAGCCATCAATGCATTATTTTGTGCTGTAGATAGAACTGAGTTCAATAGTGTTTTTGCATGTGTCACGTCTCACGAGGTTTGGAAACTTCTTGAGGTTACTCATGAAGGTACTTAACAAGTGAAGGAGTCCAAAATCTCAAGCCTAACACAAGATTATGAGGCCTTAAAAATGAAGCCTAATTAGACTATTACAAATATGTTTACTCGGTTCATAGATACTGTTAATCCTTTATCTTCCTTTGGAAAAGAATACAGCAATCACGAGAAGATTCAAAAGGTGCTTCACGGACTAACAAAGAACTGGAATCCTAAAGCGATGGCCATTATTGAAGGAAATGATCTCACAGTCATGACTCTTGAAACCCTAATGGGAAAGCTTATGACGCATAAGCTAGACCTTAAGGATTTTGAAGAGTCAGCTCCAAAAGAGAAGATAATAGCATTCAAAGCTAACCACAAGGTAGCCTCTGTCGATGAAAGTGAGATAGATTGCTCAGACAACGAACAAATGGCCCTTATGACAAGAAACTTCAGAAGATTCCTCAGATATGAGAAGTCGAACAAGAAGAAGAAAGATTTCAAAGATGATGAAGAACCTATCTGCTTCAGTTACAAAAGAATTGGACACATCAAGAAGGACTGCCCTGTTATAAGGAAGGAAAGAATACATGATCAGACAAGCAAGAGAAGGTCTACAACTAGAAACCATGCCAACACTAGCATCTGGTGTAAAAACGAAGCTAGTGATTCTAAACAAGAAGAGAAGCCTTGCAGCTTAGCCAACCTATGCTTCATAGCAGTAGATGCTAAGGTAATTACAAACCCTCTCTATAAAGAATTTACATTTGATGAATTGTCTGATGCTTTTACTAATCTATTAGAAGATCAGAGAAAAATGATAGATATGTACAAAGGTGCTAAGAAAGAACTAAAATTTGTACAATCTGAGTTTTCAAAGCAATCTAGAATGCTAGAAGATATTAGAGATTCTTCTAGTGACACAAATGAGATTACTTGTTTAAAGTTAAGCTTACATGAAGCTCTTGAAAAGCTAGAGAAAGCCAATCAAGAAAATATAAAACTTAACAATCTCTATGAACTAGAGAAAAAAAAGTATAACATTGCTGCTCAGAGAGTAGATGCACTCACGGCCAAGTACAATGAAGCCTATGATATCTCTAAAAAGTTAGAGATCAAACTGAGCAAACATGTTGATAAACCTATAGCTCAGGTGAACAAATCATAAGGCTAAACACAAACACAACACAGCCAAACGCTGTTAGAACTGTCAAAAGCCATGCATATATGTACACCTTTTCACACAAGAAGAAGGCACACACATCTTCAAAAATTCACATACATGATCTTTGAACAGCACCTAGTACTAACACTTCTGCTATATGTCATTATTGTGGTATAAAAGGACATGTATCACCTCAGTGTAAGATTAGAAAGCTAGTAGATACGAATGTGTATATATGGGTTCCAAAAACTAACATATCAGGACCCTCAAGAAAGTGGGTACCAAAGGTTACACCTCCAACTTGCGTTGTAGGTGGACCTTCCTCCTCCCACTAGAAGCAAATGGATACTCGATAGTGGTTGCTCCAGGCACATGACAGGTGATAACAAATTGTTTGCAACTCCATCAATGAAGAAAGAAGGCTATGTCTCCTTTGGGAATAACCATAAAGGTCATATCATTGGAATTTGCGACATAGGTACTTCTCTCTCACCTATTATTAAAGATGTATGCTTAGTGACAGAATTAAAACATAACCTATTAAGCATTAGTCAACTGACTAATCATGGTTATGGAATTAATTTTGTTAAGAATAAATGTTTTATTTATGATAAATCTTCTGGAATAATCTCCTTCGAGGGAATAAGAGAGGACAACATATATGTACTATATTTGTCAGAGAAGACTAACAGTACAGGGAAGTGTTTGTTCACAACTCAAGACGAAAACTGGATATGGCATATGCGTCTTGGACATGCGAACGTGGATATTATTACAAGATTGTCCACCAAGAAACTGGTAAGAGGCTTATCCGAAATAACTTTCAAGAAAGACATGGTACGTACTGAATGTGAAAAGAACACGACATATAGATCATCTTTCAAATCAATAAACGCTGTAAGTACCTCTAGGCCCTTGCAAATACTTCACATGGACCTATTTGAACCAAGTAGAGTCGCCAGCCATGGCGGTAAGCTTTATGCTTACGTAATAGTCGATGACTATTCACAGTATACTTGGGTTTACTTTCTTACAAATAAGAATGAGGCCTTTTTTTGAATTTGTATATTTTTGTAAAAAGGTCCAAAATGAGAAAGAATTCATGATTACTCGGATTCGAAGTGATCATGGAGGAGAATTCGATAACCATGAGTTTAAATCTTATTGTGATTCAAATGGATTATCACATGAATTCAATTACCCCAAGACTCCTCAACAGAATGGGATTATAGAGAGGAAGAATAGAACTTTGTGTGATATGGCCAGCATTATGCTTAATTAATATAATCGTCCAAAGTATTTTTAGGAAAAAGCTGTCTACACTGCATGCCATGTGTTAAATAGAGTTCTGATTAGACCCATATCTAAAAAGACTCCTTATGAATTATTGTTTGATAGAACTCCTAACAACAGCTATTTCAAGGTCTTTGGTTGTAGATGTTTTATTCTAAATACAAAAGACAAATTGGAAAATTTTGCATATTTTTGGGCTATACGGCAAAAAGCAAAGGATATAGAGTATTCAATAAAAAGTCACTTAATATTGAAGAATCAATAAATTTCAATTTTGATAAGCTGAACAATCAACGTAATGACGACAGTAACAACGAAGAAGAGAAAACCCTAATACCAGAAGATACACTATCCACGTCCTATCTGGAAAGTCTGCCGAAATGATTGCAATTTATGCCAGACCATCCGGAAGAACTGGTAATAGATGACGTATCAACAGGTGTAGTTACTCATTCAAACACAAGAAATCTGGTAATAGCTAATGTTGCTTTCGTTTCCAAAATTGAACCTAAAAATATTTTAGAAGCTTTCAATGATGAATTTTGGATTTCTGCTATACAAGAGGAACTTAACCAATTTGAGCGGAATCTGTAGAAGCATGGAAAAGAATAAAGAAAGATCCATGCGGCCAAGGATTCCCATGCGGCTCAGGTACCCATGCGGCTCAAGCGTCTATGCGGCTCAAGAGGAGCCACGTGGTCCTCAACAGCTCTTCCCTTTGACTTCTACTGCATTTAACGCCTTGACGGCTGACAGCTCTGACCAACGACAGAAAGATACAATAATGACTCTGTCATAATGGCAGACTCCTAGGGAAACGAAGGAGATCTCTGACACAATCCCCAGGAACGCAGAAACCTTCATGCGTCCTTGACACGTGTATCATCGCATGCGGCTCAGACAGAGGCCACCCATGCGGCTTAGGCCGAAGCTATCCCATGCGGCTCACAAAGAACTACCCCATGCGGTTCAAGCAGAGGCTATCTCCATGCGGTTCACGAGGACTATCTCCATGCTGCTCACGAAGAAAGCACCCACCATGCGGTCACCTACGCTCATGCGGCTCAGATCACCACCATACGGTTCAAATATTCATGGGCCACTCCCAAGCAGCCTTGACACGTGGCCAGTCTTATGCGGCTCAATGAGGAGTAGTCCTCATACGACTCAGATTTTCTAAGTGGCTTGCAGTTAAGACACGTGGCATGATAAGGGGACACGTGGCATCAAATCGATCGAAATCTATCAACAAATCCCAATAAAATATTGGGATCAAATCAGATCATTTGCAATCAAGCAAATCAATGACACGTGGTTGGAAGTCCGAGATTGGCATAACAAATCATTAGGATTTATGTCAATCATCATTAATTACCCACAAAGATTTGATGCAATCACATTAATTGCCCAGATCCATTATATTCAAGATGAGCGGCCCAGATTCATTGATCCTTAGCCGCCGACTTTTGAGAATGGATAATCATTACAAACCCTAATGCTACCCCCCACTCTTATAAATAGCAAGGTGCTATTCCCTTGCAACAGATATACACGCACAAATATACGGAGAGATAGACAGAGACGAGGAGAAAGAGAGAGCACACCCCCCTCGGATCCAGAAAGAATAAAGAGAGCATTTCTTCATCAACGCCAAGTACTTCTTCTACAGAGCCAAGGCTGCACCCGATCGTCCAAGGAGTAAGGCAGAGCTGCCGTTGCTTTTCCGAGCCTCTACCGTCACCCCCAGAATCTAAAATAAACAATTGTACTTAGATTGTTGTACCTAGGTTTTCGTCCCTAGACTTTCTTTGTACAAGCAAGTTTGTATTGTGAAGTAAAAGTCCAGTCCTCCGATAATTGTTCTGTTTTTTTATATTTCATGGCAAACACGATGGCGACTCTTTTAGGGACAAACTT
The DNA here is from genome assembly GCA_029216955.1 of Iris pallida. Lineage (NCBI taxonomy): Eukaryota > Viridiplantae > Streptophyta > Magnoliopsida > Asparagales > Iridaceae > Iris > Iris pallida. The sequence continues at coordinate 5,177,169 of JANAVB010021797.1, read as the reverse complement.
CTCCATGGCTGAGGAGTTGGTGTTGCAATCGGATGCAGCTAAACTTGGCTCCACGCAACAGAAGATGGTTGTCCGCTTCGACCAACAGGCGTTTGAAGAAATGATCTCCGAGGGAAGCGCTGGCCCGGTCCAGAAGCGAACCCGCACAAAGAAAGTTTGCATCGAGTGGAGGCCAAAGTCATTTGCTCCTCCCCAAGCTCTGGACGGAGTACTCTCTGCTGCCCAAGACGGCGAAGGCGACTCTCGTGCGGCCCCACTTCAAGCCATGGAGGACTCTGCTGTCCCCAAGTCCGATAGAGGAAAGTACTACGATACTGGACTTGCAGGGGCAAAGTGCGATTCTATGTGCTCTAGGAAGAAACCGAAGGAGGGCACTGGCCGCAAAACGAAGACTCATGCGGCCAAGATTACCAGCCGCATGAATGATGACCATGCGGCTAAGACTGCTAGCCAAATGGAGAACACCCATGCGGCCAGGATTTCCAGCCGCATGGAGAAGACCTATACGGCTGAGACTTTCAATCGCATGAAGAAAGCCCATGCGGCTACGACTGCCAGCCGCATGGAGACTATTGATGCCAGCCGTAAGACGTCTACTCCACGCGGCTCTGTCTTCGACCGCCTCTTCTATGGTCCTGATCTCTTGTGCTCCCAAGAAGACATGTCTGACTCTCTCCAGCACCACCTAGACTCTTCCTACTATGTGCCCTCACGCACTAGAGTGAAGAAGTCTATGGCAGCACGAGCTTGGCAAGCTCGGTCCGTTGATCCGACCTCTGACCATCCGAGCGTTCCACATACTGTTATGCGGGCCTCTGATGGCAAGTTGTACAGAACCACTCGAGTCCAGCCCCCGGCGGCAAACGGACAGAGAGGTTCCCAAAAGTCTCCCAAAACCCAGGGAGCAAACATGGTCGATCCGGACCTATCTGACTTGCGTGAGGCCATCCTCCACAAACGCAAGGAAAGATAAGGTGTCTCGGGTTGCAAAGAGTCCTCCCACGGACGTCACTATACCCAAGTCATCGTCAACTGCTATTGCAATAACGCGACGGTACGAGAAGACCGGCAGTCCGTCTTCCAAAGACTGCAACAAACATGCTTAGAAGACGAGGCACTTTCCGTCGCCTCCTACAACTCAGCTCAGAAAATCCCCGTCGATGGGAGAGGGAACAAGACAAATGTTTCCAGCCTGAAGATTTCAACCACTATGACTAAGAGACTATCGTCTAAACGGGTGCCCACCACCGGAGTTTTCCAAGGTACCCATTCAAAGATAAAATCTGCTACAGTGGGAGATTTATCGTCCACACTACTGGGGGTTGCTGGGACTGGGGGTAGCACTCCTCAGAACATCCACGATAATTCGATGTTCCAAGGAGATGAGCCCGAGGAAACAACTCTCCCATCAGATACAGCAAGGGCTGACGTCCCCGAGGACGTCCACGACTCCCAAGATGAAGCAAACTCTGAAGCTGGGGGTACTATCCCTTCTGAGTCCAAACCAGAGGAGAACATTCCCACATACCCTGATGACTTCTCGCTACAGGGGTATGACTCGGAGGGCACGTCCTCCACCGTTCCTTCCATCTCTCCTCATGTAAAGACGGTGTTCATGACGGACATCAACAAAGGTGGTTCCAGTGATCGCCAACGCATCGACACTCTGGAGGCCATACTGTATGCCTTGGTCAGGTCTGTAGACGAGATCAAAGCGGCCCTTCCAACTCTCCAAGGAGGGACGCCTGGCCAAACAAGCGCAGGTCTCGCGGTCAATACAAACTCGAACTCTGCTGCACCAAACCCGAACAACAATCCTCCTGAAATGACGGCCCCCACCGCTGTGGATGAGGCCAGGGAAGCAAGAAGAGAGGTCAAGGAGCTTCGAGCCATGTTTCACGCTCGATAAACCTCTCAAGACCTCAGAATACGGCAACCATACCCTGCAGCATGGAGGGACGTCCCCTTCCCACCAAGATATAAGCCGTTCAATATCAATCCTTATGATGGCAAGACCTCCGCAAGTCGGTACATCACTTACTTCGAGGTCACCACCGACCATTTGCCCCATGACGATGCCATCCTTACACGATTATTCATCGGTACATTGGAAGGAGTCGCCTTTGACTGGTATCGCAACCTGCCAGACAACTGCATCCACTCCTTCGCCAGCTTCAAGAACATATTCTTAGAGAGATTTTACGAAGTAGGATAGGACATCACGATGTCCACCCTCATGGACGTCGTCCAAGGGAAGAAAGAGCTGACAAGGAACTATATTGAGCGGTTCCGTCAAACCGCCATGAAGCTGCCGTCTGGTAACCCAGATTCCTCCTTAATTGAAATATGCCAAAAGAGACTGCTTCCAACAATCAGTCTCTGGATGGGCAAAAGTCAATTCAAGGACTGGAAGACGTTTATCATCAGTGCCACAAGCGCCGAAGAACGATTGAAGAAGGCTCGCCAACTGGGATTGCATATTTCAGAGGGAGAAGACAAGGGCAGGCGTCCCAACGCCAACACCAACAATGGGGGTAGCTCCACCAACAACCGGAACAACAAGGGCAAGTAGGCTATGGTGGCCGACACAGCGCAGAAACATGAGTCAAAATCGGCAGACAAGCAATGGCCACAAATGACCTACTCCTTCGAAGATGGCCACGTCAAGCCCATCTTAGATATGCTCATACAAGGAGACAAAATTCAGCTCCCTCTACCAAGACGGGAACCTCGGTCGGCAGAAATGGAGAACCCAAAGTACTGCCATTACCACCGCTACGTCCACCATGTTACACACGACTGTTACCAACTAAAATGGTACATCCAAAATCTCATCGATTCGAACGCTCTGGCCATCGATTTCGAAGAGGTAACTGTGGCAGCCAATATGGTGTCAGTACAATTTGGCAGCTTTCCTCCAACAAAAACTCAAGACGGTGTGATCCCCATCCCTCTAGCAACAATAAAGATTGCTAATCTTCCACATCCTCGGGATCAGGCTGCTGGTCTAGTGTCCCTCACCACATCACGAGGGGAGGTCATGTGGGTCCATCCAGACTTAGTATCTGAAGTGACTCAGTCCACACCATCTTCCATTCGTAAGAAGAGGAGTGAAAAAGTCAGATCCTGACGCACAATCTCGGCAGATATCGAAGAAGTCACAGCCGTCGTCACTCGGTCTGGAGCACAATCCCAACCTGTGGCAGATAACTCGGCTGAAGATCATCAGCCCGCTACAACTGACGCGCCGGAACCTTCTTAGCCTCCGACGACCGACAAGCCTAGGCCGAAGGAGACTCGCTTTGATAAATCCCTCCGAAAAGAGGTACCTCAAGGGCTGGAGAGGCCCTACAACTTTGACATCTTGGCACAATTGGCCAACACACCGGCCAAACTGTCATTATACGAGCTCCTAAGACTCTCGAAGGATGTTCGCGCGACTTTGAGCGATGCACTCCAGAATGCCGACGCCTACCTGGCTCAGGTCAACCTCACAGGAGAGAGCCCGCCTGCAGATCTCCAAGGCAGTGCTTGCACGGGAGCGATGCCCAACATCGTATTCACTCCACAGGATATGCTCATCAAAACCAACCTGCACGATCGCCCGTTATATTACACTGGATACATCGGCGACGTAAAGGTGGATCGGATGCACATTGATCCTGGCTCTTCCATAAGCATCATCCTGAAGGGTCTGTTACATCATCTCCGCATTCCTATGCATCGCCTGACGCCAACAAGCACTGCCATCAGCGGTTTCAATTCGGGCAGGAGCTACCCGATTGGAAAGATTCGTTTGAAGTGCCAAATTGGCGATCTCCATTTGGAAGTCACCTGTTACGTCATAGATGCAAACACTTCCTACAACATCCTCTTGGGCGCCCTTGGATACACGATTATATGATCGTGCCTTCCACTCTGCACCAGTGCTTCAAGTATGTCGACAAACACGGCTTCTGTAAGCCCCTGTTTTTCAAAAATTATTTAATTAGTGTTAATTAATTATTAATGTCATTTTTAGCCTTCAAATATTTATTATGATTTTTAGGAATTTTTCTAGAATTTTTAAATAAATTTTAAATGAGTTTTAAAAACAAAAAATATCAATTTGTAATTTTTTAAATTGTTTTAATATCATTTTGTAATTATTAGAATTGTTTTAATATCAATTTGTAATTAATAAAATGTTTTAAGTGTGGAATACAAATTATTATTTGTATTGATTAACTGTTAGGGCCTTTCTGTCATTTCCTAAACTATGGGGGACTAGATGCTTATTTCCCTTTCACCCACTCCCTGCCCGACGACCGACGACGGCTGACCGGCGACTGCCCCTGCCATTTTCGGCCAGCGCACAGCCCCCCGACCGCCTCAAACCCGCCTATTTAAACCTCCTTTCTTCCCCAGACCAAACCCTAACCCTAAATCCTCACCCAGCCACCCACGACCGCCTCCCCGACAGCCCTAAACTCAAAACCCTAACCCTAACTCCGGCAAGCCTCTCCCAGCCCCACCGTCGACATCCACCGCCCACAACTGCCATCATCCGACGTGGCGCGGCGAGACGACCTCAGCGCCACAGGAGCGCCACCGCCCCGACGCCTCCTCCGTCGGCCAGCACGCTCAAATCCCCCCCGACTAGCCGGACACGTAAGTACCAGGGCTCATTTCGTGTCGTCCGTGTCCCAAATCCACGTACGTGGTTCGCCAGGACATGGGGACGCTCGTCCAGTGTTTGGACACGTGAATTAGTGTTCGTGCATGTCGTGCATAGCACGAACACGTAGAATCCTGTGTCCCTAACTGTCCGGACACAGGATTGATTTTTTTTATATATAATATTTAACCTAACCTAAATAACTATAACCTAAACCCTAATCCTAACACAACCCTCGGGCTGACCCCCTGGCCAACCCGACCTAGTCTAAACCCCCCCCTCCCCCTCGCGCGTGCAGTGGGCCGAGCTCGAGCCCTTGCTGCTGCGTTTAATTATTTTCTTTTTCTTTTCCTTTTTCTTTTTCTGTTTTCTGTTATTTTATATATATATATATTTTTTATTTTTTTATTATATATATATATATATTTTTTTTATTATATGTATATATATATAATATATATATATATATATTATATATATATATATATATATAATTTATTATATATATATATATTTTTTTATTATATATATATATATATATATATATATATATATATATATATATTTTTACATATGTTTAATTTTTTTTTTATTATATATATATTTTTTATTATATATATATATATATATATATATATATATATATATATATATATATGTATATATATATATATATTTTATATATATATATATATATATATATATATATATATATATAAAATATATATATATATATATATATATATATATATATATATATATATATATATATATATATATATATATATAATATATATATATATATATATATATATATATATATATATATATGTATATACATATATTTGTATATATATGTATATACTATATATTGGCAGTATTTTTATATATGTATATGTATTTTTATAGTTAGTAAATTTTTATATATATATATTTGTATTTATATACATATATGTATATATGTATATATTTTCATGTGTATATATATTATTATATATATATTATTATATATATGTATACAATATTTGTATATATATATACTTTATAATTAAGTATTTTCTTTTATATATATATATATATGTGTACTTTTAACATATGTATGTATTTATTTATTATGTATAATTCTACCTAATTAAAATATTAATATTTATTTTGCCCTTTTTACCAATTTGTATTTTAGTATATTTAAAATACTGCAACCATTTGGTGTCCAAACCTAGCATGGGTTTTTGGGCCCAAATATGTTTTCACATATTCAAGACCTGTACAAGTCATACTGGACTTGATTCATGGCCTTGGGTCCTGTATTTGAACTTTGGTTCAAATTATGTACATGGACAAAATGCGCAGATAATTAATTATTTAATTTCAATTGTGTGCAATGCTGTTTTTGATTTTCTAAAAATACTTAAAGTACTGTTAAAATTCTGGAAAAATAGTATTTAGATACAATGTTAATTTAGCTAATTTAGTATAATTTTTATAGTATTTAATTTACAGTTTTGCCACTAGTTTGGCATATGAAACCAAAACTTATTTTCTGTATACTTAGAAAAACTAATTTTTATAAAATACTTGTACTGGTTAATAAATTCCAGAAAATTATAATAAATTTCTATGATTAACAAGGATTATTTTGGTACTTTACTTTAAGTAAAAATAAGCTTTTTGTCTATCTCAAAAATTGTTAAAACACAATGATCATTTGATTTATTTATTGATTAATTACGACTTGTAACTTTTTGTGTTACTTTGAGTTTTAGCCGTGTTGAACCTCACCCCTCACTAGTGTAAAGACCCTAGAAAGTTAGTTAAAGTAGTGTGTCACCCCACATTGGTCTTCTATGCTAAAATCATCATTTTGGCTAGGTGTCCAGTCACAAGTCGTGTTGCACCAATTAGTGTCCTAGTGTTTTAGCTTAGTGTAAAAACTAAGTTTATGTATTTATTTCTACAGTGACGAGTTACCGGACATCTATAGCACTTTTATCGCAGCTTGCTTTGCTTTGCTTTGCTTGAGGCAAGTACTTTCTACAAACTTTACATACTGTTACAAAAATGAACTGCTAATCCAACCATGTTAAATGCTGATCCTTGGGGTAGCAAGTTAAATCTCCACATGTTTGTACTTTCAGTTACTACCATGCTTAGAACAGTCTTTATATATCTCTCACATGATTAGAATATGGGTTATGGGGAAACTGATAGTTGAGTACGTGATCATACCCCCTCTACAGTACCGAGCAAAGTTTCATTTTATATGTTACTGCACCGTAGGCCTTTATCTCAAAGCTGTATTTGTGCGTATGTACATCTATCGCCTTTACACTTGTACGGAAGTACATTTCATTATGTGCCCCTGCACATTGTACATCTATTGACCGATCACGTACCTGCTATAGTTTTAAACATTATATATACATCCGTCTCTATGACATATGTGTCCTTGCCATGATAGATTGTGTGATGCCATGTTTCCAGTTATTTTCTCTTATGTTCATTTCCATGTTTCATATGCTAGTTTGCAAGATTCAGTACTTGCGCCCGTCCTGACAGGATAACGTTGTAGGTATCCTTACTGAGGAGGAGTTACTCTGCGACACATATTATGGAGATACTGGCGAGGACCCGGCTTTGCTTTACGAGGATGTTCCTACGGGGAACCTCGCCTAGTTATCTTTTTGCTTTAGACTTTTGAGTATAGTCATGTATTAGACTACGTGTTTTGTAACTGGACATGTATCCAGTTTTACATTTCAGACTTGTACTTGGACATTTTACTACATGAGACAACTTTTGTGTTTGGAGCATTTACAACTTTTATTCACTTATAGAACTGTTAGCACATTTAGTCTTATCTTGTTGTCTTTAGAACAGCTTACTACATTTTATATCAAACGTAGGCTAGGCATGACTCGGCCTGGCCCAACAATTTGGGTAGCGGGTCGTGACATATTTTTAGTGGTGGCCCATGCAGGTCCTGACTAAATTGTTTGGTCACGTTATTGTACCAAGCATGCCTGCAATTAGGAACTTAAGGTAATTAGACAACATTAGGAATGACGCTTAGAACACCTAGAGGAATGCTAGGATTGCAACATAGGAAAACATCACATGCTTGCTATTATAATTAGATTTTCTTGCCTATGATTGCTTACTTTAAACAAGTCCTTATAAGTCCTTTTTATTATAATTTAGATGGTGCTTACTTGTTCATCCCAGTCTTTTACACCTGAGAATGGCGCACTCCATATCCAGTCAGCTGACAAGTTGACTGATATACCCCCACCTCCACCTACCACATTCCCCCACTCCACAGATCCACAAACCCATATGCCTCCACCACCTTCCACATCCCATGTCCAGCAGAACCCAATACTTCCACCACCCCCAATCACCATACCTACCCAGGCTTCCATCACACTCGACGGGAACCAACTGCTCACTATGATCCAGGGATTCCTAACAACCCATCAGGAGCAGACTGCCCTACTACGCCAGAGCATGGAGCATTCTGAGGAACGTCCCGTAGTCCCACCACATGTAGAGCCACGGCAGAGAGCGGGGACGATCAAGGACTTCATGGGTCTGAATTCTAAGGAGTTCTCAGGGACTGAGGGCATAGTAGTAGCAGATGACTGGCTAGACTCGGTAGAGAGGAAGCTCCTTGGAGTTAGGATGCCGGGTGACCTCCAGGTTGAAGCAGCGGGATTTCTGCTGATAGACTTGGCAGGAGTCTGGTTCCAGAATGAGCCGTTGTTTGCGAGAGGGAGAGCCACTTGGGATCAGTTCAAGACCCAGTTCAAGAAGAAATTCTTCTCGACCACTGCTAGAGCAGCCATGGGGCTACGATTCCAGAACATCCAGCAGGGGAACCGTTCTGTTGATGACTATGCGGCAGAGTTTAGTCGCCTGAGCCGTTTCGCTCCTAGTCTGGTTGCAGATCCAGAGGAGATGACCCGTAGGTTTTGCCATGGTCTAGTTCCAGACATCGACATTCTTATAGTGGCGAACGGTACGACTGACTACTACCAGAGCCTAGAGTTGGCCCGGAGCATCGAGGAGCATCTTCTGTCATACAAGAGGCCGGCTTCTGTACATCATAAGGGACCATCCAAGCATCAGGCTTTCCAACAGAGAGCACCGACGTCGCATCAGCAGACATACCGTCCCCCTACACCACATCACCCGACCCCGCCAGTTAGAGCACCGGGACCCAGGCATCAGCAGCAGCAGCAGAGGGGAGCTATATGTTCTTTCTGCGGAAGACCAGGGCATGATTACACCATCTGCAGGAAGAGGTTGAAGCAGTGTCTAGCTTGTGGGTCTCCTACCCATCAGCTGCGAGAGTGCCCAGTAGCGAAGACTAGAGGACCACTCCCGACCCAGCAGCAGAGGTTTGGACAGCATCTGCAGCAGCAGAAGGGACCTCAGGGGAAGGTTTATAGTCTAGCTCTCGAGCCGGAGCAGGTTTCGAAGCAAGATTACTTAGCTGACGTCATCACAGGTCATGTTTATTTGCATACTTTTCTAGCTCTATGCTTGTTTGATTCTGGTGCATCTCATAGCTTTTTATCATTAGAGTTTATGCATAAACACCATCTAGTAGCTACACCTACTGCGAAGATTAGTAGAGTGATGACGGGAGGAGGACCAGTGTCTATTAGAGCTATCTATAGGTGTTCTATTTTTATAGCCGGAAGAGAGTTCAGGGGACGATTATTTGTGATGCCACTCCCCGGTTATAATATCATATTGGGGATGGACTGGCTTAGCTATGCCCATGCATCTATAGATTGTCATGAGGGTAGTATTTTGTTCAGTCCTCCAGGCACAGCACCATTCAGTGTCAGAAGGACAGGGTCGGAGATCAGCCTAGAGCCGAATTGTTGTGTGACAGTTGGGGACGTAGTACCGCCACACCCTATCATTAGGGAGTTTATGGATGTATTCCCAGAGGATCTTCCAGGGCTTCCGCCTGACAGAGATGTGGAGTTCACTATAGATTTAGTGTCGGGTTCATCACCAGTATCCCGGGCTTGCTATAGAGTGAATCCCAAGGAGGCCGTAGAGATGAAAGAGCAGATTGATGACCTATTGAAAAAGGGTTTCATTCGATCCAGTGCTTCTCCATGGGGAGCACCAATGCTCTTTGTGCCTAAGAAGGATGGTACAGTCCGGTTGTGTATTGACTACCGGGCCTTGAATGCCATCACCATCAAGAACAAATATCCTCTGCCTAGGATAGATGATTTGTTCGACCAGTTGAGCGGGGCGAAGGTGTTTTCCAGGATAGACTTGAGATCCGGGTACCACCAGGTGAAGGTCAGGGCAGCACACATCCAGAAGACGGCGTTCAACACGAAGTACGGGCAGTACGAGTTTCTGGTGATGCCATTTGGTCTCACAAATGTGCCAGCTGTCATTATGAATTTGATGAATATGACATTTCACCAGTATCTGGATAAGTTCGTCGTAGTATTTATCGACGACATCCTGATATACTCGAAGACGCCAGAGGAGCATGCAGAGCACTTGCGGATAGTTTTGGGGATTCTGAGGCAGGAGAGATTGTTTGCCAAATTGCCGAAGTACGAGTTCTTTTTAGACCGAGTGGAGTTTCTCGGCCATGTAGTCACTGGAGATGGAATCTCGGTAGATCCCTGGAAGATTGTTGCTGTTGAGACATGGAAGGCTCCGATGTCAGTTTCAGAGATCAGGAGCTTTCTGGGTTTAGTAGGCTATTATAAAAAGTTTGTCCAGGACTTTGCTAGGATAGCTGAACCCATGACGAAGCTGACGCAGAAGGACGCAGAGTACATCTGGTCAGAGGACTGCCAGGCAGCGTTTGAGGAGCTGAAGAGGAGGCTGACGACCGCTCCAGTTCTGGAGGTTTCACCATATACAGCAATGCTTCTGGAAAAGGGCTAAGATGTGTCCTACAGCAGCATGGGAAAGTGATTGCTTATGCATCTAGGCAATTGCGGACTCATGAGCGGAATTATCCTATCCATGACCTAGAGTTAGCTGCGGTGATCTTTGTACTCAAGTTTTGGAAACATTATATATACGGAGAGCGTGTGGAAATCTTTACTGACCTAAAAAGCTTGAAGTATGTGTTCACGCAGAAAGAGCTGAACATGAGGCAAAGACGATGGTTGGAGTTGATGAAAGACTTCGACATCGATTTACAGTATCACCCCGGGAAGGCAAATATGGTGGCGGATGCGCTGAGCAAGCATCCGATGGCATGGTATCTGATGATTGATCGACATTTGCGGGAAGATCTGGAGAAGCTCGGTATCGAGCTAGGTCGGCCAGGATCAGTGATACAGATGATGGCGCTTGACATTCAGTCAGGTTTGATGGAGCAGATCCGGGAGGCACAGTCTACAGATGAGAGCCTTCGTAGACTTCGAGCCCAGGCGTTAGCTGGATTGCTGGATGACTTCACTATAGCAGAGGATGGATCCTTGAGGCATGACAGCCGACTGTACGTGCCGAAGGAAGAGCTGGTAGAGGCAGTCTTGCAGGAGGCGTACCGAACGAGATATTCTATTCACCCTAGTGCTAACAAGATGTACCATGACTTGCGGGAACATCTTTGGTGGCACGGGATGAAGAGGGATGTATCACGTTTCATCTCGAGATGCCTAGTTTGCCAGCAGGTCAAGGCGGAGCGCCAGAGGCCAGCTGGTTTGTTGCAGCCGTTACCCATTCCCGAATGGAAGTGGGAACATATTACGATGGACTTCGTCTCAGGGCTTCCTCGTTTCCAAGAAGGGAAGAATGCCATTTGGGTCATCGTGGACAGGCTGACGAAGTGTGCGTACTTCATACCCTTCAAGGTGGGGCTTTCCACCGAGAAGTTGGCGAAGCTATATATGCAGCAGATAGTTCGCCTACACGGAGTGCCAGTGAGCATCGTGTCGGACAGAGACAGCAGATTCACATCCCACTACTGGAGGAGCTTGCAGGAGGAGTTGGGCAGTAGGCTCAAGTTCAGTACGGCGTACCACCCGCAGACAGATGGGCAGTCCGAGAGAACGATACAGACACTGGAGGATATACTGAGGACCAGCGTACTGGACTTTGGAGGATCATGGGAGAGCTATCTGCACTTGGTAGAGTTTTCATACAACAACAGCTACCAAGCCAGTATCGGTATGTTTCCTTTCGAGGCACTTTATGGACGACGATGCCGCACACCGCTCTTTTGGGATGATGTCGGAAACAGAGTTATGCTTAGGCCAGAGATGATCACGGATGCAGTAGAAAAAGTCGGAATGATCAGAGACAGGCTCAGAGTAGCTCAGGACAGGCAGAAACACTGGGCTGATGCTAGTCGCAGGCCGATGGAGTTCGCAGACGGTGATATGGTGCTAGTGAAGATATCACCTACTAAAGGGACGATCCGGTTCGGACGATGAGGGAAGCTGAGCCCCAGATACATCGGGCCGTTCGAGGTACTTGGCAGGATTGGAGAGGTGGCTTACAGGGTTGCACTTCCACCTAACCTAGCAGGAGTTCACGATGTCTTTCACGTATCTCAGCTGAGGAGATATGTACCAGACCCCAGTCATATGCTAGATCATTCAGAGTTGGAGGTCGGACCGAGCCTTACAGTTTCTGAGCAGCCAGTAGAGATATTAGACAGGAGAGAGAAGAGGCTGAGGAACAAGGTTATACCCTTAGTACGAGTAGCTTGGAGCCGTCACTCTCTGGGTGAATCTACTTGGGAGAGGGAGTCGAACATGAGGGAGAGATACCCTTACTTGTTCGATCCAACCGCTGCGAGGGAACCACCCGTTCCCGCTTGATACCTTAGAGGTTAGTTTCGATCGTAGCCTTAGTCATTTGTTCATTGCTTGCTATGTTAGAATATTGTAGGATCTTCAATCCTTGTGAATTTCGAGGACAAAATTTTCAGGGAGGGAAGACTTATAAGCCCCTATTTTTCAAAAATTATTTAATTAGTGTTAATTAATTATTAATGTCATTTTTAGCCTTAAAATATTTATTATGATTTTTAGGAATTTTTCTAGAATTTTTAAATGAATTTTAAATGAGTTTTAAATGCAAAAAATATCAATTTACAATTTTCTAAATTATTTTAATATCATTTTGTAATTTTTAGAATTGTTTTAATATCAATTTATAATTAATAAAATATTTTAAGTGTGGAATGCAAATTATTATTTGCATTGATTAACTGTTAGGGCCTTTCTGTCATTTCCTAAACTATAGGGGCCTAGATGCTTATTTCCCTTTCATCCACTCCCTGGCCGACGACCGACGACGGCTGACCGGCGACTGCCCCCGCCATTTCCGGCCAGCGCACAGCCCACCGACTGCCTCAAACCCGCCTATTTAAAGCCCCCTTCTTCCCCAGACCAAACCCTAACCCTAAATCCTCACCCAGCCACCCACGACCGCCTCCCCGACAACCCTAAACTCAAAATCCTAACCCTAACTACTGCGAGCCTCGCCCAGCCCCACCGTCGACATCCACCGCCCACAACCGCCATCATCCGACGCGCTACGGCGAGACGACCGCAGCGCCACCGAGCGCCACCGCCCCGACGCCTCCTCCGCCGGCCAGCACGCTCAAATCCCCCCGACTAGCCGGACACGTGAGTACCAGGGCTCATTTCGTGTCGTCCGTGTCCCAAATCCACGTACGTGGTTCGCCAGGACACGGGGACGCTCGTCCAGTGTTTGGACACGTGAATTAGTGTTCGTGCGTGTCGTGCATAGCACGGACACGTAGAATCCTGTGTCCCTAACTGTCCGGACACAGAATTGATTTTATTATTATTTTTATATAAAATATTTAACCTAACCTAAATAACTATAACCTAAACCCTAATCCTAACACAACCCTCGGGCTGACCCCCTGGCCAGCTCGACCTAGTCTAAACCCCCCCCTCCCCCCCGCGCGCGCAGTGGGCCGAGCTCGAGCCCTTGCTGCTGCGTTTAATTCTTTTTCTTTTTCTTTTCCTTTTTCTTTTTCTATTTTCTGTTATTATATATATATATATATATATATATATATATATATATATATATATTTATATATATATATATATATATTATATATATATATATATATATATATATATATATATATATATATATATATATATATATATATATATATGTATATACATATATTTGTAAAAAAAAAAAAAATGTATATACCATATATTGGAAGTAATTTTATATATGTATATGTATTTTTATAGTTAGTAAATTTATATATATATATTTGTATTTATATACATATATGTATATATGTATATATATTATTATATATATATTATTATATATATGTATACAATATTTGTATATATATATACTTTATAATTAAGTATTTTCTTATATATATATATATATATATATATATATATATATATATATATATATATATATATATATATATATATGTACTTTTAGCATATGTATGTATTTATTCATTATGTATAATTCTACCTTATTAAAATATTAATATTTATTTTTCCCTTTCTACCAATTTGTATTTTAGTATATTTAAAATACTGCAACCATTTGGTGTCCAAGCCTAGCATGGGTTTTTGGGCCCAAATGTGTTTTCACACATTCAAGACCTGTACAAGTCATACTGGACTTGATTCATGGCCTTGGGTCCTATATTTGAACTTTGGTTCAAATTATGTACATGGACAAAATACGCAGATAATTAATTATTTAATTTCAATTGTGTGCAATGCTTTTTTTGATTTTCTAAAAATAATTAAAGAACTGTTAAAATTCTGGAAAAATAGTATTTAGATGCTATGTTAATTTAGCTAATTTAGTATAATTTTATAGTTTTTAATTTATAGTTTTGCCACTAGTTTGGCATATGAAACCAAAACTCATTTTCTGTATACTTAGGAAAACTGATTTTTATAAAATACTTGTACTGGTTAATAAATTCCAGAAAATTATAATAAATTTCTATGATTAACAAGGATCATTTTGGTACTTTACTTTAAGTAAAAATAAGCTTTTTGTCTATCTCAAAAATTGTTAAAATACAATGATCATTTGATTTATTTATTGATTAATTACGACTTGTAACTTTTTGTGTTACTTTGAGTTTTAGCCGTGTTGAACCTCACCCCTCACTAGTGTAAAGACCCTAGAAAGTTAGTTAAAGTAGTGTGTCACCCCACATTGGTCTCCTATGCTAAAATCATCATTTTGGCTAGGTGTCCAGTCACAAGTCGTGTTGCACCAATTAGTGTCCTAGTGTTTTAGCTTAGTGACGAGTTATCGGACATCTATAGCACTTTTATCGCAGCTTGCTTTGCTTTGCTTTGCTTGAGGCAAGTACTTTTTACAAACTTTAGATACTGTTACATAAATGAACTGCTAATCCAACCATGTTAAATGCTGATCCTTGGGGTAGCAAGTTAAATCTCCACATATTTGTACTTTCAGTTACTATCATGCTTAGAACAGTCTTTATGTATCTCTCACATGATTAGAATATGGGTTATGGGGAAACTGATAGTTGAGTACGTGATCATACCCCCTCTACAGTACCGAGCAAAGTTTTATTTTATATATTACTGCGCCATAGGCCTTTATCTCAAAGCTGTATTTGTGCGTATGTACATCTATCGCCTTTATACTTGTACGAAAGTACATTTCATTATGTGCTCCTGCACATTGTACATCTTTTGACCGATCACGTACCTGCTGCAGTTTTAAACATTATATATACATCTGTCTCTATGACATATGTGTCCTTGCCATGATAGATTGTGTGATGCTATGTTTCCAGTTATTTCTTCTTATGTTCATTTCCATGTTTCATATGCTAGTTTGCTAGATTCAGTACTAGCTCCCGTCCTGACAGGATAATATTGTAGGTATCCTTACTGAGGAGGAGTTACTCTGCGACACATATTGTGGAGATACTGCCGAGGACCCGGATTTGCTTTACGAGGATGTTCCTGCGGGGAACCTCGCCTAGTTATATTTTTGCTTTAGACTTTTGAGTGTAGTCATGTATTAGACTACGTGTTTTATAACTGGACATGTATCCAGTTTTACATTTCAGACTTGTACTTGGACATTTTACTATATGAGACGACTTTTGTGTTTGGAGCATTTATGACTTTTATTCACTTATAGAACTGTTAGCACATTTAGTCTTATCCTGTTGTCTTTAGAACAGCTTACTACGTTTTATATCAAACATAGGCTGGGCATGACTCGGCCTGGCCCAACAATTTGGGTAGCGGGTCGTGACAGCTTCGTAAGGACAGAATTTGCCGACATCGATCCCTTCAAAGGGGTCGAATCCTACTACTCAGACTCCTGCCTATACGAAAAGTCGAAGAGGCACCTTGGTGAAGGAGATGTGTAAGCTCGTACCGAGACAGCCACAGGATCAGAAGAACCTCTGACGATCCACCTCCAAGCTCGCAAACCTGGCAAGTCCGCACCCCTTACAGCCACTCTGCGTAAGGACGCAATCAGCCTCTCAGCACAAGAAGAGCAAATGATAATCCGGATGTCAAGGTCCGGCCAAGCGCCAAGACCCACAACGGAGCCATTGACAATCAGGCTGCCTAGAGTCGGCCAACCACAAATGGAGAAGCTCAACCCCTCCGATAAGCCAATGACGATACGCCTTTCTAAGAAGAGTCGTCACCCCGATACAAGGTCTGGGTCTTCTAGCGAGCCAACAACTCCCCGTCCAGCATCAGGTACCAAGTTGGGGGTCGCTAGTTTGCCAACAACTCCACGCTCGGCTCCACCTGCTGAACCCCTGACAATTAAGCTGTCCAGGTCGTCCTCTCAGTCTTCATTTATACAGGGGGTAGCCGAAGAAGAACTGGAGCTAGCCAAGTATGTGGCTGCTCACACTTATGTTCCCTCCGCAGATGATGTAATCCCGCTAGAAAAGATACCTTACTTCATCAATAAAGGGCTATCTTTGAACTACCTCGAGCTTAATAAGCTTTGTACAATGTATGCTATGGAACACGTTATAGGCACTCACCTAGACACACAGGTGACAAATGTTTACACCGCAAACCAGCTTACCCCAGTGGAAGATGCTTACCGCATAATCGAGGGAGGGGACTATCCAATCATCTTCGGCCGGAAGGACGACCCGCAGCCCTTCACCATAGAAGAAGTCGACCTCGAATCAGATGCCGGGAGACTGCCCTTGTATCTTTATAGCCCTCAATCCAAATATCTTATGCAAAAAAAGGGGTATGATCCGGAGACTACGCCAGGCTTGAACTACGACACTGGACAACGATTACCTTTAAAGCCACCAGTCCCGGCTGGCAAACCACGGGACAACTACAAACAAGACCCGATGTGGATTAGGGTATGTTACGCCCGTAACGGCCCCTGAAAGTTCAGATGAGGAATGCGACTGGCATTCACGTTCAACCGGGTCACCAACTTCTGATTCGGATGCCAGCATCGGGGACGTATTCAGACAAGTCCTGTCAGTCAATATGGTATTCGTCGATGCCTACGAAGAAGATGAAGACATTTCTGAAATCCTCGAGTTAAAGTCGTGGGCCCAACAGTTGGATGCACAATGGGAAAAGCAGTTCGAATAGAGAGAACCTCCTACTGAAGATGAAGTCATACAAGTGGATCTCGGCAGCGAATCTTCTCCAAAACCAATCTTTGTCAGTAAAAGCCTAACAGACGAAGAGCGAGAATCGCTGCTGGAAATTATCAAAGAATATATTGACGTGTTCACCTGGAGCTATGAAGACATGCCAGGACTAAACCCCGAGGTTGTCCTTCACAAGCTCAACATTCGGCCAGAGGCAAAGCCGGTCAAACAACAACAGCGACGCTTCCGCCCGGGCATCATGGATGCGATCGAAGCCGAGGTCAACAAACTGATAGCAAGCAGCTTCATACGCGAGGAGCAATATCCGGACTGGGTTACCAACATAGTACCAGTCCTCAAGAAGAATAGGAAGATTCGAATCTGCATCGACTTCCGCAATCTGAACGACGTATGTCCCAAAGATGAATTTCCCCTCCCTATCACAGACATCATGATTGACAACACCTGCGGCTTCGAACGTATGTCATTCATGGATGGCTTCTCGGGGTACAACTAAATCAAGATGTCTCCTGACAACGAAAAGCATACATCATTCCGAACACCGATTGGCACATACTGCTACACAGTCATGCCTTTCGGTTTAAAGAATGCTGACGCCACATATCAAAGAGCTATGAGTATCATCTTCAGAGACCACTTACGCAAGACGGTGGAGTGCTATATTGATGATATCGCCGTCAAGAGTCATTGCAAGGGTGACCACCTCCAGGATCTGAGGACGGTATTCGACCTGATGCGAGCACACAACCTGAAGATGAATCCCACAAAATCCTTCTTGGGCGTATCCAGCAAAAAGTTCTTGGGTTTCATCATCACCGCCCAGGGTATCCATGTAGACCCTGAGAAGACGAAGGCAATCATGGAGATGGGTCCCCCGAGAAATCTTTGAGAACTTCGAGGCCTCCAAGGGAGGCTAGCTTACATCAGGAGGTTCATTTCTAACCTCTCCGGGCGATGTCGGCCATTCACCCATCTCATGAAGAAAGAAGTCTCGTTCATATGGGATGAAGAATGCCAACGTGCCTTCGACAGCATCAAAGAATATTTGTCGAACCCTCCAGTCCTGGTGGCCCCGGTTGCTGGAAAACCATTCCTGCTCTATGTACGCACAATGGAGCATTCCCTTGGCGCCCTGCTAGCACAAAACAACGATGCAGGCCATAAACAAGCCATATATTACCTCAGCCGAATGATGATTAGGCCAGAGCACCGATACACCGTCGTGGAGAAGGAATGCCTCGCCCTGGTGTTTGCCATTCAGAAAATACGGCACTATGTCACGGGACAAACCATACATGTGATTTCACGAGTCAACCCTTTCAGGGTCCTCATGACTAAACCGAGAGCACTCAGCTCTCGCCTTGCTACATGGGCAATATTACTATCCCCATACCATATGATCTTCGTCCCATAGAAGGCTGTTAAGGGTTAAGCCCTGGCAGACTTTTTGGCAGCTCACCCAGGCTCGGAGTCGTCCAGAAGATACGAAGGAATCCCAGATGAGGTCGCCAACTCGCATGCAACCTCTCACGATGATATATGACGAATGTTCTTCGACGGCGCCTCAAGGACCGGACCTAAGGACAACATCGTCGTCAGAGTCGGGGTGGTGCTGGTTTCTCCATCCGGATTGGTGATCAACCGCGCTTACTCTCTCACAGAGCCCTGCTCTAACAATGTGGCCGAGTACAATGCTTTGGTCATCGGCCTCCAACTTACAAGAGAGCTGGGGGTAGAATATCTTGAAGCATACGGCGATTCGCAGTTAATCGTCAATCAGATCCGGGGCTCATACGAAGTCCGTCATGAAGACATGATCCCCTATCACCAAATAGCAATCAACATCATCTCGTCGTTCGAGGGGTTCTTCATCGAACACGTTCCCAGACTCCGAAATATCAAAGCCGATGCCCTAACTGGCCTTGCCGCTTCCCTAGCGGTTCCGAACTATGCTCGCCAATCAGTGGATGTGATAGGCCATGAACTGGTCTGTCCCAAGAATAATATTCAATTCATGGCAAGTTATTCCGCTCAAATGATCGACGAAGTCCCAGACTGGAGACAACCATTCATTGACTTCGTAGTCTATGACATCCTGCTCGAGAACCCAAAGGAAGCCACTTCCATCAGAAGGCGTTCTCTTCGATTCTTCTATAATACAGAGACGAAAATGCTGTATCGGCGATCCTACGATGGGCTATTACTTCGGTGTCTGTCGAATACAGAAGTCAAAGAAGCCGTACGCGAAGCTCATGACGGTATTTGCGGGGCCCATCAGTCTGGCCCAAAATTGCAAGACCGTCTTCGCCGAATGGGCTACTACTGGCCCACGATGGTAGCAGATGCGATAGACTATGCAAGAAAGTACAAAGCCTGCCAAGTCCACGCGGACTTCATCCACCAACCATCCGAATTTCTACATCCGGCAGTAGCGTCCTGGCCATTCGAAGCATGGGGAATGGATATCATCGGTCCGATCGCCCTACCTTCTTCCCGAGGACATCGCTTCATATTCGTAATCACATATTACTTCTCCAAATGGGCGGAAGTTGTTCCGCTTGCAGAAGTAAAGACTTCAAATGTGATCAGCTTCCTCAAGCATCACGTCATCTATCGCTTTAGACTGCCCCGAAGGATCATCCACGATAATGGTCCGCAGTTCGCAAGCCATGCCTTCTATCGGTTCGGACAAGCATCGTATCCAGAATATTGCTTCAACGCCATACAATCCAGCAGCGAATGGGTTGGCAGAAGCATTCAACAAAACAATCATTAAACTTCTCAAGAAGTTCGTATGGTCCAACAAACGCGACTGGAATGAGAAGCTTGGTGAATGCTTATGGGCGTACCGTACTACAGTCCGAACAGCCACAGGGAACACACCATTCTTCCTGGTGTACGGGAGTGAGGTAGTTCTCCCATTGGAGACTCAAATACCTTCACTCCGCGTCGCCCTTACTTACCAATTGATGACGGATGATAACTACCGTCGCCGACTACAAAAATTGGAGGCCTTAGATGAAAAGCGCCTCCTGGCTCAGCAACGGATCGAGCTATACCAAGCACGCATCTTCGAAGCCTTCAACAAGAAGGTTAAAATCAGAACATTCCAAGTAGGCGATCTCGTTCTGGCAGTCCGGAGGCCGATGGTCATGACTCACAAAACTGCCGGCAAATTCCAGCCAAAATGGGAAGGTCCATTTATCATTGAGGCTGTATTCTCCAACGGTGCTTACCGCCTCGCAAAACAAAATGGAGACTTGCTCATGTTGTCCGTCAACGGTAAGTTCCTGAAGAAATATTATGTCCAAGAGACATATTGTAGACTATTGAGTTATGTACCCACTGGTACCGCTGAACTCATATTTCGAAATTCCAGATTATTGAGTTATGTACCCGCCGGTACCGCTGAACTCATATTCCAAATTCTAAATTATTGAGTCACGTACCCGCCGGTACCGCTGAACTCACATCCACAACATTCCAGATTACTGAGTCATGTACCCGCTGGTGGGGCTGAACTCATATCTACGATATCCCAGAGTATTGTGTTATGTACCCGCTGGTGCCGCTGAACTCATATCCATAACACCCCAGATTATCGAGTTATGTACCTGCCGGTACCGCTGAACTCACATTCCAACTCTCCCAGATTATCGAGTTATGTACCCGCAGGTGCCTCTGAACTCACATTCCGGTCACTCTTTCAGATAGTGAGTCATGTATGACCATACCTCTGAACTTTCTTCCTGAAAGAGATTCTCCCTCATGATCCTCTACCCGCACTCCCAGTGCACAAAAAGGGTAACAGATCCACAAATTTCCAAAACGGCCATGTCCTCATTACCTCTGAGTCGTTTCACTTCCGCCAAAAACAAATTACCCCTTTACATAGAACTTCCATGTCCTCATTACCTCTGAGTAGTTCTATGTACCCTCCTTCATTGAGCCCACTCCTGCCATGCCCTCATTACCTCTGAGTGGGAAGGCTCCGTCGAAGAAACCCTCATATTTACCATGTCCTCATTACCTCTGAGTAAATATGTTGGTCCTCCCTCGACTTATTATCTGTACCAAAAAAAATCCAGGGTACGCCAAGGATGATAGGTCCATAAATATCCTCCGTTGAGTCTACTCCTGCCATGTCCTCATGACCTCTGAGTAGGAAGACTCCACGGTAAAACCTTCGTACTTGCCATGTCCTTATTACCTCTGAGTAAGTATGTTGGTTCTCTCTCGTCTTATTATCCGTACCCTGAACCAGGGTACGCCGAGGATAATAGGCCCACAAATGTCCTCTGTTGACCACAAATATCCTCCATTGAGTCCACTCCTACCATGTCCTCATTACCTCTGAGTAGGAAGACTCCACGGTAAAACCCTCATACTTGCCATGTCCTCATTACCTCTGAGTAAGTATGTTGGTTCCCTTTTTATCCTGTTATCCGTATCCTAAGATAGGGTACGCCAAGGATAATAGGCCCACAAATGTCCTTTGCTAAGTCTCTTAGTACAGGCCCACCATTCCTCATCATGCCCCGGGAGCCCAGCTGCTTTATGGCATTCTCTCTCCCGATACCCGGAACATCCATAATCACCTTGTCGTGGAATTGTTCTAGGTATCCCCATCAAACCTGTTATCCGTACCTAAAACCAAGGTATGCCAAGGGTAACAGGTCCACAAATAAGTCCCCTATTCGAGGCAAACGCCACCATAACACCACAAGCACATCAGGCAGTATAAATAAAGGATGAAATAAAATATGTTCTTTTATTTGGAAGCCGAAAAAGTATTACATGTTTTGGAACCACGTCCCTCTCAAAAAAGAAAAGAAAAGGAGAACAGAAACAAAAGAAGAAAAGGCCGACTATGATTCGGCATTACACAACTCCAGGAGGCGGTTTCTCACTAAGGTGGTCCCCCGCTCAAGCCGCTGTCTAGCTCGGTGCTCAGCCTCCTGGGACAACCGCTCCCCATTATCCAAGTCCATGAGTGCCCGCCAGTCGTCTTCCAACTTCTTCAGGGCAATTTCCAGGTCAGCCGAAGCTTGATTAACTCTGTCAGCCTCCTGGATAATTAGCCCCTTGTCGATACAGGCAGCCTCGAGCTCAGACTCAAAGAAAGCTAACTTCCTCTGAAGCTCAAGGATCTGCTCTCGTATGTCAGTGATCCCGCGGGAGGCAGTCGCTTCCCGAGCCGAAACAACCTCACTCTCGTAGCTCAATTGATCATATCGATCAGACAGATCACGGAGGTCCTTCAGTATGGCCGGCCTGGTTTTATTCCGAGCGGCCCTTGCCTTCTCTGTAGCAGCTGTGAGGGAACCGCGCTTCTGATCTATTGCAGTAGGCAGATTAGCCTGCCGCAATGCCTGAAGTTGGGCCACCAGCTGATCAGTCTCCAGTAATTTTGCCTCCAGAAGTGCAGCCACCCCTGCCCCACCGGGAAGGGCCTTAAGGAGATCAATTTGACCCTGGGCGCATTGTCGTGCCAAGCCGAAAGAGGTCCCTCTTTCCACAGCAGCCTCTATCCCCCTTTTCAAGTGACGATAAAAGCTGTCGACTACATCCTGTAACGCTTCGTCCAGGACCTCTGTAGAGGACGGCGTCAGAGGAAGCATGGCCGGCAACATCGAAGGAGTTGTGCTAGAACTTGCCACCAAGAGGACAAATTTCGAGCAGAACAATGTGCGGATAGCAGCTAATTCTTCTTCTGCCACCCGAAGAGCCTGGACACTTGGCAGGGCGGAGAGATCGACTCTCGGAGCCGCCTGAGCAGAGGAAGACGCAAGGACTATCGTCCCCTGCCCCGGCTGTCCCATCACCTGACTTGCCGAACTCGAGCCCGCGGGAGGCCCATCAAGACGAGCCGGAAGGGGAGGGGGTACGCTACTCTCCGCCAGTGCCCCTTCGGCAGAGTCTGTCTCAACAATGGCCATCATCGGCACTGAAGAGGCAGGACCTGCATGTCCATAACAACAGTCAATCGACATGACCCGAAGGATGTGATGATAGAGCATATAGGCCTCCTCGCAAGTTAAGATTCGGCTTATCTTACCAAGGGAGGAGCATAGAGGTTGCAGCTCGCTCGTAGCTGGCATGGTCTCCTCACCCGCGATCTCCAAGTTAAATTCGGCCGGCTCCTCTGTCCCAGCCACCTCGAAGGGAGAGGCAACTCGATCAGCATTATCTTGATGGAATTCAGCAATTTCAAGAGCAGGCTCACCGGAGCCCCCATTGTCCCAAGTCACGACCTCGGCAACTTGAGATTCCTCTTCTTCTGACATCTACAAGAGTGAAGGAAGATGATTAAAATCAAAGCTAGAAGAAAGAAAGAACCGGTAGCGACTTATTTACCTCTGATGCGGGGTCAACTTCCTCGCCTCTTTTCCTGATAGTTAACTTACGGTGTCTGGTCACAGCCAATTTCTGGGAGCGAGGAATACCGCCAATAGGAGAAATTTGCCTATTACGCTTTCGTACAGGGCCTGGTACAACGGGTGGCTGATCTGCCGCCATCTCATCTGGCAAAAGAGGCGGCTGATCCGCCCCAACATCCTCCAACGAAAAGGAAGAATCATCTGCATCATGCTCGTCGCCCTCATCACCCGCAGTAGTGGAGTCCGAATCTGGCACTTCGACTCTATTCTTCCTCTTCCTCGTCTTGACCCCTGGGACCTCTCCTCCAAGCCGGTACCGACAATAAAACTGGCACCCAGATTAAAACCGACAGGGGGTTTGTTTGCCATGACATGGTACAGAGCCGCCATATACAAGATCTCTACCGGCGCCTTAATATCAGGGACCGAGAAAATGGTACGGGTATGGAATGTATCATAGTAGTGCCAGGCCCTGATGCCGTCAAGAAAGCTACCTTCAAAATCCAGACAAGAGCTGGGACTGTCTAGAAAAAACTGGCTGTATCCAAATTGTCAGACAAACCTGCTGGGCAGATAAGGCTCCAGAAAGACAGTATTGCGGTTGCGATACACCAAATGAGCAGGGCGGATGTTACGCAGCCACAGGAGCATCTGGCCGTCCAGAAGCTGGGGGAGGGCCCAATACCATCGAGATGTACAGCCGCTATTTCCTCAACAGTAAAACGAGGGACAGATACAAAAATGTTGTACATATCTGCCCTCGTCAGCGCCATTCGGCAAGCACGCATGGTCTCGCACTCCCAAGACTCATTACGATAACGGAAGATAAAAGCGTCGTCGTCAGTTACGCCGTCTTCAGAGCCCGGTCTCATCAAAGACGGATAATGCATCAGCAGCCACCCCATCAGATAATGATAGGGCAGCTCAGTCCGTTCAAAATCCTTTGTCACATCGCAGGCGATGACCTTGGACGTGAAAGTGCGAAGGCCACGGTGTATGTTACACACCATGGCCGAGAGAAGAGCTAGCTTGACTCGCGAAACTAACTTCACAGCCGGGAGGATGAAATTACGACTAATCCTTTCAATAGAACCAGCTCCTCCCGAGACTACACAATTTCGCAGCCATACCATCAAGAATCCCGCCAGGAGCACTTTTTCTGACAGTTCTTGGGTATCCTGATAAAAATAATAAAAAGAGTCAGTTTTACTCCCGAATCTGTCACTAGTGGTGGCCACCCTCTTGGCCGACGACACCAAAGTTTGATCCGCCTCCCGGGATTGAGGACGTCGAAAAGTAACTCGACCTGAGGCACCCGTCGTGAAGAGATAGCGCACCCAGTCCTTGGTATGAGGAGCATTCCCTTTCGAGCTGCTGTCTTTTTTGGCTATCTGCTGACATGTGCTATAGTGGCACAATATCTCTTGATAAATAGCCACGAAGCCTGGATACCGTCCCTCCAACTCTTCGAACTCCTCATTCCTGGGAGTGTACGCCTCAAAAGCTTCATCTCCCCAAGGAAGCTTGGAGACCGCGTGTATTTCGTGGAGCGCAAGCCCTATTTCCCCTATAGGTGTATAGAAGGTTCCCATACGGTGGTTATACATCTCCATCAGAGATATGAATAATCTCTTGTTTATGGGCAAGCCATGGCTGGTGCCCCGAATAGCATGATAAAGACCAATCTCACACAGGAAGGCCTTATACTTTCGCAAGATCTACGTAGACAGATTGGTCCATGAGGGAATAGGGTGTATCCAACTCGGGAGCGCCAACCGACCAATGGGATAGGAGCCCTTCCGAGCAAGTTGGTTCATAAAAGTGTCGGCTGCAGAAAACGTAAAATTGGGACCCGACACATTCAAGAAAGTACCTGGAGCCAATCCCATCACAGAACGGCTGGTGTGCACCTTGCCCGCACACACTGACTTCATACTGTTGTTACAATGGATGTCTCCCACAAATATCCCACTTCGGGTAGGAGTTAAAGACTCCTCCATCTTCCGGTCCAATGGGAGCATATTGAACCAAGATAGTGGAAAGTGACGCTCCATTTGGGGGATACGGATCGCCATCCCATTAGAAACAAAACTCCAGTTCTCTGACACATCCAGAACCTGACTGTTCTTCACAGTCAAGGCGTCTCCGAAGAAGAACGCAGGCTTCAAATATTCTCCTTCTAATTTCCCCGAGTTCATCATAGCATTGAGAAAATAGAAAGGCTGGTTCTTGAGGGCATTCAATCTCGCCGGAGGCTCGTCACTAGGAAACTGGTCTGCCACATGCCTAACTATATGGTCGTACCTATAGCCCAGAGCAGCTTGGGCACGACCTACCAGGAGTTCTCCAGCAGCATTAACCGACAAATTCACTGAAAAGAAGACAGAAGAAAATAAGTTAAAAAGACGAACAAAAAGAACTGACGGGTATTTTTTGAGCTTATGCGGCTCCAACTTAACGAAGCCTCATGCGGCTCTGTAACGCTCCAGTCCCAAAATACATAGGACCAAGTACGTGAACATGCCAGCTGCACATATACGAAGAACACTCCAATATATGGAATTCCTCATATATGCACATAAGCTGTAAATAAATAATCACAGGCCAGAATAATATATCTAATCTTATCACAGCTCAACACAAAAGATAATAAAGTCCAAATAAATAAATAAGAGTATCAAAAGATAGCCGGGTGAACATACTCACTCCAAACAGCTATAAAAAATAGTCTCGCAAGATCGGAGTCCGACCTCCGTAAAATAGAAAGAAAAGAGATGTAAAATAATGTCTACAATGTCCCAGATAAGAAATAGACTAAAAGTCATAAGGCACTGCCTCGTCATCAATGTAAGATAGCTCCAAAGCCGCTCCGTACTCCTGTGGAAAATCGTCTAAACCTGGAGAGATAACCAGGTCCTCAGGGGACATAGCAAGATACAAGAAAATACCATGCCATATAAACTGTGATAATATATTAAGAGAAAAAGGTATGCATGCAATCGGGTTCCTGACCATTCTACTGTGAACATGCAGTTGAGATACAATCCTTCGACGCATGAGCCCTGGCTGAAAATAGGATCGGCATAGTTCCCATAGAGGGTACCAGGGGCCTACGTCCATAACGCTCGAGAAGCGTCAGAGGGCACCATGTGCAAGGGGCTACGCCCATAACGCTCTGGGAAACGTCAGAGGGCGCTGGAGCCTGCGTCTCGGGTGGAGCGCACAGGTAAATCATGGAAGTGTAAAGAAGCCCATACGTCAGGTATTGTTCTCCCCACCCAATGCCTAGTATTATCATCTCCATGACTGATATGAACCTCTAGTAACCGCCAAGTCTTCTAATATGCAATACTATTGGCAGTTACTCCTATCCGTCGCACGCTCCATACGCATCGGTGGCCTGCCAACTGTGCGGAAATGTGTCCTATATGTGACACACATCACGTGATACAATAAGTATCAAGGCCATATGAGATATACCAATACCTCAACATCAGTGGGTGGTCAATAAACTAAGTCAATACAAGAGAAGAAATAAAGCAAGAAAAACGACCGATAGAGTCGCTTGCACCCAAGTATGACTTGGACGCACAGTTTAAATATCATGAAACAATGCTAAAAATAACAACTAAAAATAAGAATATAATAATCACAGAGTAGGGTGGCAAGGTATCTTGCCTGGTGGTACAAAGTGGCAAGTCCAAGAGTAGCAAGTGTCCGCACCAAAAACTCACAAATCACAGATGACTCCAAACGCTGAAACAAATATCAAAAATGATCTCGGTGAAGAAGATATACCTAGGAAACACCTGTCCAAAAGTCAAATTCTGGAACAGGGGCAAAATCGTAATTTTGGATCAAAACGATGTCCGCCGTTGAACCCACTTTGTACCGAAATACATGCCAAAGTCTACGGTCTCTAAAGTCGTCAAACTACATGTCTACGATTTCAATTTGAGGAGAGGAACTCAACGGTATGTCCAGTTTTGGATTCCGAGGAGCCGTGTACAAAATCGCCCGTTTGAGCGGGTCACGGGCCCGCCAAAATTGGGTTCCGATTCGACCTTCTCAGAATCGAACCAAACTTGGCATGCAAGATCAAAATTTTGATCTGGACCTGTTGGCGCAAGTTTCGTCTCGATTCGACGATTGTACACGAAGTTATGGACAAGTTTGCAAAACGTCGATACGGGGGTATCTCGACGGATACACGTTGATTTTGTCGCACACACGCGACAAAACTGAGTTCCGTCAGTTCCCACACGTCCGCAACGTCCATACGCGCCTTTCGATACGTATAACGCGCGACCACGTTGCCCAGTTTGTCGGGGTGTACATCGTATCATGGAAATTTTTTGAAATTTATACTTTAGAAAACAGTTTTTCGCCCAACTTTAACGCTGATTTAATATTCGCACAGAAAACGAAATTCAGATCTACAAAGTGCGTTTTAATCATGGTTATGTTGTCTTTACCTGTGTTCAATTAGTTTTACAAAATAGTCGAAGGATCGCCAAGATTTTGGCTTCCAAATATGCATTTGGGACTGCCCTAAAACTGTTCGGTTTCGACAGTTTTTTGGGAATTTCAAATCAGTCTCCTGAGGAATCTGGTCGAGTATTCTCTAATCCAGTTGGAGGACTCCTAGATGGTTATATCGGTTATCCCTAAGAAGTTACGGTACTAGAATCGGCTAAGCACGGAGGGAGAAATACTGGGTTGAAAACGATACCTTGCGGTTGATCGAAAATAGAACTCCCTCTGTTTTCTCGCGAACTCGACTCCGGCGACGTATTCGGTTGACGACGGTGGTTCGTCGGCGACTGGGGTGTGCGCGGGGAGGTCGGCGGCCTTGGGGTCGAGGTGGAGAGGAGATGGAAATTGTGGAGGGTGAAAGGTTATGGAGGATTAGGGTTTCGGTTCGACGAGTAGGTTTTATATACTGCTGCTGATTCTGACTTCTATTAGGAGTAGGGGTTCCTGGGCTTGGGTTGCTAAGGGTTTTGTTATCCCACTTGCACTCGATTTGCTCATGTACACAACAGCTCTGCTGTTTGCAAAATAGTATGGGGTCGGGTTTTAGGAATAGATGGGTCAGCGCTAAAGGCGCAGCTAAGTTGTTGACATTTAAGGGGGTCGATTTCAAACCCATAGCAGCTTGCTGCTAAGAATTTACTAAGGGGGTCGGTTTCAAACCCATAGCACCTTCCTGAAATTTGAAATTTTCTTTTAGCCTTACTTTATTTTGATTTAACAATTTAAATTTGTTAAATACCTTATAATAATTTATTTCTTTTCCTTGAATTCCTTCTAATTATTTTCTTAAAACAATTGTCCAAACAGTTAAACCTATGGGCTTTAATATCAAGCCCATTTCAAGGCCTGGCAATTAAGCCTAAGCCTGGTTACTTATAAAGGATTTCATTGATAAGGATAACCCTTGATTTCTTTTGCTCTGCCCATTTTCTTTTCCTTCAAAACAATTCTGTTCTCTTACAGAATTGTCAGAGGAGAGGCAATTCCCGCCAAGTTGTTGCCTAATTCCTACGCTACTCATCCCAGCCGACCCTATTTAATCTTCCCTTCCCATTCTATTTCTAAACCTATCCTCTCCATTCTTCTGAATCAAAACAAGTTCTGTGAAGAGGAGCAATGGCGGCCATGGAAAGTCTTCGAGGAAACAAGAGGATATTGAGTTGATCCATCCTTCTTCATCAGATTAATAGCTAAATCTGAGGTGAGTTAAATTATTCATCGAGCCAATCCTCATCTTCAAATTGTTTTGGATCGAGTTATGATCTAGATCTGGATCAGGATCGATCTCTAAGTAATTCTTGCTTTGTTGAAATTAGAGTGGTTGCAATCATGAGTGTTGTTCGACGAACGATTGGTGGATCTTCGAGTATTGATTTTGAGATCTCTCTTCCAATTAATTAAATCCTAGGTGAGTTCTTCCAGTTCAGTAATTCTGCTCATTTGAATAATTAGTATAGAGTTTTGTTCTGTTCTTGATCTATGGATATCCGAGTCATTTTGAAAGTGTTGAGGAGATGAACCATTTATTTCTTCTCATAATCACACACTTGTTCGATGAAATGTTGCAGAGATCCGTGTCCACCTCTTGATTTGGTTTCAGGGATACGATCCTCATACTGCAGGTAAACTTTCCTTTGTTAATGTAATTTCTGGTGTGGTTAAACTAGGAATGTATTTGCTTGTATCAGTCATAGAGTAGGTATGAGGTTTCGACTCATTGAACTGAACCTGGGTATTTCTATCGATTGATTTCTCAGGAACAGTCTTGTGACTCAGAGACTTCATACAATGTTGGCTTTAAACATGATACTCTTGTACTATACTCAGTTCATTATTGAACCTGAGATGGCATGAGCAAATCGTATCATGTTTGTGATTAGTATTTGCATATGCAATTTTGGTTGAACATGAGAACAGTCGTGTGAGTTGGAATGCATATCATGAAGTTATAATTCAACTGGATTTCATAGTAAGGTTCTGGTCATATATATATACCAGGAACTTCCATACACTATCTGGGTAGTTGTGGACTTGAGGCTATATGACTGGGTCATTTATTCATTGGGCACATCCTATTTCATATTGATTCAATGTATAATCATGTGCCAATGGGTTGCTGCACCTGAGAATATTATTCAAGTGGCTACCTAGCAGCCATTGGGACTAATCTTGGTATCCAAGACATGGTTGTGACTGTGGGAATCAGTCTCGGTCTCCCTTGGGAGTACTGATTGGTTGGACATCAATTTAAGTTTAGTTTGGGGCCAACTTAATGCAACCTATGATATTTCAAGCTAGTTGAAATCTGAGGTTGTTCTACAGCTATTCTTCTGAACTGGTATTGCCATACAGATTATTAAGAGGTTGGTTCTTAGTTGTATCAGTCTTTGCAGCTGAGAACTCATTTTAATTATTATACCTGAGAATGAGGGTTGTGGTGCAACTCTTTTGGCTGGGAAATAACCTGAGAATTGAGCATGGGTTTAACTTTGCTTTTGTCTAAGAATGGTTGAAGAGTTTCCTAAATATTTTCTTCGAAATGTATGTGTATCAGTGAGTTACCAATTTGATAGATTGATAATAGTCTTGGAATACCAGGATTTAATTCAGTCTTGAGTTTATCTTGGTGTTTATACCAATTCTAGCTTGGACTTAATGACTGAGAGTTTGTTCAGTCCTGTGTTTTACTAGTATCAGCTAATTGAGTTAAGTCAGGATAGGACACTTGTTTTAGTTATAACCAGTATACTCCTGACCAAGGAGGGGTTGTTCAATTGAGATAAGTGTTGATTCAGTCCTGTGTGGTATTGAAGATTAGAGGTTTACATTTAAACCTATGGCTGTCCAGTGGAAGCAGTGGAGAACTCAGAGAACCTGGGACACTTGAGAACTCAGGAATCTGAGATTGAGTCTCAGAGGTTGAGAGTTGTACAATCCAGTAACAGGAACCTGGGATATTG
This sequence comes from Iris pallida, assembly GCA_029216955.1. Classification (NCBI taxonomy): domain Eukaryota; kingdom Viridiplantae; phylum Streptophyta; class Magnoliopsida; order Asparagales; family Iridaceae; genus Iris; species Iris pallida. The sequence continues at coordinate 5,145,996 of JANAVB010021797.1, read as the reverse complement.
GAGAACCTGAGACACTTGGTGTAATCCTGAGCTAAATCAGGAATGTAATCCTGAGTTAACCCAGGAGTGAACCTTGTGAATTCCAGGAACTCAGGAAGAATTTCTGTGTAATCAGGAATGAATTTCAGGAATGAATTTCAGGAATGAATTCCAGGAATGAAATCCAAGTTGAACCTAGAATAAGTTCAAGGTTAAACCTAAGATATAACTAGATTTGCATCCACTATTAGATATATGGGCTAATCTGAATTTGAGTAGATTAGCAATTGATTTTCCAATTACTCGAGTTGCATAAGCATGGCCTTAACAATTAAGAAATTTCCACCATTGTTTAAAGTTTATTTTTTTTGAACCTTGTCTTATAGAAATTATGTATTTAGCTTTATTTAAGTTCTTGTTAGTCTAGAATATAGTGAGTAATGTTGATATTTTATAGGAAACCATAGAACTAAGGGTTATGTTAGGAATTATTTGTGATTAGAATCTTTTGATAAACTATTTAGAATTAGCAGTTTATTAACCAACTTGTACACATCATTATTACATACAAGAGGATATCTAGCTCTTTTGCCTACTTGTACTTTTCTGGAGCAAGGCAAGTACATTCTATGGTTTTGATCAGTACATTTTCTTGTTCTTTATTGCTGACACACTGCGACACGTTCATGATCTTTCTGGCTTGTTCTTTCATGATCTTACTTGTATCTTGGGGTGGAGAAATACTCTAGATATGTGACCAAACACGGATACTTATTTATGATCTTTAGCTTAGGCCTCGCACAGTGCACGTGGGTCCTAAGCCGTACCTTATATGATCTTTCAGGATCTTTTCATGCTCTTTCATGGTCTTACCCAAGCCGGTCACATATCATAGAAGTATTTCAAATTTATAACACACATGTTCAGGATTTTGTTCTTACATTAGTTTCCTATGATCCTGATCTTGATTTTAGCTATAGTCGTGATCTTTCCTGCATCTTTATATAGTCGTGATCTTTCATGTATCATTATAGCAGTAGTTTATGTTCTTCCTTTTCTTTACATATCTTGTTCTTCTTGTTCTTTCAGCATTTACTTTCCATATCATGATGTTATTGTTCATTACCTAGAACTGTACTTTGCTCCGCTCCTGAATAGGATATGTTGCAGGTGAGATGGAGGCCTTGTGCGACACTTACTATGGTCAGGATATTGCTTTTCCTGCTGAGCCAGCTGGAGCTGCTTGTGACCTAGAGGCTGCAGAAGCCTAGTATTTCTTTAGTATTTCCTATTATCTTTCCATGTATTGAGACTAGTAGACTCTTTATTAGTTTGATTGTAATAATTCAGATATTGTACTTTACTCTGGTTCGGACACATTTATATAGATGCTGTGATTCATTCATATTCATATTATCTGGTTAGTTTCCCTAGATTGGTACAGCTTACTTTGTTGTGTCTAACAACAAAGGCTGGGCGTGTCCGACTCGTATCCGGTTATTCGGGAGCGGGTCGTGACATGTTTTTAGTGGTGGCCCATGCAGGTCCATCCTAATGGTACCTAGGTCTTAGCGTACTATTGGGGGACTTGATTTACACTAGGAAACTTGATCACAGCATAGAAAAAATCGGGAAATAAGGGTATATCAGGTATTTTGATATTCTATAAATACTTGTTGTATTTAGGTCTAGGTTATTTTAACAGTTTTCTATTTTTCAGATAGTTCAAAAGCATGCGACACCGGAACGGTTGATCCACCTATACTTGAGGTCTCCAAGCTTCTACCCTGCAGGTCGTCCCTACTATCCCCATGGGTAGTACGTGGTTGACGGAGATGATTGAAGAATTCATTGATACCCAGAGAGAGCAAGCCGTCATTTTCCAAGCCAGACTTGTGAATGCACTTTTCGAGCCAGAAAAGACTTATGCTTTCCAAACTTCCAGACCTTTGGACTTCTCCGACACAGAGCGCATATCTTGCACCGAGGAATAGATCGAGAACCTGAAGCCGCCACAGAAGATCATCTCAGCATGTGAGGATCCAACTCCTCCGAAGATTGAAGTCGCCAACCAGAAGATCCAGCTCGTAGCACATACAACAAGATGGGAAGCTGAAGCACAGGAGAGACATAAAGACTTATGACAAAGACAGCAACTACCCTGGACCCGCAAAATGCCACAACACTCAGTCAACGCTTCTTCGGTCACAACACCAGTCGCATCATCAGGAGCAGGTCTCAACAGCCGACACGCCATCAGACGTATATTCCTATCAGAGGCTGCACACTTCAGCCCCAGCGAGAGATCCAGACGACGACTACTTGCAATTTCTACCATCGTCCAGGACATCACCACAAAGAGTGCCACAAGAGACGAATGCTATGCCTACACTGCAAATCGCCAACCCACCAAGTCAAGAACTGGCCGGAGGCCACTGATCATGCTGTCCAAGGACGAACGCGAGAAGCACCAGGACTACAACATGGGGGACCCGCCTCTCCAGATTCAACAATCACATGACGCACTACCGCAGGGATCAACCTATGCCAGGACAATTCAAAAGTTGAAGTGATTCCAGTCCCGGAGAAACACTGAAGATAGACTGAAGACAGAAGATTTCTTTTGCATGGTTGGAGAAAACCATGGATCATGATTCATAATCTAGTTTTTTCTTAGATTCTTCTTGCACCTAGATTGTTTCTTAGAAACTTCCTTGTTTCCTATTTAAGGATTATTAGATTTTATTTCCTATTCTGGAGCTTTGGTCGCTAATCGAGATGTATTTTGGAAGTTGTTTCCATTTTTGTTCGTAACTCCGCTCTTATTCGAGACCTTCTTCCTGCTCGATAACTTGTTTCCTATGGCGTCGTTTCCTAATTCAAGATTTGGTTCTACTTGAATTTTGTTCCCCATTCAGACCCTGTTGATATTTAAGACTTTACTTCGGATTACATTCCTAATCAAATTTATGCCTTTCAAAACCTTGTTTGAATCTTGCTTCTATTCGAGATTTCATTTGCAGATTTCGTTTTCTATCTTGAAATTTTGACTCGTTCCTTATGAGATTTTATGTCTCATTCGTGAATTGTTTTTCGTTCTATTCACGATCTTGTTGATCTTGCCTCGTATTTTGAGATTTCACTTATTTCGTATCCGCTATTTAATACCATGTTTTCATATTCATTTTTATGACTTTGTTTTCTATTTTCTGTTCCCAACTTTGTTTCAATCTTGTTTCCTATTTGGGGTATTGCTTGTTTCGTGGATATTGTTTTCTATTCACCCATTAATTCTCTTTTCCTATTCATAACTTGATTCCATTCGAGATTTTAAGATCATGTTTCCTATTTTTGAGACTTTGTTTTGTTCGTGATTTTGTCTTATATATCCAAGATTTTTTTCAGACTTTGAAACTTCAGTTCCTACTCGTGACTCGATGAGCCCTTGTTGTAGTGCCCCGCTCCGCGAAGGTACTAGATAGACAGAAAGATCGGATTGCTGGCTCTGCAACAGAAGACGATTAATCTGGGTGAATGGATGAAGTCTCATTTGCTGATTCGCTTACGCCTTAAGAATCTGAATTTTTGACTGAATACTTTTGTTAATAACAAGATGGTAAATCCTTGAGTATGCATTAAGAGAATTCACATGTTGCCTTGCTAAGAAATGAATGTTGCCTTGATAAAGAGAACCTTGTCATGCTAATAACAAGATGGTAACCAGTATGTATGCTTGTAAGAGATTTCACATGTTGCCATGCTAAGAACAAGGAAAGAGAGAACCTGTATGCTAAAGAAAGAATTAATCTGCATGCTAATAAGAAGACTTGTTGCCTTGCTAGTACAAGAAACTAGATAATCTGCATGTATAAGAAGTGGAACAGCTCAACTGCTTGCTTGCAAATGTATGTCTAACATAGAGGGCATCAATGTGAAAATGGGTGTCGGTATGTCATCTGGGGGCTTCGGCTCTGTTATCTGTTATCTGGGGGCTACGGCTCTGTTATCTGTTATCTGGGGGCGACGGCTCTACTATCTGGGGGCTTCGGCTCTACTATCTGGGGGTTTTGGCTCCACTATCTGGGGGCTTCGGCTCTGTTATGGCTTCGGCTCTATTGTATGGGGGCTTCGGCTCTGTTATCTGGGGGCTTCGGCTTTGTTATCTGATAGACTTCAATGAATAATCGCTAATAGATCAAATGTACCTCAAGAGTTTAGATCATATGGAAAATAATGGTTTTATCATGTTTATGCTAATCCTTGTCTTGTGTAGGGATGGACGGTCGGCTATGGTAAGAATCACTTAAAAGTGATACATATGTACTGCTTAAGTCTTTGACATGAATTGCTTGCAGAGATTTATCTATGCCATGAAATGCTATGTTCCACAAAAGAAAAAATATTGTATCATGCTTGTCATTGTCCCTAACAGTTGCTCGAACAAAAGAAATGATATGCTCATGAAACACGCTGCGCACTGCACAAATGAATACTCATCGTGCTCGAATTGAATAGTCCCTTGTATACTTGAAATGAAATGAAACAAATGTTAGGTTTTCAAAGATGTGTTTTCAAAAGATATGTAACTGACTCTGTATGCATGGAATGAATCTAGGTAAAACTAGCAAGATCACATCACAAGAAACGTTTTCTCACTAAATGAACAGTGATCGTTTCAGACAAATGTAGCTCTTTGTCCACAATTTACCAGTATACTGATATACTGACCCACCATCAGTCTGCATGCAGGTACACCATGCATCAAAAAGGATAGTCCGAAGTGATAGCTCGAGCCTCATCCTCAGGAGCCAGAAATCAGAAGAGATGCCCAAGAGATAGCATCTGTAGCAAGAGTTGGTTTTGTATATAAAAGGGATGTAATGTATGGGAACGGGATCATTGTAATCTGTAAAGTTCTGAGAGAATGTAACATTGTATCAAGAGAGAATCGAGAGCTTGTAATCTATTCAAATGAAATCAATAAAGAGATTTGTTTTTTGTTACCATTGTGTTCAGTACTTGTACTCTGAAATATGTCCATTGCTGCTTCAATTATCTGTGATACGTTCCGCTGCGTATTGTCAACCTTGTCTATCTTGTCTTGCTTCAGGTCTTGGCCTTGTGCAAGCGCAACTTAGGCTTGCACGACATCATTCTTAGCGAGGACGAACGGTCCCACAGAGTCCGAAGCGAGGATGAAAGGACTCTGCGGGATCGGGGCGTGACAAAGTAGTATCAGAGCAACACGATCCTCTGGCCAATTTTAATTTAATTGAATTTGTATATGTCTTCTGATCAAAATTCTGTTGCCTCCTCGATATCAATAATGAGATGAACGTTCCATACAATAAGTCCGTAAATATTTTTATGATGCCGGCAAATGTTTTATCGATTTGATTGATTGAGATTGAAATACTTTATTGAACAAGAGTTTTGACATGATCTGAATTGTGATTTCATGGATTGATGATGGCGAAGGATGAGGACTATCGCTGCTAAGGATATCGTAAGTTTCTTCTTAAATTTCGAGGACGAAACTTCTTTTCGGTGGATAATTATGTAGTGCCCCGCTCCGCGAAGGCACTAGATAGACAGAAAGATCGGATTGCTGGCTCTGCAACAGAAGACGATTAATCTGGGTAAGTGGATGAAGTCTCATTTGCTGATTCGCTTACGCCTTAAGAATCTGAATTTTTGATTGAATGCTTTTGTTAATAACAAGATGGTAAATCCTTGAGTATGCATTAAGAGAATTCACATGTTGCCTTGCTAAGAAATAAATGTTGCCTTGATAAAGAGAACCTTGTCATGCTAATAACAAGATGGTAACCAGTATGTATGCTTGTAAGAGATTTCATATATTACCATGCTAAGAACAAGGAAAGAGAGAACCTGTATGCTAAAGAAAGAATTAATCTGCATGCTAATAAGAAGACTTGTTGCCTTGCTAGTACAAGAAACTAGATAATCTGCATGTACAAGAAGTAGAACTGCTCAACTGCTTGCTTGCAAATGTATGTCTAACGCAGAGGGCATCCATGTAAAAATAGGTGCCGGTATGTCATCTGGGGACTTCGGCTCTGTTATCTGTTATCTGGGGGCTACGGCTCTATTATCTGTTATCTGGGGGCGACGGCTCTACTATCTGGGGGCTTCGGCTCTACTATCTGGGGGTTTCGGCTCCACTATCTGGGGGCTTCGGCTCTGTTATGGCTTCGGCTCTATTGTATGGGGGCTTCGGCTCTGTTATCTGGGGGCTTCGGCTCTGTTATCTGATGGACTTCAATGAATAATTGCCAATAGATCAAATGTACCTCAAGAGTTTAGATCATATGAAAAATGATGGTTTTATCATGTTTATGCTAATCCTTGTCTTGTGTAGGGATGGACGGTCGGCTATGGTAAGAATCACTTAAAAGTGATACATATGTACTGCTTAAGTCTTTGACATGAATTTCTTGCAGAGATTTATCTATGCCATGAAATGCTATGTTCCACAAAAGAAAAGATATTGTATCATGCTTGTCATTGTCCCTAACAGTTGCTCGAACAAAAGAAATGATATGCTCATGAAACACGCTGCGCACTGCACAAATGAATACTCATCGTGCTCGAATTGAATAGTCCCTTGTATACTTGAAATAAAATGAAACAAATGTTGGGTTTTCAAAGATGTGTTTTCAAAAGATATGTAACTGACTCTGTATGCATGGAATGAATCTAAGTAAAACTAGCAAGCTCACATCACAAGAAACGTTTTCTCACTAAATGAACAGAGATTGTTTCAGACAAATGTAGCTCTTTGTCCATAATTCACCAGTATGCTGATATACTGACCCACCATCAGTCTGCATGCAGGTGCACCATACATCGAAAAGAATAGTCCAAAGCGATAGCCCGAGCCTCATCCTCAGGAGCCAGAAATCAAAAGAGATGCCTAAGAGATGGCATCTGTAGCAAGAGTTGGTTTTGTATATAAAAGGGATGTAATGTATGGGAACGGGATCATTGTAATCTGTAAAGTTCTGAGAGAATGTAACATTGTATCAAGAGAGAATCGAGAGTTTGTAATATGTTCAAATGAAATCAATAAAGAGATTTGTTTCTTGTTACCATTGTGTTCAGTGCTTGTACTCTGAAATATGTCCGTTGCTGCTTCAATTATCTGTGATACGTTCCACTGTGTATTGTCAACCTTGTCTATCTTGTCTTGCTTCAGGTCTTCGCCTTGTGCAAGCGCAACTTAGGCTTACACGGCATCACGCCTTAGCGAGGACGAACGGTCCCACAGAGTCCGAAGCGAGGATGAAAGGACTCTGTGGGATCGGGGTGTGACACTTGTTCCCTATTTGATATCTTATTTCCTCGTCAAGATTTTCTATTCGAGATTTTATTGAAACTTGCTTCTAGTACGGGATCTTATTTCTTATTTTGAACTTGTCTCTTGTCTAATACCTTGCCTCAGTTCATCCTTCGAGACTGTTATTCTTTCGAGATAATGTCCCATATATGGAATCTTGTTACCATTCCAGATATCAGTTGATATTTCCGTCATGATTTGAAACATTCGTCCTGTCTGAAATTTTAAATCTTTCTGGCTGCCCTTTTGTACTCACTGATCGGATCCCTTGTCATTTTTAGTACCTAATAAACTCATGTATTCTAACAGTCAGGTATCTTCACCATTTTCGTGACTTGGACTATTGAAATTCATTTTGAATTCCTTCAAACTCTTTTGAAATTCCTAGGGATAAAGTCGAGAGGCTATTCGATGACCTACTATGGCATGACAGTTGTGCGCTGCAGCCATTAGCTGGATTATGGAGACGGAGGGTTCACTGCGGCCAGTAGCGCACTGGCGAGACAGGAACTCTAAGTTGAAGTGATTTCAGACACCCATAGGTTTTCGAGTATTGACGAGACTTGTCATATTCTTCATATCTTGATCTCTTGGGTTGTTACGTCAATGATTATTGGAAAATGGATAAGGTGGATAGAGTATTTGGAGACATATTGTTATTTGAGTCACGAAGCCGAAAGTCCACTGCAGTCAGATACATACTGACGGGGTAGGGATTCTAAGCAAAGTGATTTCAGATACCAACATGTTCTTGGATATTCTGGAGACTATAAATCCTTTTCATATGATTATTGGTTTTCGAGAATCATAAATCCTTCCATGTTCACCCTGATTTGATACTGTATCTCCTGAGTATTTCGTACGTTCCTCAAATCAACTCTTGCTAATTACCTTCTAGTATTGTATCGTTAGATCATTGATTTCCTCAAATTATACATTGCCAGATTTTGATTCCATACTTTATTTGTGTCTTGTCTAAATTTTGATCTTAAATCATGTCTGTCTGACCATGATTTTCCTATCTTGTGCTAGCCACCTGTGTTAAACTATCGATTTTTGATCTTACTTAATATTTGTGTCTTTATGATGTTGCTCCTCTAAGTTGTAATTGAAATTCCTTCTCCTTCGTGACTATTTGATCCTCGATCCTTGTCAAAGCATGATATTCCAAACTTCTTATGTGTACTTGGACTCAAGGCTTAGAGCGTCATGGATCGACAAAAGCACTAGGCGGACAACAACAGATGGCCATCGGAGTTAGCAGTTAGAAGCAGAGTGTTCCTGAAGAATCTCGCCGACCAGAGGCACCATTCATTTTCGCAGAGGCAGGAAGCTCAGTCTGAGATTCATCGGGCCTTTCGACGTGACGGCGCAGATTGGCGAGGGGGCATATCGACTAGCGCTTCTAGCTAGTTTGGAGGGAGTGCATGACGTCTTCCACGTATCTCAGCTTCGATGCTACATTCCAGACCCGAGCCATGTGGTGGACTATTCCGAGCTGGAGGTGGGCCCGAGATTGACCTATGAGGAGCAGCCAGTAGAGATCCTTGATCGGAGGGAGAAGCTCTTGCGGAACTAGATTATTCTTCTTATTCGCGTCATGTGGAGACACCACTCTCCGGGAGAGTCCACATGGGAGCGTGATGATGAAATGCGAGAGCGCTACCCTGCATTGTTCACTTGATTGTATTCTTGTATTTTGAATTTCCAAGTTTCAATAAATAATTCGGGGTGTTTCGTAAATCAATTTCGTTGTATTTCTGAATTTCGAGGACGAAATTTTTTTCAAGGGGGAGGTATTTGTAACTCCACCTTCCTGAAATTTGAAATTTTCTTTTAGCCTTACTTTATTTTGATTTAACAATTTAAATTTGTTAAATACCTTATAATAATTTATTTCTTTTCCTTGAATTCCTTCTAATTATTTTCTTAAAACAATTGTCCAAACAGTTAAACCTATGGGCTTTAATATCAAGCCCATTTCAAGGCCTGGCAATTAAGCCTAAGCCTGGTTACTTATAAAGGATTTCATTGATAAGGATAACCCTTGATTTCTTTTTCTCTGCCCATTTTCTTTTCCTTCAAAACAATTCTGTTCTCTAACAGAATTGTCAGAGGAGAGGCAATTCCCGCCAAGTTGTTGCCTAATTCCTACGCTACTCATCCCAGCCGACCCTATTTAATCTTCCCTTCCCATTCTATTTCTAAACCTATCCTCTCCATTCTTCTGAATCAAAACAAGTTCTGTGAAGAGGAGCAATGGCGGCCATGGAAAGTCTTCGAGGAAACAAGAGGATATTGAGTTGATCCATCCTTCTTCATCAGATCAATAGCTAAATCTGAGGTGAGTTAAATTATTCATCGAGCCAATCCTCATCTTCAAATTGTTTTGGATCGAGTTGTGATCTAGATCTGGATCAGGATCGATCTCTAAGTAATTCTTGCTTTGTTGAAATCAGAGTGGTTGCAATCATGAGTGTTGTTCGACGAACGATTCGTGGATCTTCGAGTATTGATTTTGAGATCTCTCTTCCAATTAATTAAATCCTAGGTGAGTTCTTCCAGTTCAGTAATTCTGCTCATTTGAATAATTAGTATAGAGTTTTGTTCTGTTCTTGATCTATGGATATCCGAGTCATTTTGAATGTGTTGAGGAGATGAACCATATATTTCTTCTCATAATCACACACTTGTTCGATGAAATGTTGCAGAGATCCGTGTCCACCTCTTGATTTGGTTTCAGGGATACGATCCTCATACTGCAGGTAAACTTTCCTTTGTTAATGTAATTTCTGGTGTGGTTAAACTAAGAATGTATTTGCTTGTATCAGTCATAGAGTAGGTATGAGGTTTCGACTCATTGAACTGAACCTGGGTATTTCCATCGATTGATTTCTCAGGAACAGTCTTGTGACTCAGAGACTTCATACAATGTTGGCTTTAAACATGATACTCTTATACCATACTCAGTTCATTGTTGAACCTGAGATGGCATGAGCAAATCGTATCATGTTTGTGATTGGTATTTGCATATGCAATTTTGGTTGAACATGAGAACAGTCTTGTGAGTTGGAATGCATATCATGAAGTTATAATTCAACTGGATTTCATAGCAAGGTTCTGGTCATATATATACCAGGAACTTCCATACACTGTCTGGGTAGTTGTGGACTTGAGGCTATATGACTGGGTCATTTATTCATTGGGCACATCCTATTTCATATTGATTCAATGTATAATCATGTGCCAATGGGTTGCTGCACCTGAGAATATTATTCAAGTGGCTACCTAGCAGCCATTGGGACTAATCTTGGTATCCAAGACATGGTTGTGACTGTGGGAATCAGTCTCGGTCTCCCTTGGGAGTACTGACTGGTTGGGCATCAATTTAAGTTTAGTTTGGGGCCAACTTAATGCAACCTATGATGTTTCAAGCTAGTCGAAATCTGAGGTTGTTCTACAGCTATTCTTCTGAACTGGTATTGCCATACAGATTATTGAGAGATTGGTTCTTAGTTGTATCAGTCTTTGAAGCTGAGAACTCATTTTAATTATTATACCTGAGAATGAGGGTTGTGGTGCAACTCTTTTGGCTGGGAAATAACCTGAGAATTGAGCATGGGTTTAACTTTGCTTTTGTCTAAGAATGGTTGAAGAGTTTTCTAAACATTTTCTTCGAAATGTATGTGTATCAGTGAGTTACCAATTTGATAGATTGATAATAGTCTTGGAATACCAGGATTTAATTCAGTCTTGAGTTTATCTTGGTGTTTATACCAATTCTAGCTTAGACTTAATGACTGAGAGTTTGTTCTGTCCTGTGTTTTACTAGTATCAGCTAATTGAGTTAAGTCAGGACAGGACACTTGTTTTAGTTGTAACCAGTGTACTTCTGACCAAGGGGGGTTGTTCAATTGAGATAAGTGTTGATTCAGTCCTGTGTGGTATTGAAGATTAGAGGTTTACATTTAAACCTATGGCTGTCCAGTGGAAGCAGTGGAGAACTCAGAGAACCTGGGACACTTGAGAACTCAGGAATCTGAGATTGAGTCTCAGAGATTGAGACTTGTACAGTCCAGTAACAGGAACCTGGGATATTGGAGAACCTGAGACACTTGGTGTAATCCTGAGCTAAATCAGGAATGTAATCCTGAGTTAACCCAGGAATGAACCCTGTGAATTCCAGGAACTCAGGAAGAATTTCTGTGTAATCAGGAATGAATTTCAGGAATGAATTTCAGGAATGAATTCCAGGAATGAAATCCAAGTTGAACCTAGAATAAGTTCAAGGTTAAACCTAAGGTATAACTAGATTTGCATCCACTATTAGATATATGGGCTAATCTGAATTTGAGTAGATTAGCAATTGATTTTCCAATTACTCGAGTTGCATAGGCATGGCCTTAACAATTAAGAAATTTCCACCATTGTTTAAAGTTTATTTTTTTTTGAACCTTGTCTTATAAAAATTATGTATTTAGCTTTATTTAAGTTCTTGTTAGTCTAGAATATAGTGAGTAATGTTGATATTTTATAGGAAACCATAGAACTAAGGGTTATGTTAGGAATTATTTGTGATTAGAATCTTTTGATAAACCATTTAGAATTAGCAGTTTATTAGCCAACTTGTACACATCATTATTACATACAGGAGGATATCTAGCTCTTTTGCCTACTTGTACTTTTCTGAAGCAAGGCAAGTATATTCTATGGTTTTGATCAGTACATTTTTTGTTCTTTATTGCTGACACACTGCGACACGTTCATGATCTTTCTGGCTTGTTCTTTCATGATCTTACTTGTATCTTGGGGTGGGGAAATACTCTAGATATGTGACCAAACCCGGATACTTATTCATGATCTTTAGCTTAGGCCTCGCACAGTGCACGCGGGTCCTAAGCCGTACCTTATATGATCTTTCAGGATCTTTTCATGCTCTTTCATGGTCTTACCCAAGCCGGTCACATATCATAGAAGTATTTCAAATTTATAACACACATGTTCAGGATTTTGTTCTTACATTAGTTTCCTATGATCCTGATCTTGATTTTAGCTATAGTCGTGATCTTTCCTGCATCTTTATATAGTCGTGATCTTTCATGTATCTTTATAACAGCAGTTCATGTTCTTCTTTTTCTTTACATATCTTATTCTTCTTGTTCTTTCAGCATTTACTTTCCATATTATGATGTTATTGTTCATTACCTAGAACTGTACTTTGCTCTGCTCCTGAATAGGATATATTGTAGGTGAGATGGAGGCCTTGTGCGACACTTACTATGGTCAGGATATTGCTTTTCCTGCTGAGCCAGCTGGAGCTGCTTGTGACCTAGAGGCTGCAGAAGCCTAGTATTTCTTTAGTATTGCCTATTATCTTTCCATGTATTGAGACTAGTAGACTCTTTCATTAGTTTGAATGTAATAATTCAGATATTGTACTTTACTCTGGTTGGGACACATTTATGTAGATGCTGTGATTCATTCATATTATATTATCTGATTAGTTTCCCTAGATTGGTACAGCTTACTTTGTTGTGTCTAACAACAAAGACTGGACGTGTCCAACTCGTATCCGGTTATTCGGGAGCGGGTCGTGACAGCTGCTGATGCTCCTCTTGACTCTTGGAGTAAATCAAGATATCGTCTATAAAGACTACTACAAATTTGTCCAAGTACTGGTGAAAGATCTTGTTCATTAAATTCATGAAAACCGCGGAAGCATTGGTCAAACCGAAAGGCATGACCAAGAACACGTAGTGTCCATACCTCGATCGAAATGCCGTCTTGGCAATATCTTCCTTCCGAACCTTCAGTTGGTGATAGCCCGATCGTAAGTCAATCTTGGAGAATACTTTTGCTCCACTTAGTTGGTCAAATAGATCGTCTATACGCGGCAAGGGATACTTGTTCTTCACCGTCACTGCATTCAATGCTCTGTAGTCAATGCACATGCGTACTGTCCCGTCTTTCTTAGGCACAAAAAGAACAGGTGCCCCCCATGGTGACGTACTGGCACGAATAAATCCCTTCTCTAATAAGTCATTAATCTGCGTCTTCATCTCTACCAACTCCTTTGGTGCCAGACGATATACTCGAGATGAAATAGGCTCGGCTCCGGGAATAAGCTCAATAGAAAACTTAATATCTCGGTCAGGTGGTAGTCCTGGCAACTCTTCGAGGAACACATCCTCGAACTCGGTAATAATAGGGTGCTGTGGGGTGTCATGCATCATCATATGAGTCCCCGATGTGGGTGCATCACAAATCTCTCCGTCTTCTTTGGTGAACTCAAACTCTGTCGCATTCGGTGGTCTAAAGATAATACTGCTCCTATGGCAGTCTATGAGAGCGAAATGCTGGCTCAACCAGTCCATTCCAAGAACCACATCAAATGTCGGCATAGGGAATACAAGAAGTCGTGCCATCATCTCTCTGCCATTTATCACTACAGGACAAAGTCTACAAACACCACTAACAGGTACAACTCCTCCTCTAGTGAGGATTTTAACATTCTTAGCTAAGGGTGTGATGGGAATGCTGTGTCTAGTGGCAAAACTAGTGGCTACGAATGAATGAGTGGCTCCAGTATCAAATAATGTAATAGCAGGAAAAGATGCAACTAGAACCATACCTGCTATAACTTCCGCCTCTGTCTCTATATCCTCAACAGCAAGTGAGAATGCATGTCCATAGTTCTGTCTCGGGCCCTGAGCTCTGGCCTTGTTGTACTGTGTGCCTTGGGGAGGCAATGGTGGACGAGGTGCTCCTGCTATAGGCCGTGGTACTGGGAGAGCTGGGGCTGTGGGCCTCGGATTTTGCTGAGCTTGTACTATTGCATGTTGCTCAGGACAATCCTTGAGCATGTGCTGATTAGATCCACATCTCAAGCATAATCCAAGGCGAGTCCTGCAGTCATTCTGGATATGTCCTTGTTTACCACAGTAATGGCAAACAGGCTTCTGATAAGGTGAGGACCTCTGTTGGAACTGTCATGTGGTCCTCCTGATAGGTCCACTCTGAGTAGCTCGGGCTGGTGTAGCTGCTGGGGTATGACGCCTCGATGTCTGCTGCTGTTCCTTGCGAAGAATCTCCTGAGCACGAGCTTCTTCCAAGACAGCTGAATGGGAGACTCGAGACTGAGTAGTCGTATAAGACTTGAGCTCTGGTGCAAGCCCCTGGTGAAATCTCCTTGCCTTCTCTAACTCTGTCAGAATTAATCCCGTACCAAATTGACTCATGCGATTGAACTCCGAGTCATACTCATCCACTGTCATATTCCCTTGCTTCAGATGGAGGAACTGGTCGTAGAGACCATCTTGAACATGAATAGGGAAGAATCTCTCATAAAATGCATCATAGAACTGCTTCCAAATGATCCTAGTGCCTAATCGTCTTTCTTCCGCCTTCCACCAGTGGTGAGCATTGTCTTCTAACAGTAGGTCCACTGCTGTCATCCAATCTCGAGCTGGCAACTGGGATGCCTTCAGTAGCTTCTCGGTACTAATAAGCCACTGTGACACCTCTAATGGCTTCTCCGTCCCTCTAAAGGCCTTGGGGTTCATATCTGTAAAATTCTTGATAGAGCCTTCATAGGGATGCAGAGCCGGTGCTGGTACAGGTGCTGGTGGTGGTGGTGGAGGTCTAGCCATAGCTGCCACCATCGTCTGTCTCATCAGCTCAGTCTGCTGCCACTGAGCCTGCATCATGGCATACATAAACTGACTAGTAGGGCTCCCATCCGTCGGTGGTGGAGACATCTGAGGTCCCGACTGTGGAGGAAACTGCTGAGGGAATGGTGGTGGAGGAGGCAGTGGTACATTCCCTCCCGGTGGCATGGTAGTAGTCTGTCCAGCCTGGCTGCCTGGGGGTGCTGCAACCTCTGGGTACTCTCTCGTCGGTATCGTAGTAGGCTGCGACAGTCCTGGCTGGTATGGTGTTGCTGGAGTCATGGGAGGATTCTGTCCCTCTGAAGTAATCTCCTCACCAGATGTGAGGGCCAAGGAAGAAGTGCGTCCGCTTCGTAGATTTATACTGTTGGCACGAGGAAGATAAGTTGATATTAGGAAAGATTAGATATGAAGTAAATCGAATAATCAAGGAAGTTTCAAAAAGATTGAAAGTCAAGGGATAGTAGTAGTTCTGGATGAGATATTCCTATTCCTATATGCAGGCTTGTTGGGCACAGTCATGTAACCCAACAATATTAAATCTGACCTGCATCGGCCACCACAAAAACATGTAACGCCTCAGCCCCAAAATACATAGGACCAAGTACGTGAACATGCCAGCTGCACATATACGAAGAACACTCCAATATATGGAATTCCTCATATATGCACATAACCTGTAAATAAATAATCACAGGCCAGAATAACATATCTAATCTTATCACAGCTCAACACAGAAGATAATGAAGTCCAAATAAATAAATAAGAGTATCAAAAGATAGCCGGGTGAACATACTCACTCCAAACAGCTATGAAAAATAGTCTCACAAGATCGGAGTCCGACCTCAATAAAATAGAAAGAAAAGAGATGTAAAATAATGTCTACAATGTTCCAGATAAGAAATAGACTAAAAGTCATAAGGCACTGCCTCGTCATCAATGTAAGATAGCTCCAAAGCCGCTCCGTACTCCTGTGGAAAATCGTCTAAACCTGGAGAGATAACCAGGTCCTCAGGGGACATAGCAAGATACAAAAAAACACCATGCCATATAAACTGTGATAATATAATAAGAGAAAAAGGTATGCATGCAATCGGGTTCCTGACCATTCTACTGTGAACATGCAGTTGAGATACAATCCTTCGACGCATGAGCCCTGGCTGAAAATAGGATCGACATAGTTCCCATAGAGGGTACCAGGGGCCTACGTCCATAATGCTCGGGAAGCGTCAGAGGGCACCATGTGCAAGGGGCTACGTCCATAACGCTCTGGAAAACGTCAGAGGGCGCCTGGAGCCTGCGTCTCCGGTGGAGCGCACAGGTAAATCATGGAAGTGTAAAGAAGCCCATACGTCAGGTATTGTTCTCCCCACCCAATGCCTAGTATCATCATCTCCATGACTGATATAAACCTCTAGTAACCGCCAAGTCTTCTAACATGCAATACTATTGGCAGTTACTCCTATCCGTCGCACGCTCCATACGCATCGGTGGCCAGCCAACTGCGCGGAAACGTATCCTATATGTGACACACATCACGTGATACAACAAGTGTCAAGGCCATATGAGATATACCAATACCTCAACATCAGTGGGTGGTCAATAAACTAAGTCAATGTAAGAGAATAAATAAGGCAAGAAAAACGACCGATAGAGTCGCTTGCACCCAAGTGTGACTTGGTCGCACAGTTTAAATATCACAAAACAATACTGAAAATAATAACTGAAAATAAGAATATAATAATCACAGAGTAGGGTGGCAAGGTATCTTGCCTGGTGGTACAAAGTGGCAAGTCCAAGAGTAGCAAGTGTCCGCACCAAAAACTCACAAATCACAGATGACTCCAAACGCTGAAACAAACATCAAAAATAATATCAGTGAAGAAGATATACCTAGGAAACGCCTGTCCAAAAGTCAAATTCTGGAACAGGGGCAAAATCATAATTTCGGGTCAAAACGATATCCGCCGTTAAACCCGCTTTGCACCGAAACGTGTGCCAAAGTCTACGGTCTCTAAAGTAGTCAAACTACATGTCTACGGTTTCAGTTTGAGGAGAGGAACACAACGGTATGTCCAGTTTTGGATTCCGAGGAGCCGTGTACAAAATCGCCCGTTTGAGTGGGTCACGGGCCCGCCAAAATTGGGTTCCGATTCGACCTTCTCAGAATCGAACCAAACTTGGCATACAGGACCAAAATTTTGATCTGGACCTGTTGGCAAAAGTTTTGTCTCGATTCGACGACTGTACACGAAGTTATGGACAAGTTTGCAAAACGTCGATACAGGGGTATCTCGACGGATACACGTTGATTTCGTCGCACACACGCGACGAAATTGAGTTCCGTCAGTTCCCACACGTCCGCAACGTCCATATGCGCCTTTCGTTGCCTATAATGCACAACCACGGTGCCCGGTTTGTCGGAGTGTACGTCGTATCGTGAAAATTTTCTGAAATTTATACTTTAGAAAACATTTTTTCGCCCAACTTTAACGCTGATTTATTATTCGCACAGAAAACAAAATTCAGATCTACAAAGTGCGTTTTAATCATGTTTATGTTGTCATTACCTATGTTCAATTAGTTTTACAAAACAGTTGAAGGATCGCCAAGATTTTGGCTTCCAAATATGCATTTGGGACTGCCCTAAAACTGTTCGGTTTCGACAGTTTTTCGGGAATTTCAAATCAGTCTCCTGAGGAATCTGGTCGAGTATTCTCCAATCCAGTTGGAGGACTCCTAGATGGTTATATTGGTTATCCCTAGGAAGTTACGGTACTAGAATTGGCTAAGCACGGAGGAAGAAATACTGGGTTGAAAATAATATCTTGCGGTTGATCGAAAACAGAACTCCCTCTGTTTTCTTGCGAACTCGACTCCGGCGACGTCTCCGATTGACGACGGTGGTTCGCCGACGACTGCGGTGTGTGTGGGGAGGTCGGAGGCCTTGGGGTCGAGGTGGAGAGGAGATGGAAATTGTGGAGGGTGAAAGGTTATGGAGGATTAGGGTTTCGGTTCGACGAGTAGGTTTTATATACTGCTGCTGATTCCGACTTCTATTAGGAGTAGGGGTTCCTGGGCTCGGGTTGCTAAGGGTTTTGTTATCCCACTTGCACTCGATTTGCTCACGTACACAGCAGCTCTGCTGTTTGCAAAATAGTGTGGGGTCGGGTTTTAGGAATAGGTGGGTCAGCGCTAAAGGCGCAGCTAAGTTGTTGACATTTAAGGGGGTGGGTTTAAAACCCATAGAAGCTTGCTGCTAAGAATTTACTAAGGGGGGTCGGGCCCACCCTCCTCTTTCCGCAGCTGCTGCTGCTTTGGGGGGTTCGGCCCCCCTCTACTAACATTTTTTTTTACACAATAACCTTTATATATATAATTATATATATAACTATATATATAATTCTAAAATCCTATAAATTATTAATACGTAACAAAAATGGTTTTTAATAATTGAAAACTATATTTATTAATAATTAGAAATATATCAAGCACCATTATACATATAATATCTAAAATTACGAATATACCAATTACCACATTAATTCCAATAATATTAAAAATATATTTCTAAAATACTAAAGTATTTAGAAAATATTGGGGGTTTACAGGCTCAAGCTCAGAAGAACACTTATGCGACTCCAATTCGATGAAGCCTCATGCGGCTCAAGCTCAGAAGAACACTTATGCGGCTCCATTCAGTGAAGGTTCATGCGGCAGTGCTCTCATAGGACCCTCAGAGTTCGGATAAGTTTGTGCGGACCACGTGACAGACAAATTGGTGCGAATCTAGGCGGCTCAGCGTAGCTTATACGGCTTCGTTGGAGAAGCACGTATGCGGTCACAGTGGCGATTCTTATGCGGCTCACGGCTCGTCCATAGGACGAATATGCGGCTCACGTGAAGATAAAGGCTCGCGCATAAAGCATGCGACGTAGCCATAGCAGTTAGGGTTAACTTACATAACGTTCTTACCAGCAATAGGGGGATGGACATCAGGGTGAACAGCGGGCACGTCGGTCGGTGGAGAAGCGGCCGCAGTCGAAGTAGAAGCAGCCTTCTTGCCCTTCGCCGCCGTAGTCGACGAGGATGCCGCCTTCTTATCCTTCGCCGCGACGGTCTTCTTGGGAGCCATTAATGATCGAAGAAGAAGAGGATAACAATCGGGGTAGGGAAAGTTCAAAGCAGAGGAGAAAGTAAAAAAGTTTTCTCTCTTAGAATCCTCTTATTTATAAAAGGGGGGACACGTAGACTAATAACCGCCTCGAAAAAGACGAAACCGACTCCTCGGATTTCGCCCCTCTCTCATAAAGAAGATTCACCCAGGGCTTAAAATCCAAAGATTTAATGAGCCGACCCTTGAAATTTCCTCTAAAGACGGCACTAAAACGAATTGAAGGCAATTAAAGACAAGCACACGTGGCAAGGAGCTATGCGGCCAGAAAGTCCCTGCGGTTAACTGACCAATGCAGCTGAGGAGGCTATGCGGCTGGGACATCCATGCGGCCAGGACATCATATGCGGACAGAAGAATTTATACACAGCCATGCTTCTTATTCAAAGTATTTCAATTTTGCAAATTGAAAACTTTGAAGGGGGGCTTGTAGAAGCATGGAAAAGAATAAAGAAAGATCCATGCGGCCAAGGATTCCCATGCGGCTCAGAGAGCTCATGCGGCTCAGGGACCCATGCGACTCAAGTGTCTATGCGGCTCAAGAGGAGCCACGTGGTCCTCAACAGCTCTTTCCTTCGTCTTCGACTGCATTTAATACCTTAACGGCTGACAGCTCTGACCAATGACAGAAAGATGCAATAATGACTCTGTCATAATGGCAGACTCCTAGGGAAACGAAGGAGATCTCTGACACAATCCCCAGGAACCCAGAAACCTTCATGCATCCTTGACACGTTTATCATCGCATGCGGCTTAGACAGAGGCCACCCATGTGGCTTAGGCCGAAGCTATCCTATGCGGCTCACAAAGAACTACCCTATGCGGCTGAAGCAGAGGCTATCTCCATGCGGCTCACGAGGACTATCTCTATGCAGCTCACGAAGAAAGCACCCACCATGCGGTCACCTACGCTCATGCGGCTCAGATCACCACTATACGGTTCAAATATTCAGGGGCCACTCCCAAGCAGCCTTGACACATGGCCTGTCTTATGCGGCTCAAAGGGGAGTAGTCCTCATGCGACTCAGATTTTCTAAGTGGCTCACAGTTAAGACACGTGGCATGATAAAGGGACACGTGGCATCAAATCGATCGAAATCCATCAACAAATCCCAATAAAATATTGGGATAAAATCAGATCATTTGCAATCAAGCAAATCAATAACACGTGGCTGGAAGTCCGAGATTGGCATAACAAATCATGGGGATTTATGTCAATCATCATTAATTACCCACAAAGATTTGATGCAATCACATTAATTGCCCAGATCTATTATATTCAAGATGAGCGGCCCAGATTCATTGATCCTTAGCCGCCGACTTTTGAGAATGGGTAATCATTGCAAACCCTAATGATGTCCCCCACTCTTATAAATAGCAAGGTGCCATTCCCTTGCAACAGATATTCACGCACAAATATACGGAGAGACAGACAGAGACGAGGAGAGAGAGAGAGAGAGCACACCCCCCTCGGATCCAGAGAGAATAAAGAGAGCATTTCTTCATCAACGCCAAGTACTTCTTCTACAGAGCCAAGGCTGCACCCGATCGTCCAAGGAGTAAGGCAGAGCTGCCGTCACTTTCCCGAGCCTCTACCGTCACCCTCAGAATCTAAAATAAACAATTGTACTTAGATTGCTGTACCTAGGTTTTTGTCCCTAGGATTTCTTTGTACAAGCGAGTTTGTATTGTGAAGTAAAAGTCCAGTCCTCCGATAATTGTTCTGTTCTTTTATATTTTATGGCAAACAGAATCAAGTTTGGAAACTTGTTTCCAGACCTATTGATCATCCGATCATTGTTACCAAGTGGGTATTCCGAAATAAGCTAGATGGGAATGGTTCAGTCACACGCAATAAAGCACGTCTATTAGCTCAAGGCTATAATCAAGAAGAAGGCATTGACTATGATGAAGCATATACTCCAATTACTTGACTAGAATTTATTCGTATGCTTTGTGCTTTTGCAAGTTTTTATGGTTTCAAAGTTTTTCAAATGGATGTCAAAAGTGGTTTCCTAAATGGTTTTATAATGAACAAGTTTTTGTAAAACAACCTCCCGGTTTTGAAGATTTCAAAAATTATGATCACGTATTCATGCTTCGAAAGGCTCTTTATGGTCTCAAACAAGTACCTCGTGCATGATTTGAGCACCTTAGTTACTTTTTACTTGAACACAGTTTTTCAAAATAGAAGGTTGATTCAACTCTTTTTATAAAATCTTTGGACAAAGATATTTTGTTAGTACAAATATATATAGATGATATAATTTTTGGATCAACTAATGGATACTATATAACGAGTTTACTAAGTGTATGTAGAGTGAATTCGAAATGAGCATGATGGGAGATTACGTTCTTCCTTGGTCTTCAAATCAAGCAGAGTTCACAAGGGATATTTATCAATCAAGCAAATTATACAAAAGATTTGCTAAATAAATTTGACATGGAAAATGTCAAACCAATTGGCACGCCTATGGCAACATCTACAAAGCTTGATATAGATGAAAGTGGCACACCGACTGACGTACGTAAGTACATAGGTATGGTTGGTAGTTTACTGTATTTAACTGCTAGTCGTCTTGACATTATGTTTTCTGTATGCGTATGTGCACGGTATTAGGCTTGTCCTAAAGAATCACATGTGAGCGTCGTTAAGCGTATCTTGCGATATCTTAAAGGAACTTTGACGACTGGTCTTTGGTATCCCAAAACCGATTCGTTTGACCAGATAGGTTACTCGGACGCAGATTTTATCGGATGCAAAGTCGATCATAAAAGTACCAGTGGCACGTGTCATTTTCTAAAAGATCATGTTTTACAAGGTGACATTAACCTAGAATTTGTTGATACTGAATATCAACAAGCTGACATCTTCAATTAACCTCTATCTGAAGATCGTTTTAACTTTATAGGAAGGAAATTAGGAATTCTAGATGTTGAAGTAATATAATTAAATATTATTAATTAATACTCATGAATTTGCGAAAATTATTTTGGTTATAAGCCGAAAGGGCCCTTCTGTCACACAGGTGTAAATAGCCTGAAGCGACATGGTGTACTAGTCTTCGGACTAGCGCTAGCTGGGATCTGGCCCCTACAGCTAACCCGAAGCATTCAAAGCAATTTATGTGTTATTAGTTATTTAATATTAATTATTTATCTCAACACAATTATTTCTAATTAATTTCGTATTTATGTTAAAAACTATCACATACTTTCCAACATCTTTTCTGATTCCCAGATGACCGAACTCGGTCAGAGTTCTGGCCGAACTCGGTTTGGGTGAATTCAAACAGAAGCTGGAACAGCCGATCCTCTCCTCTAGTTAAACACCCTCTCATCATCTTCAACCTCACAACAACCACCAAAATAGTAACCCTAGCTCCTTGGATCTCCTTCCTCCAAGCTTCTCAAGTCTTCAAACTTCGGATTTGGAGCTCTCTCGAAGTTCTCTTCGACTGACTACCTTCGATTTCGGTATACATTCTTTATTTCCACTCCTTTCAATTTTTTTCATGGCTCATAAAGTTCTTTTTTCTTTGAAAAAGAAAAGGAAGGTCGATGAAGGCTCGTCTCCACTCCTCATGCGGTAGCTTCATTTTCTCTTTTCACTCCTTCCAAACCCAATGGAGATTTCTTTTATGACTTTATATTTGTGTCTCAAGAGACATCAAATGAGTGATTCAATAATTTCCATCAAATAAAACTTTGTCCGGGTGCTCCCATAAATTTCACAATATTTTTGGATCATATGAACGTTTTTGAGCATCGTCAATTGCTAGATTTAGTTCATTCTATTTTTCCTATTTATGCTAATGCTATTCGAATGTTCTATTACAATTTATCGGTCACAAACGAGAAAGTAAAATCAAAAGTTGGTGGAATCGATATTGAGTTTGATAGCGACGACTTAGCTATCATACTCAACATTCCAAATACTGGAGAAGCCCTGATGGATATCTCTTCTACCCAGTTTCCCGAAGGGATAACTTTCGATTCCTTTCGTGACTCGTTATGTGCACCAAATCCTCGACTGAAAGGCACCCTTCATCCTAGGCATATGAACAACTATTTCTGTGATCTTCATAGGATGGTATTCTCCACTATCATTCCAAAGAATACATCCACGAACGAGATTTCTTTCTTAGAGATTTTATCTATCTACCATCTCTACTTTCACATCCTTTTCAGTTTACCCAAGACTATTATCGCTGCTATGGAACGATGTCGCAAGAAATCGCGACATCTTCTTTATGCGATGTATCTCCCTTACATCTTTCAGCACTTTGAGGTTGGACTCGAGGATTGTGCTGAGGATGGTGCTCTTGCTTTTCTTCATGAGCATCGTCATTCCACTCCTGTCCCTGCTATTTCGGCTCCTCCTCTAGTTGATCCATTAGCTACTGGTACTCATCCTCCTACTCATCCTCCCGGTGGTGTTACTCTTGAGACTTTGTTTTGACCCCTTTGCAAACTAACCTATAACTTCGTGCACATTCATCATCTCGAGACGAAACTTGTGCCAACATGACCATATTATGTTTTGGTCCTGTTTGCCATGTTTGGTCCGATTCAAAGAAGGTCGACTGAAATACTATTTGGGCAGGCCTGCGACCCGATCCAATGGGCAAAATTGTGCACGGCCCGTCGGAATCCAACTTTGGACATACGGTTGGTTTCGTATCATCAAACTGGACCCGTAGACATATAGTTTGACGATTTTAGAGACTGTAGGTACTGGTATGCTTTTCGGTGCTAAGCGGGTCCAACGACAGACATCATTTTAACCCGAAATTATAATTTTGCTCCTGTGTCCAGAATTAGACTTTTGGGTAGGTATTCTTAGACATTTCTTTTATACTAAATGTATTGGTGATGTCTGTTTCAGCATCTGAAAACTGTGCGCAAGTTTGATTTTGTGTGGCACGCTGAGTGGTTGATATTATCGGTTTCACCAGCAAAGGATCCCAGGCAAGTACATTTATTATTTGTTTTCAATATTGTTAGTTGCTATATTTCATTGTTAGTCATTTTATATTTGATTTATGTCTCTTTTTTATAACTTGTCGTATTCTTACGTACAATGTCGGAAAGGGGAAGTACCAAATAGATGTGTGATCTGACTGTAGACATTGTAGACATCATAGACATTGTAGACATCGTAGATATTGTTTATTTCCTATAAAGTAGACATCATAGACATTGTTTATTTTGTTTCTATTTAGACATCGTAGACATCATGGTATAACTGTCCCTAGACCGATCACATATCGAAAAGGTACTACAAAATACATAGATAGTATTTTCTTTGTTCTACATTTTCTCATGTCTCTTATTACCATTATCTTGATTATTTTATCATGTATTTAATGCCTAACCTCTGTTTTATAGTCGTTATCATATATTGGAACTGCACTCAATGAATTATACTCGTTTCATTCTTGACTGGAAACCAATATTTTTTAGGTTAGCCGTGACTACTCTTAGCATTGGGGAGACACGGGTGTACCTGCAGGCCATTGTTGGCCCATTAAGCCATAGTCAAACTGATTTTGATAATTGACTTAAACTCTGAACTTGATATGAAAACAAACAAGAAGTGTGTAGAATTTGTCTTCATAATTGTTTCATATTTATTTTGTATTTTCCTTTTATTGAGTCTAGATTGACTTGTTTGTGGTGGCCCATGCAGGTCTAGATAAATTATTTGGCTACATTACCGTACCAAGCAAGCCTACGTATAGGATTAGAGTATAGGATATCATCCACATACTTGACATCCTTCCTCGATTCCATTTTTGAATTCTCACTTAACTCCTTGATTTGCAACGTGCTTGATCCCTTCTATCGTAAATCTTATCGTTCTTTCGTGCTTGATAGAGGTTAAGAAGGTAACCCATACTAGATATACATGTTCCACTGTTCCCTCACAATACTAGTTTAACTCTTGTAAGTTGGGTAGAAAGCCTCACGACCTAGTATTCCTTCGTACTTATGACCCATTATAGTGAGTACTAAGTAGATTCCATAGACTATAAATCTTAGAGAACCATATCTCATTGGTCGACCAAGGCCTTAAACAAAAAGATAGTAGGATGACGGTATAGGCCCAAACATCGGACGTGACTTAGATTCTCAAGGAACTTGAATTATTCCTATTTTTATTCAATTATTATCTCCCGTCGTATGTTTTGGACTATCTTGACTAATGATGTTAATTTAGCCTAGTTTTGCAATCTTATTCCTTATCGAGCTTGTTCATGACATGTTTTATTGGGAGCTCCCACTAACACATTGTCAAATCAGAACTAGTGCATGATGGTCTGATCAACTTAGTGCACTCAGTTCGCTTTGCTTATGATTTTTCTACATGGATTGAGAGATAGTTAACTTGCCATCTAGGATCTCATCCGCAGTTGACAATTCCCTCTTCGAACTAATTAAAACCACCTTTTGAACTCTGTATTTGCATCCGTTCACATCCCCCTTGCACTCTTTGTTGTTTTTTGTAGTGTCCCATCCCGCTAAGTCAATCAGAGGAATCGAAACGCCAACGGCATTCGGACTTAGCCATGCAACGGCGACTCGAAGGCCCGCTCGGTCGAAGTGAATCCTCGCTCAGGTGGGGTAGTTTCGGTGAACTCGCCTCATCTTAGCCTTCACATAATAAATTGCCTGTTTTCAACTTTCACAAGTAGGCTTGATAATAAAAGAGACGAATCCACATAGACAAGGGAATAATCTCGACGGGTCGAATTGAGTTAGAATATGGAAGGTCCAACGGTCGGCTTAGAGTTGGTGCACAGCATGCTTTGAAAATGACCCTCGGTCCTTCGTCCTGTGTCTTGGGAGAAGAAAAAGTTGGTCTTCGCCACAAGCTAAGAGTTAGCCTAAGTCATAGGCGTCGCCCGTATAAATGCTTCATAAAGCATGCACGGTCCTATCGTCCAAGGCTTGACGTAGTCCTTGCTCGTCAAGTTGTTGCCCGATTAAGTTAGGTTGAGTTATGTTAGGCAATCGAAGTCTTTTCTAAGAATTGTCCCATGTTTTCTGCGGTTGTCAAAATTACTTGGTTTTACAACCTTAAGGCCCGTCATATAGAGTGTCTTGGACAATAGTCTCATTCAGAACACCAATTATCGTAAGGTAGGATGTTACGAACTTAGTGTTTCTAAGATACGGGCCACGGTTGATTCATTGAGTTGGAAAAAGGGCTTTCAAATAGTCGTTCTTGAGTTGAATGAAAGGATAGGGCAAGAAAGAAGAATGCTCGCGACCATGGGTCGTCGAGGCGAGGTCTCTGATGTGAGAAGTATTAAACTTGGCCCTGAAAGAGATGGTAACACTAGAAGTAGAATAACTGTATGAGACGTCAGTTCGAGTTGAGTCTTGCATGGTCATTGGACAACTTGTACAAGGTAAAATAAAAGTTTCTCGAACGATGACCCAGGCGGCCAACGGGACCATTTCGATGGTAGACATAATAGCTGTGCTGGATGACCGCACGGGTTAGGCGGGGACTTGCAGCGAAGCTCACTACTCGCGCTGGCAATGGACGTCCGTCTAACAAAAGCTATAAGGAGTCCATGATAGCGCTGGACGCTAGTGACCAGTTTATATAGATGAGTCAGCTTGGCGGCAACCCGCGTGTGTGCCTTTGGATTGAGTCGAGTTGGATGTGTGTACAGTTAGAACAAAATGTTGGGCCTAAGATTTGGCTGCAACGTTGGCAACGTGCTTCGGCACGAGATGTGGCTTCGAATCTTAAGTTGTCGGCATATAAGTTGTATAATTTGGATTTGGGTCATCTTGAGTTTAAGTCAGGAAACGCCGCAAGGCAAAGTCGGTCGAGTGACACTTAGCCCACGAGTCTTGATTGGGTCAGTAGGTGATTAAAGTAGCAAGGGCCACGAGACGGTAATATGGTTAAGTCACAATGAGTTGCTGTAGTGCCCCGTCCATACATCATGCCCCGTACTCTGTCCACGGGGTGCGCGAAAAAGGAACACTGTCGCTATCGATTCGGTCGGGACCGAAAGGTC
This sequence comes from Iris pallida, assembly GCA_029216955.1. Lineage (NCBI taxonomy): Eukaryota > Viridiplantae > Streptophyta > Magnoliopsida > Asparagales > Iridaceae > Iris > Iris pallida. Next base: position 5,118,774 of record JANAVB010021797.1, on the reverse strand, counting down.
GGGATCGGCCGAATCGATCGAACGGAAACGGTTGAATTAAGATCCATTCCTCGTTATGGAATGTCTTCTTCGGAACCAAGTCCCATATTCAACGGGTTGCGCCTCGAGGATTGACTCTGCGGCTGAGTCGGGAGAGACCTCCCGTTGCTCTGCTTTTCACACCGCTTGCGTTGGTTTTGGCTTTGTTTTCTGAATGCGCTTTCGTGAATGTTTTTTATGGTTTTCATGGCTTGTATTTCTATCTCGTATTTCCTATCGAACTCCTTGAATAATGCAGTGTTCTAATCGATTGCTTGTGCGATTTCAGGTAATCGCGTAGGCGACGTCTAGCGCAACCAGCAAGTTCTCTCGCCGAAGTAAACTCAAGGTGAGTGGCTGACCCTTCTCTTCTCGACCCCCTTCTTAGGCAAAGTCGATAGTGTTGTTACGAATGAAAAGATAAATGCAAGTGCACGAACACAAATGAATGAGCAAGTTCTCAAAAAGAAAGGGTAGGCTATGTCTTAATAACTAAAAACATGTCTTTGCACGGTCATGGACAACTTGTCGACAAGGTGAGCGTTTCCCCGCACGGCAACCCGAGGCCACGGGACCGTTGCGGGCAAAGGGAAACAAATAATTAGCTGTGCTGGGCACGGGTTAGGCGAGGACTTGCAGCGGGGCTCGCTACTCACGCTGAAAGGACCCCGTCTAACAAAAGCTAAAGGAGTCCATGATGGCTCTGGGATCCAGTGACCAACACACGAAATATTGCACTTGGTATGGAAATGATAACAATTGACAGGGAAGAACATGGTAAGTTTCATAAGGCGCGGCGCGGCCGCCGTCGGTAAGTTTCAACGTAAATTTCACTATGCTTGTTATATGCTTGGTTGCAATTCATTAGGATGGTTAGAAACATTCATACTTTAAGTCAATTAAACTCTTCAACCAAATGAGAGCTTGGAACTTAAATAGCCACGCACCAGTACAAAGTGTAATGTACTGATCCTCGCTCTCCATACAGGTACCCCGAACTACGAAGGGCGTACCACTTGAAAGCTCAGGCGAAGTGAACCCTTTTGAAGCCTCGTCCGCGTGTAAAGGCTTGTTTCTGGATTCCTTTTGAAGAAGACCCGCACTCAGTCCAAAAGAAGATGGCGGCTCGACTCGCCTCGATAGCAGGTGGAAAGATGTTATATTTTGCTTATAAAAAGGGATGTAATGTATGGAACGACTATCTCATCGGCGTTCATGTTGTAAGTCGAGTCATGTTGTAGCCCGTGCGACAATGATTGTAAAGGAGTCTATGTAAAGTTTTATTATCATCAATAAAAAAGTCTATTTCTATTTCAAATGTGTCATTCAATTTCTCTGCTTACTCTAACTTGATGTTGTGTTTCGGATAACCTTATGACTATGCCTTGTGCGATCGCAACTTAGGTTCGTACGGCATCACGCCCGGGGGATAACTATCGATTCTACGGAATCGGGGCGTGACATAATGGTATCAGAGCACGGCTTTACATCCTTTGACCTCGCATCGATGAGATAAGTTGTTCCATACAATGAGTCCGTAATATTTTGTGACTGATGCGTTTGCCTTCGTATCGCAGAAGTGACGGAACCCACGGCCGAGCAAGAACAGAGTGCTTCAAGCGGCTCTAGTAGTTCGCATCGTCCGCAGGCCGGACCTTCTAAGGATACCATCGAAAGGATGTTGCGCATGATGGAAGCACAGCAAAACCAGTCCGAGAACCGACATCAACAAGTAGAGAAACGACAGGCCCAGTTCGAAGCTCGCTTCGAAGCTCGCTTTGATGCACATGCCAAACTTCAGAAAAGCAGCTAGATACCCTGCAGCAGATCGTCCAGACAATGGCGGCCAACGGGAATTCTACGACTACGCCTACCGTCACCGTGTCGGCGATCCAACCCATTGATGTCGACACGGAGGATCCCGAGCGTCAACCAGCGGCACCGAAAAAGTATAACTTTGAAGTGTCAGAATTCAAGAAGGCGTGCCGCACTTCCTTCAGCGGCACCGAGGGTCCCTCCATGGCAATCGACTGGTTGGAAGAGCTGGAAGATCACTTCGAGCTGCTCGGCATTGAAGAATCCAAGCAAGTCGCCTGCGCACAACTTCAACTACGGTTGAACGCGCACGACTGGGGGGCCATGCACTGTCACGCCCCGCTCCTGTAGGAGCGATCGTCCTCGCTAAGGCGTGATGCCGCACGAGCCTAGATTGCGCTCGTGCAAGGCGGGTTCCATAACGGCCGATTACAGCGGCCGTGACGGGGTCGTCGCCCAGAAGTCCTAAGCAGAGACATTGAACACGCAGCAGAAATTTAGAACACAAGAACAAGTTATTCAAAAGAAGCTCTTTATTGATATCGAAACAACGGTTACATTGGGGGCACAAGGCCGAGATTACAATCACTCAATACACTCGCCTCACATTACAAATTACTCTGCTCTCTCTCATCTCTTGATACAATACTTGAATCCAGCGGAAGCTTCGGAAGGCGATGTCCATACATTATGTCCCGTATAAGTCTTTCTTCACACGGTCGCACGCTTCGAATCGCCAAGGAACTCCGTGCCTCGACGCATCCAAGCGAGCCCCGCACCACGAGCTTCTACCTGTGCATGCACATAAACACTGTGTGGGTGTCAGTACCACTATACTGGTGGAGTGAGCTCCTCGTCCACCCATACAAAACCGACACGTTTTAATTTACTTTGTGCAATACAAGCCCCTTTACGATTGTCTTTCTAGTCTTGCCTTAGGATCGTTTTTAGGACCGACGCTCGGCCTATTTAGTGTCTTTAGACCATCTTCGTGCCTTGCACTAATAACGTACCCATACTTTTGCCTCTAGACCTTTTTCGTGCTTGCATTGTCAACGTACCGACTCCTACTTGTCTTTTGTACCATACTCTTGGACGTAATGACTAGGTCGTGTCAAATACTTGCCCTACGGCCCTTCTCAACTTAACTCGAAACGTATAACCCAACTTGTGGAACCGATGTTGAGAACTCAAGTACGACAACGTATCTCGTGCCGAAGCACGTGTCTTTACGTATAACCGAATCGTAGGCTTTACAACACTTTGGTGCAACCGAGCACACATTTCACAACACATCGCATATCGTGCTTACGCTTCCTTTGTTACGACTGACACCGTACATGCGGATTCGCCGCTTAGCACGCCAATTATCTATATGAAAGGCCACTGGCATGACAAGCCATCGCAGACATAGCTCGGATAGGCGGTGGGTCCTTCGATGCAAGGTAGCTAGCCCTATGGAAAGCCCCCGACTACCCACGCAATAAAGCATGCGTTGCTATAACGTCTACCCCCTAGGATGACTGGGCCCGGTACCCCGGCGTATAACCAGTCTAGGCAGAAATCCTTGTCGACAAGGTGTCCAATGACCACGCACCTACGAGACATCTAAACTCACGTAAATACATGGCCTACTTGTTGGTACGACCGAAACTATACTTAGCAACTCGTGCACTGAATCACACTTGGCATAACGTGCCTCGGGACCGCGAGACTCCCAACCGAGGGACCGCCTCAAAACGCTTAACGTAGATAGGAACGCGAGACTCCCAACCGAGGGACCGCCTCGAATACTCAATGTGGATAGGAACACGAGACTCCCAACCGAGGGACCGTCTCGAATACTCAACGTGGATAGGAACGCGAGACTCCCAACCGAAGGACCGCCTTGAATACTTAACGTGGATAGGAACGCGAGACTCCCAACCGAGGGACCGCCTCGAACATCTTTGAACTCGAGGAAACGACTACTACGTAGCCTTCCAACTTAACTTGAACAAAACGTGTTCCTTAAGTGCCATGGACCGTGGCTAACTTTACATCGTGCCAACCGTGGCTCGTGCCTGTAACTGACTTCTGTCTTACGCGACGCTATCACCCAAGTAATACGTTATACGACGGCCCTTGAGATCGTGGGACTATTTAACTTGACAACCGCAGAACGAGCGGGACGGCACTTAGAATGACTTAGGTCGATCGGCATAACTTTGCCTAACTTACTCAAGCCTATAACTTAACCCAAGGGACGAGCCAAGGCTATGCCAAGCCTTGCGCAGTGGAAACGTGCATGCTTTATCGAGCATTTACGCGGGCGACGCCTATGACTTAGGCTAACTCATCGTTCGTGTCGAATACCAACTTTCCTTCTCCCAAGCCACGGGACGAAGGACCGAGTGTCATTTTAAAGCACGCTGAGCCGACTTCTATTGAGACCGTGGGACCATTTTCCATGTTCTAAGACATTCCGACGGGTCGGGATTATTCCCTTAGCTATGTGCGTTCGTAGCTTTTATATTAGCCTACTTGTGCAAGTTGAAAACACACGAATTATTAAGTGAAGGCAGAGATGAGGCAAGTTCACCGAAACTCCCCCACCTGAGCGATGTCTTCGAGTTGCCGTTGTAAGGCCAAGTCCGAATGCCGTCGGCGTTTCGATTCTTCCGATTGACTTTGCGGGACGGGGCACTACATCATACACCACTCAGAACAAGTCTCGTCCTCGAGACTTTCCTGAAGGCAAACCATACTACCATTTCTATGGCCAAGTCTTAATCGTATACATTCCGCCTACGCGTTTCTTCGATTTCAAGCCACGCTCGTGCTATCGCTAACTTAGTCGTAAGGCACACCAAGCGATCAACCAACATTCCAATTCGTTTCAGATCAATGATCGAATTTCCATCAACATTTCCTCGAACTCACGATTTCAAAATCCTCGACATTTTTTTTTCGTTCCTCAAGCCTCACTTGATTCAACGTATCACTTAGTTAGATCGTGCACATATTCCAGGCGTCCCTAAAATACATGCATTTCAGCCAAGCCTCATGATAGAGAAGCCGCCATCACCACTCGAGTCGGATCGTGCACATATTCGGGCGTCCCTGATATACGTGCATGTCAGTCGAGACTCGCAGTGGTGCATCCGTAACACCTATCGCTTCGCGCTCGAATGCCTCGCTAACCGCTAGGCTTTATCTTTTTGTCACTACTGGAATCATAGTTCCCAAACAACGATATCAACACTGACCCCATCCTAAGATCAAACCAAATTGTTGGTACGGGGTTTTCTACCCAAGCTCGTATCACTCTGATTTCTAAATATCGAGCATCGATTTCCTACACACATCCCAATGTTCGTCGTGTGGGGTCCAAGTCGTTCGGTAAAGCCCTCATATGATAACTCACGTTTTAACCAATCCCCGATAAGAACATATTGCTCGCTCGTTTATCAAGCCATTTCGTATAGTCTATCTCTTTTGAACACGTTCGACATAATCCGCCTATCAATCGTTCCAAGTCCCGTACGCTACGACACGATTCATTTCTAAACCGTAATTCATATTCCACGTTTCCGAAATCATCTATTCCAATTCACGTAATCGATCAAAAGGTCGTCCGACTTAACAATATGTTGCGCCCCGATCTCACGCGAGTCAGATTATCCACGGTGGGCACGAATCACCATGCACGCTCCCGCGAGATAATCATTCTCATCGGGACGTAACACTTGTTTTGGGTCAAGACTAGTTCATTCACGATGCACGGATTGGACCTACTCAATCCTCAAGTTTTATTCAATCATCATTCATAAGTCCTAACATCCTCGAATTTAACTTCGCATCAAACCAACAAGTCAGGACAATCAAAGTTGCCGCGTCCAAATTTTCTGAGTTCGAATATTCCCGCGACATGAATCACCATGTCAGCGCTCACGCGGAATGATCGTCCCAAATCCGACGTAACGTATGTGCGAGACTGGAGTTGCGCTCGCACAAGACAAGACTGTCGACGATGTGGTTATCCGCGTAACCATCAAGACACGATCACTTTTATCCAACATTAATCTCAATCAAAATCCTAAGCATTGCATCCAACCGAATAATAGCACTTGCACGATCGTCATTCACCGAGTCCGAGTACCTCCGAGTTATTGCATATCATCTTTGATACGCCTCAATACCATCGACGATATACGTAACCTGACGATCTTCGTTTGCAACAAATTCTGAGTCATGCGAATGATGCTATCGTCCGACTGGATAATCTCCTCGAACCGTTCACCACATCAATTTCTTCAACCCAATTTCAAGTACCGTTTATCCGTCTATCTCATGTCATCGACTAACGTATTTCCTCAATTCGCATCATTCCTTGCTAATTCAAACCATCGAGAAACATCGATTTCAATCCTCAGAGTCATTTGCGTAACTTCAAAATCGAACATTTCATGTACGCTACCTACCCGTCATGTTAACTTTTTCGTATGCGATCCGTATCAATTTTTCCTCGATTCGAACTCAATCGTTTTCGCGTTTCATACTCGTGCAATCCTAAATCTTTCGCTCGAATGATTTCCAAGATGGACCATACACCACTCGGGATTCGAGTCATCCAATCTAGACCAAATCATATTCACGTTATTTGCTAAGACATTTTCAGATTCGTTCGACAAATCCCTAGCATAATCGTTCACGTCGCATTGACGCACTAAGTCGTTCGCACTATTCCTCAAAATTCAGAACAATCTTCCGTGTACGCCTAAGCGTTAGTCTTGATACGTTTCTATCGATATACACTCCAAGTGTATCTCCGTTCCTGACCAAACGGTACTTAATATCGGTTACGACTCGTTTGCACCAAAAGGTCGAGGTACGCGATACGCGGCACCACTTAGCCAAAAGGCCGTGCGCATATCCATCCCGTTCGAACTATACTTCGGTCTCGTATGCTCGTTCGCTATTGTTTGCGTAAGGTCATTCAAGCATGCAACGCGTTTGCTAACTTTTAGCACGTGTCTTCTATCAACTCAAGGTTGGCACCGTTCGGCCCAAAGGCCATCACCTATCGATGCGTTCGATTGAACGCTTGTACGAGCTTTCGAAAATATTAGACTTATTGTATGGACATGCCGAGGGACGTTTGAGAGAGAGAGCTCCAACGATAGCACAATTCAGAGTTTACGGAACAACGGAGTTAAAGAATTCAATCGATAGTCCAAGGACGTAAAGCCATGCTCTGATACCATTATGTCACGCCCCGCTCCCGTAGGAGCGATCGTCCTCGCTAAGGCGTGATGCCGCACGAGCCTAGATTGCGCTCGTGCAAGGCGGGTTCCATAACGGCCGATTACAGCGGCGGTGACGGGGTCGTCGCCTAGAAGTCCCAAGCAGAGACATTGAACACGCAGCGGAAATTTAGAACACAAGCACAAGTTATTCAAAAGAAGCTCTTTATTGATATCGAAACAACGGTTACATTGGGGGCGCAAGGCCGAGATTACAATCACTCAATACACTCGCCTCACATTACAAATCACTCTGCTCTCTCTCATCTCTCGATACAATACTTGAATCCAGCGGAAGCTTCGGAAGGCGATGTCCATACATTATGTCCCGTATAAGTCTTTCTTCACACGGTCGCACGCTTCGAATCGCCAAGGAACTCCGTGCCTCGACGCATCCAAGCGAGCCCCGCACCACGAGCTTCTACCTGTGCCTGTACATAAACACTGTGTGGGTGTCAGTACCACTGTACTGGTGGAGTGAGCTCCTCGCCCACCCATACAAAACTGACACGTTTTAATTTACTTTGTGCAGTACAAACCCCTTTACGATTGTCTTTCTAGTCTTGCCTTAGGATCGTTTTTAGGACCGACGCTCGGCCTATTTAGTGTCTTTAGACCATCTTCGTGCCTTGCACTAAAAACGTACCCATACTTTTGCCTCTAGACCTTTCTCGTGCTTGCATTGTCAATGTACCGACTCCTACTTGTCTTTTGTACCATACTCTTGGACGTAACGACTAGGTCGTGTCAAATACTTACCCTACGGCCCTTCTCAACTTAACTCGAAACGTATAACCCAACTTGTGGAACCGATGTTGAGAACTCAAGTACGACAATGTATCTCGTGCCGAAGCACGTGTCTTTACGTATAACCGAATCGTAGGCTTTACAACACTTTGGTGCAACCGAGCACACATTTCACAACACATCGCATATCGTGCTTACGCTTCCTTTGTTACGATCGACACCGTGCATACGGATTCGCCGCTTAGCACGCCAATTATCTATATGAAAGGCCACTGGCATGACAAGCCATCGCGGACATAGCTCGGGTAGGCGGCGGGTCCTTCGATGCAAGGTAGCTAGCCCCATGGAAAGCCCCCGACTACCCATGCAATAAAGCATGCGTTGCTATAACGTCTACCCCCTAGGATGACTGGGCCCGGTGCCCCGGCGTATAACCAGTCTAGGCAGAAATCCTTGTCGACAAGGTGTCCAATGACCACGCACCTACGAGACATCTAAACTCACGTAAATGCATGGCCTACTTGTTGGTACGACCGAAACTATACTTAGCAACTCGTGCACTGAATCACACTTGGCATAACATGCCTCGGGACCGCGAGACTCCCAACCGAGGGACCGCCTCAAAACGCTTAACGTAGATAGGAATGCGAGACTCCCAACCGAGGGACCGCCTCGAATACTCAACGTGGATAGGAACGCGAGACTCCCAACCGAGGGACCGCCTCTAATACTCAACGTGGATAGGAACGCGAGACTCCCAACCGAAGGACCGCCTCGAATACTTAACATGGATAGGAACGCGAGACTCCCAACCGAGGGACCGCCTCGAACATCTTTGAACTCGAGGAAACGACTACTACGTAGCCTTCCAACTTAACTTGAACAAAACGTGTTCCTTAAGTGCCATGGACCGTGGCTAACTTTACATCGTGCCAACCGTGGCTCGTGCCTGTAACTGACTTCTGTCTTACGCGACGCTATCACCCAAGTAATACGTTATACGACGGCCCTTGAGATCGTGGGACTATTTAACTTGACAACCGCAGAACGAGCGGGACGGCACTTAGAATGACTTAGGTCGATCGGCATAACTTTGCCTAACTTACTCAAGCCTATAACTTAACCCAAGGGACGAGCCAAGGCTATGCCAAGCCTTGCGCAGTGGAAACGTGCATGCTTTATCGAGCATTTACGCGGGCGACGCCTATGACTTAGGCTAACTCATCGTTCGTGTCGAATACCAACTTTCCTTCTCCCAAGCCACGGGACGAAGGACCGAGTGTCATTTTAAAGCACGCAGAGCCGACTTCTATTGAGACCGTGGGACCATTTTCCATGTTCTAAGACATTCCGACGGGTCGGGATTATTCCCTTAGCTATGTGCGTTCGTAGCTTTTATATTAGCCTACTTGTGCAAGTTGAAAACACACGAATTATTAAGTGAAGGCAGAGATGAGGCAAGTTCACCGAAACTCCCCCACCTGAGCGATGTCTTCGAGTTGCCGTTGTAAGGCCAAGTCCGAATGCCGTCGGCGTTTTGATTCTTCCGATTGACTTTGCGGGACGGGGCACTACATGCGCAAGCGAGCGATCCGACCTGACAACAACCCCGCGCCGATCTCTTGGGCCACGTTCTGCAAAGCTTTCGAAGTCCAGTACCTTCTGTCGGCCGTTCGTCAAGCGAAGAAGAATGAATTCATACAGTTGAAGCAAGGGAGCAGGACGGTGGAATAGTATGCCGCAGAATTCAACAAGTTATCTAAGTTTGCTGGCCAGTTTCTGCCTACTGAAGAGTGCCGTATGCGACGGTTCAAAGTGGGTCTGCGACACTCTATCGGTGTGCATGTCGGGGTCCCAGAGTACAAGACCGTGGACGAGGCTCTGAATCACGCACTCCGCCTTGAGAACCTGCATCCTTCCGGTGCTAACGAAGTTGTGCGCCACTCCAATCAAAAACGTTCTAGCTATACGGGAGGTAACAACGACGCGTCAAAGCGTCCAAATAACGGCGGCTATAAGGGTGAGAAGACAATACCTAAGTGCTCCAATTGCGGGCGACTTGGACACCGTGAAAGCCACTGTTTTTCCGCAATGTTGAATGCTTTGCTTGCAGACAGAGGGGTCACACGGCTCCAAATTGTCCAAGCTTTTGTCAGACTCGTAACGCCCCGCCACAACAACACCGACAAGAGAATTGAGGACAGGCGCCTCGACCTCCTCCGCCCACTCAACCTGCACCGCAAAATGGCCGAGACCGTCGCCCCAACACTCAGGGCCGTGTCTACGCCATGACTCGAGACGAAGCACTGGCATCAGATACGGTAGTGTCAGGTATACTAAAATTCAATAATGTGCCTGCTCGTGTGTTATTTGATTCAGGTGCTTCGCATAGTTTTATATCGGCGGACTTTGCCGTCGAGCACAAATTTCCTGTAATATTATTAGATCTCGACCTTAGCGTAAGCACACCTTCGAGTACACCAATTCTCACAAACTTAGCTTGTGCCGGCGAGATTATCTGTATCGGCGGTCAAAAGATCGGTCTGGATGTGATAGTTCTAGATATGAAGGACTTTGACATCATTATGGAAATGGATTGGCTCGGGCCGTACAACGCAACCATAGACTGCGCTGAAAAGAAGGTCACATTCCGCATGCCTGGAGTGTCTAAATTCTGCTACTCGTGTGGTGAGGCGTCGTCGACCTGCATGGTGATCTCCGTAATATCGGCTCGACGGATGCTGTATTCCGGGTGCGAAGGCTATCTAGCTTCTATTCGAGACATGCGACAGGATGGGGCAAACGTGGGTCAGACCGACGTTGTGGCAGAATTCCCAGACGTGTTCCCGGACGAGCTACCCGGCATGCCGCCCAATCGAGAAATAGAGTTCACCATCGACACATTCCCCGACACCCGTCCGATCTCGAAGGCTCCGTACAGAATGGCCCCTACAAAATTGAAAGAATTGAAGGCACAACTTCAGGAATTGCTCGACAGAGGGTTTATCCGTCCGAGTGTCTCGCCATGGGGTGCGCCCGTGCTGTTCGTAAAGAAGAAGGATGGATCGATGCGACTCTGCATCGACTATCGGGAATTGAATAAAGCCACCATTCGAAACAAATACCCCCTGCCCCGCATCGACGACTTGTTCGACCAGTTCCAAGGTGCAACGGTGTTTTCGAAGGTTGATCTACGATCGGGTTACCACCAACTCAAAGTCAAGCCAGATGACGTGCCGAAGTCTGCCTTCTGTACTCGTTACGACCACTACGAGTTCTTGGTAATGTCGTTCGGTCTGACAAACGCCCCTGCCGTCTTCATGGACCTAATGAATCGGGTGTTCCGTCCGTTCGTTGACAAGTTCGTAGTAGTCTTCATCGACGACATCCTCGTCTACTCGAAGGATCGAGCGCAACATGCAGAGCATCTACGGACGGTACTCTAAACCCTTCGAGAGAATCAGTTGTACGCGAAGATGAGCAAGTGCAAGTTCTGGCTGGACAGCATCTCATTCCTTGGGCATATCATCTCCGCCGCGGGCATCACAGTCGATCCGAAGAAAGTCGAGGCAGTTGCTGATTGGAAACGGCCCATATCAGTTAGCAAAATTTGAAGCTTCCTAGGCTTGGCGGGATACTACCGACGCTTCGTGAAGAACTTCACGAAGATTGCATCGCCGTTGACTCGCCTCACCCAGAAAGGAGTCGCATTCCAGTGGTCAGACGACTGTGAAGCTTCCTTCCAGGAGCTCAAACAACGGCTCGTTTCGGCCCCGATACTTGCTCTTCCTAAAGGGACGAAGGGATTTCAAATCTTCAGCGATGCTTCTGGCCAGGGCTTGGGGTGTGTGCTCATGCAGCGGGATAAGGTGATATCTTTTGCTTCCCAGTAGTTGAAGCCGCACGAGAAGAACTATCCCACGCATGACCTAGAATTGTGGAGATTGTGTTTGCGTTGAAGCTGTGGCGTCACTATCTCTATGGCATGGCGTGCAGGATTTATACGGACAACAAAAGCCTCAAGTATCTCTTCACCCAGAAAGAACTGAATTTGCGGCAGAGGCGATGGCTCGAACTAATCAAAGACTATGACTTATCGATCGACTACACGTCGGGCAAGGAAAATGTGGTAGCGGATGCGCTGAGCCGAAAGTACTTAGCTTCGTTATACATCAACGATCGACTGCTGTATGACTTGAAAGGAATGGGCATTGAACTTCGAGTTCGTTTCAGAGACGTAAAACTAGCGCAACTGCGGGTGGAACCGAGCCTACAGGAGAGGATTAAGTCTGCACAGAAGGACGACCCCTACCTGGAGAAGATACGGAAGCTGATATCGACAGAGAAAGCGTCTGACTTTGCAGAAGACGAGTCGGGAGTATTGCGCGTGAAGGGACGGCTATGCGTACCGGACGACGTAGAACTTAGAAAGGAGATAATGACGGAGACACACTATGCAAAATATTCCTTGCATCCTGGCAGCACCAAGATGTATAAGGACCTCCGTGTTGTCTTTTGGTGGGACGGCATGAAGAGGGACGTAGCGCTCTTTGTGTCAAAATGTATGGCCTGTCAGCAAGTCAAAGCCGAGCACCGGCGACCGGGTGGAAAGATGCAGAACCTCGCTATTCCAGAGTGGAAGTGGGATCACATCACTATAGACTTCGTTGTTGGCTTGCCGAGGATGCCGCGGGAAAACGACGCCATCTGGGTCATCGTCGATCGACTAACCAAGTCAGTGCACTTTATCGCCATCAAAGTTACTTGGAGCGTCGACCGTCTTGCTCAGATATACCTTGATAAAATAGTTCGGCTGCACGGGGTCCCAGTTTCTATCGTCTCTGATCGGGATGGACGGTTCGTAGCGCGCTTCTGGAGTAGTCTTCATTCAGCATTGGGGACCAAGTTGAAGTTCAGTTCAGCTTATCATCCTCAGACTGACGGCCAAACAGAGCATGTGAACCAAATTCTCGAAGACATGTTACGACTCTGTGCGATCGACTTGAAGTCAAGTTGGGACGTCCATCTACCGCTGGCCGAGTTTGCATACAACAACAGCTATCAGTCCAGCATCCAAATGGCGTCGTATGAAACTTTGTACGGCCGAAAGTGTAGATCGCCCATTTGCTGGAATGAAGTCGGGGAACGGCAGATACTTGGTCCGGAGCTGGTGGAGCAGACCGTGCTGAAGGTCAAGTTAATTCGAGAAAGATTGAAGATAGCACAAAGCCGGCAGAAAAGCTATGCCGACACGTACCGACGCCCCCTCGAGTTCTCGAAAGGCGACCATGTATTCCTGAAGGTGATGCCTATGTGTAGAGTTTCCAGGTTCAGTACGAAGGGGAAATTGAGCCCAAGATTTGTTGGCCCGTTCGAAATATTGAAGCGAGTCTCCCCGGTAGCTTACCAAATCGCCTTTCCGCCTGCGTTGTCAAAGGTACATGACGTCTTCTACGTATCGCAATTGAGGAAGTACGTGCATGATCTGAGCCATGTTGTGGATTTGGGTAAGCTGGACCTGAAGACGGACTTGTCATATGTCGAAGAGCCGGTACAAATCTTGGAGCGCAAGGATAAACTTCTCCGAAACCGTGCTATTCCCCTCGTCCGCGTCCTCTGGAGAAACCATTCAGTCGAGGAGTCGACGTGGGAGCTTGAGTCAGAAATGAAGGAGAAGTTCCCTTCATTGTTCTCGTAGAGGTAGGTTCTATTCTTAAGTTTCGAGGACGAAACTTTTTCTTAGTTGGTTATGGTGTAGTGCCCCATCTCTACATCGTGCCCCGTACTCTGTCCACGGGGTGCACGAGAAAGGAACACTGTCGCTATCGATTCGGTCGGGATCGATAGGTCGGGATCGGCCGAGTCGATCGAACGGGAACGGTTGAATTAAGATCCATTCCTCGTTATGGAATGTCTTCTTCGGAACCAAGTCCCATATTCAGCGGGTTGTGCCTCGAGGATTGACTCTGCGGCTGAGTCGGGAGAGACCTCCCGTTGCTCTGCTTTTCACGCCGCTTGCGTTGGTTTTGGCTTTGTTTTCTGAATGCGCCTTCGTGAATGTTTTTGATGGTTTTCATGGCTTGCATTTCGAACTCGTATTTCCTATTGAACTCCTTGAATAATGCAATATTCTAATCGGTTGCTTGTGCGATTTTAGGTATTCGCGTAGGCGACGTCTAGCGCAACCAGCAAGTTCTCTTGCCGAAGTAAACTCAAGGTGAGTGGCTGACCCTTCTCTTCTCGACCCCCTTCTTAGGCAAAGTCGATAGTGTTGTTGCGAATGAAAAGATAAATGCAAGTGCACGAACACGAATGAATGAGCAAGTTCTCCAAAAGAAAGGGTAGGCTATGTCTTAACAACTAAAAACATGTCTTTGCACGGTCATGGACAACTTGTCGACAAGGTGAGCGTTTCCCCGCACGGCAACCCGAGGCCACGGGACCGTTACGGGCAAAGGAAAACAAATAATTAGCTATGCTGGGCACGGGTTAGGCGAGGACTTGTAGCGGGGCTCGCTACTCACGTTGAAAGGATTCCGTCTAACAAAAGCTAGAGGAGTCCACGATGGCTCTGGGAGCCAGTGACCAACACACGAAATATTGTACTTGGTATGGAAATGATAACAATTGACAGGGAAGAACATGGTAAGTTTCATAAGGCGCGGCGCGGCCGCCGTCGGTAAGTTTCAACGTAAATTTCACTATGCTTATCATATGCTTGGTTGTAATTCATTAGGATGGTTAGAAACATTCATACTTTAAGTCAATTAAACTCTTCAACCAAATGAGAGCTTGGAACTTAAATAGCCACGTACTAGTACAAAGTGTAATGTACTGATCCTCGTTCTCCACGCAAGTACCCCGAACTACGAAGGGTGTGCCACTTGAAAGCTCAGGCGAAGTGAACCCTTTTGAAGCCTCGTCCGCGTGTAAAGGCTTGTTTCTGGATTCCTTTTGAAGAAGACCCGCACTCAGTCCAAAAGAAGATGGCGGCTCGACTCGCCTCGATAACAGGTGGAAAGATGTTATATTTTGCTTGTAAAAAGGGATGTAATGTATGTAACGACTATCTCATCGGCGTTCATTTTGTAAGTCGAGTCATGTTGTAGCCTGCGCGGCAATGATTGTAAAGGAGTCTATGTAAAGTTTTATTATCATCAATAAAAAAGTCTATTTCTATTTCAAATGTGTCATTCAATTTCTCGGCGTACTCTAACTTGATGTTGTGTTTCGGATAACCTTATGACTATGCCTTGTGCGATAGCAACTTAGGTTCGCACGGCATCATGCCCGGGGGACGACTATCGATTCTACGGAAACGGGGCGTGACAGTTGCCAGGCACGGCAAAATGAACTTGTAGCATGGTCACGAAGAAATTGGGTACTATCGCGTAGTCTCATCTCTAATTTTGGGCCATAAGGCAAACATGACTTGATAGGTTAACGTTATTGGTACGAAAAGGGGTCTAAAGGCAAAGTATGAGTTGACATTGTTGTCGCAAGCACGGGATGGTCTAGAGACACATAATAGGCTAAGGCGTCGGTCCTAAAAATAATCCTAAGACAAAAGTAGAAAGAAAATCAAAAAGGATTATGTTACACAAAGTAAATAAATGTGTCGGTTTTGTATGGGTGGGCGATGAGCTAATTCCACCAGTAGAGTTGAGTACTGACACCCACACAGTTTTTATGTGCAGGCACAGGTAGAAGCTCGTGGCGCGGAGCTCGCTTGGATGCGTCGAGGCATGGAGTTCCTTGGCGATTCGAGGCATGCGGCCGCATGGAGTCTGGACATATACGGGACATAATGTATGGACGTCGCCTTCCGAAGCATCCGCTAGATAAGAGAGAGCTAAGTGACTTGTAATGTGAGAAGAGTCAGCTTGAGAGATTGTAATCTTGGCCTCGTGCCCATCTACGTAATCTTTTTTTCAATATCAATAAAGAGCCTCTTTTGAATGACTTGTGTTTTGTTCTAAATTTTTGTGGGCAAAATCAATGTCTCAGCTTGGGACTTCTGTGCGACGACACCGTCGCAGCCGCTGTAATCGGCCGTTATAGAACCCGCCTTGCACAAGCACAATCTAGGCTCGTACGGCATCACGCCTTAGCGTGGATGATCGCTCCTACGGGAGCGGGACGTGACATAATGGTATCAGAGTACGGCTTTACGTCCTTGGACTATCGATTGAATTCTTTAACTCTGTTGCTTCCACAAGTTGATATCATTAGTGCGCTCTCTCTCAAATGTTCCACGGGATGTCCATACAATAAGTCTATATGATTTACAAAACGTAGGAGAATAGTCTTTGTCAAAACAAAAAGATGGTTCGCATAAGCACGGTTGGCTAAGTCAGGCTGGACATATACACCAAACTTGCGTCGAGCTTAGAAAAGTCGAGTACGGGATTCGAATTGTGTCAGACGAGAATGATTTGGACTTGATTGAGTAAAGGGGATGACTATCAATACGGGTGCTATCGAGCGACGATACCGTCATGCGATATAGATGAGCATGCTTGAAATTCGAGAGAATGGTTCGAACAAAAAATTTGAAGAAGTCGATTTTGATTCGAATAATGGTTTTGAGGATTTGTCAAATGACATCATCCCTGAGTGGTGTATGAGATAGCATCAGGGATGTCGATCTATTGATTGAGGATGCGGGATGTCGATGAGTCTATCAGCAAGCGTCGCATTATGTAAAGCCGTAGATTGAGTATCTTTGAATAAGTTGTAGTCTTGAAGATAAGGACGAATCGATTCAAACAAATTAGAGATGATGCGTACGAGATAGTGATTGTGCGAGTATGAAATGCAAAATGATTGAGTAGGTGAAATCGAATCGAGAAAAAGTTAGGGTGTACGAATGGACGACTTGATCGAGGAAATTGATACAGATCGTATACGAAAAGTTAAGCACGACGAAAAGATAGTGTGCATGAAAAGTTTGATTCAAATATTTAAAAATAACTCTGAGGATTGGAATGGATATTGCTCGATGATTTGTGTTAGCAAGGAATGGTGAAAAATGTTGCTCGATGACTTAAGATAGACGGATGAACAATACGTGAATTTGGGTTTGAGGAAATTGATATTGTAAATGATTCGAGGGATAATGATCGAACTTGATCTTGAATGTCGAGAAGATTATCCAGTCGGACGATAGCATCAGTCGCACGACTCAAAATTTATTGCAAAGAAAGATCGTCAGGTTACGCATGTCATCGATGGTATTGAGGCATATCCAAGATCGATATGCGATAACTCGGGGGTACTCTGACTCGGCGAATGACGATCGTACAAGTGTTATCATTCTGACGGATACTATACTTAGAATTTTGATTGAGATGAATATTGGATGAAAATGATCGTGTCTTGATGTTTACGTTGATAACCACAACGTCAACGATCTTGTCTTGCGCGAGCGCAACTCTAATCTCGTACATGAGTCACGTCAAAATTTGGGGTGATCGTTCCATTTGAGCGCTGATATGGTGATTCATGTCACGGGAATGATCGAACTCGAAAATCAGGACGTAGCAATTTGGTTTGTCTCGACTTGTTGGTTTGATGCGAAGGTAAATTCAAGGATTTATAGGACTTGTGATTGACGAATGAATGAAACTTGAGGATTGAGTAGGAACAATCCGCACGTCGAGAATGAACTAGTCTAGACTCAAAAAAGAGTTACGTCCCGAAGAGGATGATTATCCCGCTGGAGCGTTGCATGGTGATTTCATGTCAACCGTAGATAATCGAACTCATGTGAGATCGGGGCTGGTATATTGTTAAGTCAGATGACCTTGTGATCGATTACATGAATTGGGATAAATGACTTAGGGAGTGTGAAATGTGAATTATGGTTTAGCGATGAATCGTGTCGTAGTGTGCTTGACTTGAGAAGGATTGATAGGTGGACTATGTCGAATGTGTTTGAAGAGATAGACTATACGAAATATCTTGTTGGTTGAGCGATATTTATGTGTCAAAGATTTAGTTGAGTGAACTTACGATAGGATGGCTTTGCTGAATGCCTCAGACCCCATGCGATGAATGTTTGGATGTGAATAGGAATCTATGCTCGATGTTTGGAAATTAGAGTGATGCGAGCTTGGGTAGAAAAACGTGTATTATCAACTTTGGTTTGACCTTAGGATGGGGTCAGTGTTGATATTATTGTTTGGGAACTATGATGCAATACTGACGGATTGACTTTAGCCTAGAAAAAAATGGCCAACGGTTAGGCGAGATGTCCATGTTACGAGAGTTAGCATCGGTACGAGTGATCTTGAGGATTGATTGGTTGGAATATTAGTATTGATGAATGGAATGATTCAGGAATATGAAAATACCACTCGTGAGCCTCGGCTGACATGCATGTATATCATGGACGCTTGAATATATGCACGATCCGATTTAAGTGGTAATGGCAGAATTTGCTATCACGAGGCTTGGCTGAAATGCACATATTTTAGGGACGCCTGGGAATATGTGCACGATCTAACTAAGTGATACGTTGAATCAAGTAAGACTTGAGGAATGGAAAAGTATTAAGGATTTTGAAATCATATTAAAGGAAAGATTGATGGTAGTGCGAGCATGGCTCAGATTGAAGAAATGTATAGGAGTAGTGTGTGCGAGAGTCCTTGAATGTTGAATAAAGCGATAAGTCGATAAGTAAGTACTCAGTTAGTTTCGAGGACAACTTTTTCTGAGTGGTGTATGATGTAGTTTCCCGTCCCGCTTAGTCAATCGAAGGAATCGAAACGCCAACGGCGTTCGGACTTGGCCATACAACGGCGACTCGAAGGCCCGCTCGGTCGAGGCGACTCCTCGCTCAAGTAGGGTAGTTTCGGTGAACTCGCCTCATCTTAGCCTTCACATAATAAATTATAGGTTTTCAACTTGTATAAGTAGGCTTGATAATAAAAGAGACGAATCCACATAGATAAGGGAATAATCTCGATGGGTCGAATTGAGTTAGAATATGGAAAGGTCCAATGGTCGGCTTAGAGTTGGTGCACGGTGTGATTTAAAAATGACACTCGGTCCTTCATCCCGTGGCTTGGGAGAAGGAAAAGTTGGTCTTCTTCACAAGCTAAGAGTTAGCCTAAGTCATAGGCGTCGCCCGTATAAACGCTTCATAAAGCATGTACGGTCCTATCGTCCAAGGCTTGACGCAGTCCTTGCTCGTCAAAATGTTGCGCTATTAAGTTAGGTTGAGTTATGTTAGGCAATCGAAGTCTTTTCTAAGCACTGTCCCATGTTTTCTGTGGTTGTCAAAATTACTTAATTTTACGACCTTAAGGCCCGTCGTATAGAGTGTCTTGGACAGTAGTCTCATTCAGAACACCAATTGTTATAATGCAGGATGTAACGGACTTAGTATTTCTAAGACATGGGCCACGGTTGATTTATTGAGTTGGAAAAAGGGCTTTCAAATAGTCGTTCTTGAGTTGAATGAAAGGATAAGGCAACAAAGAAGAATGCTCGTGACCATGGGTCGTCGAGACGAGGTCTCAGATGTGAGAAATATTGAACTTGGCCCTAAAAGAGATGGTAACACTAGAAGTAGAATAACTGTATGAGACGTCGGTTCGAGTCGAGTCTTGCCTGGTCATTGGACAACTTATACAAGGTAAAATAAAAGTTTATCGACCGACAACCAAGGCGGCCAACGGGACCGTTTCGATGGTAGACATAATAGCTGTGCTGGATGATCGAACGGGTTAGGCGGAAACTTATAGCGGAGCTCGCTACTCGCGCTGGCAAGTGGCATCCATTTAACAAAAGCTATAAGGAGTCCATGATAGCGCTGGGTGCTAGTGACTAGTTCATATAGATGAGTCTGCATGGCGGCAACAGGCGTGTGCGTCTATGGATTGAGTCGAGATGGATGTGTGTATAGTTAGAACAAAATGTTGGGCCTAAGATTTGGCTGTAACGTAGGCGACGTGCTTCGGCACGAGATGTGGCGTCGAGTCTTAAGTTGTCAGCATATAAGTTACATAATTTGGATTTGAGTCATCTTGAGTTTAAGTCAGAAAATACCACAAGGCAAAGTCGGTCGAGTGACACTTAGCCCACAAGTCTTGATTGGGTCAGTTGGTGATTAAAGTAGCAAGGGCCGCGAGGTGGCGATATGGTTAAGTCATACTGAGTTGCGAGGCATGGCACAATGGACTTGTAGCACGGTTACAAGGAAATTGGGTACTATCGCATAGTCGCATCTCTGATTTTGGGCCATAAGGCAAACACGACTTGATAGGTTAACGTTGTTGGTACAAGAAGTGTCACGCCTCGATCCCGCAGAGTCCTTTCGTCCTCGCTTCGGCTCTTTTGGGATCGTTCATCCTCGCTAAGGCGTGATGCCGTGCAAGCCTAAGTTGCGCTTGCACAAGGCCAAGACCTGAAGCAAGACAAGATAGACAAGGTTGACACTACGCAGCGGAACGTACCGCAGATAATTGAAGCAGCATTGGACATATTTTAGAATACAAGCATGTATTGAACACAATGGTAACAAGAAACAATTCTCTTTATTGATTTCATTTTGAACAGATTACAAGCTCTCGATTCTCTTTGATACAATGTTACATTCTTTCAGAACTTTACAGATTACAATGATCCCGTTCCCATACATTATATCCCTTTATATACAAAACTAACTCTTGCAACAGATGTCATCTCTTGGCATCTCTTCTGATTTTTGGCTCCTGAGGATGAGGCTCAGGCTATCGCTTCGGACTATCCTTTTCGATGCACGGTGCACCTGCATGCAGACTGATGGTGGGTCAGTTATCAGCATACTGGTGAATTGTGGACAAAGAGCTACATTTGTCTGAAACGATCACTGTTCATTTAGTGAGAAAACATTTCTTGTGATGTGATCTTGCTAGTTTTACCTAGATTTATTTTATGCATATAGAGTCAGTTTACATTCTCTTTTGAAAACATCTTTGAAAAGCCAAAGTTCACTTCAAGCATACAAGGGACTAATCATTTCAAGCACGATACTCATTATCGTGGAGTGCGCAGCGTGTTTCATGAGCATATCATTTCTTTTGTTCGAGCAACTATTAGGGACAATATTAAGCATGGTATCATATCTTTTCTTTAGTGGAAACATAGCACTTCTTTGTAACAGATTAATCTTTGAAGCAATTTATATAGCAAACTCAAGCAATACATGTGCATCACTTTTCAGTGATTCTTACCATAGCCGGCCGTCCATCCCTGCACAAGACAAGGATTAGCATAAATATTATAAAACCAATATTGTCATTCCCTGTTCGTCTCTGCATCGTTAGCTCTTAACAAAACACATGATAGACACATGCAGACCGATTGGCAGCTATGACTCTCCGGTTCAGCTCTGCACCAATCCACACCTATCTATATGATGGTCCATGGGAAACCCATGATTAGCCGCTGTGACTCTCTTGGGTTTAGCTTGTCGCTAAGGACTCAGATATCGACTATACTTTTAACATGGGTCCTTGCACCCAGTGTGCTCATAATCTCTCATAGGCCGAGCGGTTCCAGGCGCCCCCAGATACCACCCGAGAGACAAATTTTACTCGTGTACGAGTTATCCGAGACCATATGCATGCTCTAGCAGGATTCTATCAGATGAAACAGATTTGTGATCAGATGTACGACATATTCTTTTCATGCCTTTGCAGATATACGACACGTTCAATTCGTGCCTTTCTTTTATTCAGGTCAACATGTACAAGTCCGTCTGTACATGTCTATATTTCTCAAGCAATACTTAGCAGCAAGCAATGATCAAGCATTCAATTCAATTCATTTGTCTTCTCTTATCATATCAAGCATGACAAGCATCATTTCAGTTCTTATTAGCAGGCAACGAGTCTTCTTATTAGCATGCAGATTATTTCTTTTCTTGTTCTTAGCATGGCAACATGTGAAATCTCTTATAAGCATACATAGTGGTTACCGTCTTGTTATTAGCATGACAAGTTCTCTTTATCAAGGCAACATTCATATCTTAGCGAGGCAACATGTGAATTCTCTTTAAGCATACTTAAAGATTTACCAACTTGTTATTAACAAATAGCATTCAATCAAAAACTCAGATTCTTAAGGCGTAAGCAAAACAGCAAATGAGACTTCATCCACTCACCCAGATTAATCGTCTTCTGTTGTAGAGCCAGCAATCCGATCTTTCTGTCTATCTAGTGCCTTCGCGGAGCGGGACACTATATAATTACCCACCAAAAAGAATTTTCATCCTCGAAACTTAAGGAGAAACTTACGATATCCTTAGCAGCGATAGTCCTCATCCTTCGCCAGCATCAATCCATGAATTCACAATTCAGATCATATCAAAACTCTTTTTCAATCAAGCATTTCAATCTCAATCAATCAAATCGATAAAACATATGTCGGCATCATAAAAATATTTACGGACTTATTATATGGAACGTTCATCTCATTATTGATATCGAGTAGGCAAAGGAATTTTGATCAGAAGACATGTAAAATTCAATTGAATCAAAATTGGCCAGAGGATCGTGTTGCTCTGATACCACTTTGTCACGCCCCGATCCCGCAGAGTCCTTTTGTCCTTGCTTCGGCTCTTTTGGGATCGTTCGTCCTCGCTAAGGCGTGATGCTGTGCAAGCCTAAGTTGCGCTTGCACAAGGCCAAGACCTGAAGCAAGACAAGATAGACAAGGTTGACACTACGCAGCGGAACGTATTGCAGATAATTGAAGCAGCAGCGGATATATTTCAGAATACAAGCATGTATTGAACACAATGGTAATAAGAAACAATTCTCTTTATTGATTTCATTTTGAACAGATTACAAGCTCTCGATTCTCTTTGATACAATGTTACATTCTCTCAGAACTTTACAGATTACAATAATCCCGTTCCCATATATTACATCTCTTTATATACAAAACCAACTCTTGTAACAGATGTCATCTCTTGGCATCTCTTCTGATTTCTGGCTCCTGAGGATGAGGCTCGGGCTATCGCTTCGGACTATCCTTTTCGATGCATGGTGCACCTGCATGCAGACTGATGGTGGGTCAGTATATCAGTATACTGGTGAATTGTGGACAAAGTGCTACATTTGTCTGAAATGATCACTGTTCATTTAGTGAGAAAATATTTCTTGTGATGTGATCTTACTAGTTTTACCTAGATTCATTCCATGCATATAGAGTCAGTTTACATTCTCTTTTGAAAACATCTTTGAAAAGCTACAGTTCATTTCAAGCATACAAGGGACTAATCATTTCAAGCACGATACTTATTATCGTGGAGTACGCAGCGTGTTTCATGAGCATACCATTTCTTTTGTTCGAGCAACTGTTAGGGACAATATTAAGCATGGTATCATATCTTTTCTTTAGTAGAAACATAGCACTTCTTTGTAACAGATTAATCTTTGAAGCAATTTATATAGCAAACTCAAGCAATACGTGTGTATCACTTTTCAGTGATTCTTACCATAGCCGACCGTCCATCCCTACACAAGACAAGGATTAGCATAAATATTATAAAACTAACATTGTCATTCCCTGTTCGTCTCTGCATCGTTAGCTCTTAGCAAAACACATGATAGACACATGCAGACCGATTGGCAGCTGCGACTCTCCGGTTCAGCTCTGCACCAATCCACACCTATCTATATGATGGTCCATGGGAAATCCATGATTAGCTGCTGTGACTCTCTTAGGTTTAGCTCGTCGCTAAGGACTCAGATATCGGCTACACTTTTAACATGGGTCCTTGCACCCAGTGCGCTCATAATCTCTCCTAGGCCGAGCGGTTCCAGGCGCCCCCAGATACCACCCGAGAGACAAATTTTACTCGTGCACGAGTTGTCCGAGACCATATGCATGCTCTAGCAGGATTCTATCAGATGAGACAGATTTGTGATCAGATGTACGACATGTTCTTTTCATGCCTTTGCAGATATACGATACGTTCAATTCGTACCTTTCTTTTATTCAGGTCAACATGTACAAGTCCGTCTGTACATGTCTATATTTCTCAAGCAATACTTAGCATCAAGCAATGATCAAGCATTCAATTCGATTCATTTGTCTTCTCTTATCGTATCAAGCATGACAAGCATCATTTCAGTTCTTATTAGCAGGCAACGAGTCTTCTTATTAGCATGCATATTATTTCTTTTCTTGTTCTTAGCATGGCAACATGTGAAATCTCTTATAAGCATACATAGTGGTTACCGTCTTGTTATTAGCATGACAAGTTCTCTTTATCAAGGCAACATTCATATCTTAGCGAGGCAACATGTGAATTCTCTTTAAGCATACTCAATGATTTACCATCTTGTTATTAACAAATAGCATTCAATCAAAAACTCAGATTCTTAAGGCGTAAGCGAAACAGCAAATGAGACTTCATCCACTCACCCAGATTAATCGTCTTCTGTTGCAGAGCCAGCAATCCGATCTTTCTATCTAGTGCCTTCGTGGAGCGGGACACTACAAGAAGGGGTCTAGAGGCAAAGTATCAGTTGACGTTGTTGTTGCAAGCATGGGATGGTCTAGAGACACTAAATAGGCCAAGGCGTCGGTCCTAAAATTGATCCTAAGACAAGATTAGAAAGACAATCAAAAAGGGTTATGTTACACAAAGTAAATAAACGTGTCGGTTTTGTATGGGTGGGCGAGGAGCTCATTCCACCAGTACATTTGAGTATTGACATCCACATTATTTTTATGTGCAGGCATAGGTAGAAGCTCGTGGCGTGGAGCTCGCTTGGATGCATCGAGGTACGGAATTCCTTGGCGATTCGAGACGTGCGGCCGCGTTGAGTCTGGACTTATACGGGATATAATGTATGGACGTCGCTTTCCGAAGTATCTGCTGGTTCAAGACTTGTATTGAGAGATAAGAGAGAGCTGAGTGACTTGTATTGTGAGAAGAGTGAGCTTGAGAGATTATAATCGTGGACTTGTGCCAATCTATGTAATCTTTGTTTCAATATCAATAAAGAGCCTCTTTTGAATGACTTGTGTTTTGTTCTAAATTTCTGCTGGCAAAATCAATGTCTCTGCTTGGAACTTCTGTACGACGACCCCGTCGCAGCCGATGTAATCGGCCGTTATGGAACCTGCCTTGCACGAGCGCAATCTAGGCTCGTACGGCATCACACCTTAGCGAGGATGATCGCTCCTACGGGAGCAGGGCGTGACATTTTTCGGCTTTGGGAAACAAATGTTCTTGATTAAGTTAGATAGACGCAGATTATCCCCTTGGTTGTATATACACAAGTACGTCGTGGTTCGGCACAAAGGCCTTCGCCTATCGATCCCTTCAACCGAGTACTTGTATGAGCTTTTGAAAATATTAGACTTATTGTATGGAACATCCCAAGGCACAACGAGAGAGAGCGTACACTTCTTTTGTTTCCAACCGAGCTTTCAAAACTGAGAAAATCGAATGAAGTCCAAGGACGTAAAGCCGTGCTCTGATACCAATCTATCATGCCCCGCTCCTGCAGGAGCGATTGTCCTCGCTAAGGCGTGATGTCACACGGGCCTAGGTTGCGCCCGTACAAGGCTAAGTCCAGAAACGGCCGATTTGGGCTAGGCCACAGAGTGTTCCCATTTGCAGCGGAAAGTAAATGAACATAATTTGAAGCGAATTCAACACTTTATTGATATTCAAAAAGTTTACAAGTGGTGCTAGGCCGATATTACAAATCGCTCAAGCTCTCTCTCTGAAACATAAAAGACGTGCCAAGTGGCTTACAACATGGAATGATTCATGGCGATGTTCCGATATATTATGTCATGTATAGGGTGCTTCAGCTTCTTGCAACGTCCCAAGGCCCCAGAGTTGGCTCCGCGCCTTAACACGTTCGATGGAAGCTCCGTACCCGCCGGCGTCTCCTGCATCCTGCAAGCAGACTGTGGGGTTATCAGTACATTGTTATGCACTGGTGGGGAGGCTAGCTCGCCCACAATGCTATCATTACCAAATACGTTCCATTTACTTTTATGCATCTCTATCATTCATTGTCTTTCTAATCTTGCCTTAGGATCAATTTCATGGCATATGTCATAACCTATCCCGTGTTGCCAAATTCAAGTGTCGCAGGGAAATACATGTACGACTTACCCATACTTACCGTCCGGCCTTCCCTGTCTAAAGTAAACCAAGTTAGTCAACAATTCATAGGAAATAACTTAACATGATTCATGTGAACTTTTCAATGTCAAGGGCGTGTCCCTGCCTCGGGTTCTAGCACGTCGTAGGCACGTTTTCTAACTCCTTGCACGAAGTACTTTTGATCGTTTGTGCTTTACATTCGATGTCTGTTCAGAGGACATTTTATTCAGATTAACTTAGACCACTTTGATTTCAATGCAAGAACTTGCACGTGGATTGCCACCAGCAAAGCCCACTTAAATCTATATGCACCGGTCGCTGGCATCACAAGCCATTTGGACATCCAAGCCATTGTATTTCTCAACTAACGTAGAGTGCGGGCTGGCACACACCCCGTTAGTCTCTTGAAAATACTGCTGCACTTACGTCCCCTGGATGGCCAAGTCCACACCCAGGCAGCCCGTAAGCCATTTTGATTTCCGTCCGGACCGGCCACGTCCTCCCTTTGACTGTGCCGCTGGAAATCCCTTATATCTCCCATCTCCCGTATACGAGGGGATTGTCCACGACCATTTCGTATTATTTGTCATTTAACTTAACGGCTGTCTCCGAGCCGTAGGCTAACCCTTAGCCATAATGCGTTATCGACCATGTTGGCGTCCGTACAGCGCGGGTAGCGAGCCCCGTTGCATGTGCCCGTCATACCTGTCGCTAACCATTCCTTTCCTTCTTATCTTTTATTCATTCTTTCTTTCTTTCACTTGTTTGTTTTTTCATTGATTCACTCACGTATTCATTCTTTCATTCGTTGGTTCATTCATTCACTTATCCATTCATTCTTTCATTCACACATTTTGCAACTCCCCGTACGGGAGTCGTCTTGGCGACCCATCGGCCCCATAATCTTTCAATGTTGCTATACTCTACTTGGAACGACTATGTTGATAGTCTTTCCGTTTCATTGTTGTAATCCATTCATTGTTTCATTGTTGGACGCATGAGGGACTAGAACGTAAGCTTGTGCCTTAGCACGAGCGTGGAGCGCGATGCGAGAGTTCACATTTTCTAAGTTCCTTTCCATATTCTATACAAGCATGCAAGATGGGATTATTCCCTTAGCTAGGTGCGTTGAGTCATTCATTTATTAGCATACGCGGGGTTATCGTCTAGCAATTTTCGTGATAGTGTCCGTATTGTTATGTGTCTAGGCTAAGCAAAGACGGGTTCATCGGAGCCACCCACCTTAGCGATGTTCGCATCGGCCGAACGATACTCCGAGCGCGCCTTTGAAAGTCTAAGTCTGGATTCATCTTGACGGGCCAATGTAAGCCTTGCATCGATTCTTCATCTGGTCGATGCCAACTCTTCAGGTCGACGGTTCGTTTGAGTCGTTGCACTTGCCGTTTGAATCGGCGTTCCGCTAGGACGAAGCGGGTCATTACAGGATTCATCTTGACGGGCCAATGTAAGCCTTACATCGATTTTTCATCTGGTCGATGCCAACTCTTCGGGTCGACGGCTCGTTTGAGTCGTTGCACTTGCCGTTTGAATCGGCGTTCCGCTAGGGCGGAGCGGGTCATTACATAAACCCCCTACAATTTTACTACGATATTTTTTATTTACTTTGGTATTGGTTTTCATTTTATCTTTGTATGTCGAGTGCGAGTATTTGCACGTAATATGAAGTATTTGTTATATCTTTACAAAAAGTGTTATTATCATAAATATATAAAAAAACATATAATTTATTTCAATATAGTATACTTTTATATTTTATTTAAAAGGTATATATAAATTTTTGTCGCTCTCGATCGGCCAAGTTTATATTATATTTGTATAAAAGCTATTTTTAATTGTTATACCCGATTTCGAAAATAATTATTACGTAAATATTTTATACTAAATTAGTGCATGATACAGAAAAAATCTAATTCTTGTATATATATTAATTTTTGAAATTATTTATTATTATTTTTATATTATTTATTTATAAAAAGTATTTAGAAATTAGTTAAATTAATGATTTACTTTGGTGGTTTAAATTTGGATTATCTATTACTTTTATTTAAATAAGTTTAATTCAAGGTAGAGAGTTAGTTGTATTTTGATTTAAATGTATATAGGTTTAAATTGGATTTGAATTGCATTTGGATTTCGATTAAATTCATTTAAAATTTAAAAGTGGGATTATCCACAAGGGGAATTTAAATTACAACCAGTACATATCCAACTAGGACTCTCACCTCCTACATAAGGAGAAGCCCTTTGCTCTTTTCCAAGAAGATTCCACAAGTCCAAATTTCTCCACCGAAGTGCGTATATTGTGTCTGTGGCCAACTTCCTCCATGTCAGCCGTGACGGCCTCGGGTCCGACCCCGGGTGACTTTCCAATTTCTTATTCTAATTTTTTTACATTTTCAATTATAACCATCATGTCCGACACTTGCACACAACACCAGCCAATACCAATACCACCACCTCCATCGTTAATGTCCCAAACTCTGCCAAGTTCCCTGACCCATCCTTCACCACCACCGGCGACCGTCCCTATTCAAACTCCTGCCTCTAGGGCCGAACCACCCCTGGCAGCAAACCATCCCTGCCACCACCGTGAGAATTCATCTCCATCACCACCATTACCACCACCAGCAACACAACCCATCGCCATCGCCACCACCACCATCACAAAATTGCCACCACTGCCACCAAGATCGGCCGCCGCCCAAAAATCCCACAAATAAAACCTTACCTGGCTCACCTCCGTCGAGGCGTCTAAACGCCGTCTGACGCTCCCTCCGTCGTAGTCTCGAGCTGCGCCGCCGCCCCATTAGCAAGAGACCAAGCCACCCGTCGCCTAGTCCTCCTCACATCCGTGCCGCTGTAGAAGCTCCTCCGCCGCCGCTCCACGTAGGCGCTGGATCTGGTCGCCGCGATGTATCCTCCGACGTACCATGCCGCCACGGGTGACACCGCTCTCCCACGTCCGGTGAAGCCCCTCGCCGCTGAGGTCTCGCGGCAAGCCTTCACCTCCCCCAGACGCTGGCCACCTGCAAGACCCCTTCCTCTCTTCTCTCACCACTCGTCCACTTTCTCCCTCATCCGCCCTTTCTCCTTCCACTTTAAATCCCTCCCTCTCTCTAGGATTTCCATGCTGCCTTCGAAAGGGTGGGCTGAGTTTTCTTGAGAGAGAGAAAGAAGACACTGATGTCCCTTTATATTTTCTCTGTTGTAAAGATGGGTTGCTCTGACTTCTCTCGAGGGAGAGGTCACACACTAGCACAGAACAACTTTTGCTTTTATTATTATTATTATTATTATTATTATTATTATTATTATTATTATTATTATTATTATTATTATTATTATTGTTATTATACTAGCTTTATTAATAACGTAGTGACTAATTATTGTTATTATATTATATTTAGTTTAATCCATATTTACATTAGGAGTGTTTGTTAATAAAACAGTAGGTGTTTTTTTTTAGAATTTATTATTATCATTATTACTATTATTATTATGATTTTGTTGTTTTGTTAATAATATGATTTTTATTTTAGAAATTGAACAAATATTTTCTAGCTAAATTCAAAGTTATGTTTTTAACACTAAAATATCCTTCTCGATTTATATGAATATATGTAGTTTTGGTCTAAAGGATTTAGCATTTTTTTAAATATTTATCTAGGATATATTCTAATTGGTGAAATGTAGTTTCCACCTAAATCATGTTTTACAACTTAAAGTTTTTGCCAAAAAGCGGGTTTTATATTTTTTAAATATTTTCTAAAAAACTATTTTGTAACAAAAATATGGCAAGGGGCTTGGGACCTACGTCTAATAGGCTCTGGAAGTCATAAATATATTATTATGATATTTCCTTATACATATTTTTGACTTAAATATTTTACTACATTGGATTTTTTGTTAAAGTATTTCCTAGATTATACCAAGTTATTAAAAATATATATGCATATAAGTAAGTTATGTTTTTAGCCATAAAACTATTTCTCCGTATTTTCGTATTTAGCTTAAAAATAATTTGTTGTGGTTTCCAAATTATTACGAACTATTTTCAAGTATTACGTAAAACATTTTTACTAAAGGAATATAGTTTTCAAGGATTATAAATAGTTCTCAAAAATCGTATATATATTTATTGTCATCCATTTTTCTTTGATTTTTCCTCCCTTCCATGACCAATCCCATTATTCTTGTTCTCTCTCCAATTTCGTAACTCCTTATGTCACCCTAACTAATTTGACTGTTCTAGACCCAATGGAATATTCAGTATCATCAACAGAGGCCGCCTCTCATAGTTGTAACACCGAAATCATAATTTGTGCCACATTGATCATTGTAGCACACCAAGCGTCGCTACCCGGCAAGATACCTTGCCATTTGTTGTTTATTTTATTACTACAAAAATCATTAACAATGACACTTTATAGATGACACTTATCTCAAAATATCATTAATGATACTTTTAATGTCAGCTTATTATATGATCGTCATTAATAACTTTATCATTGACATTAAAAAAAATGTCATGAAAAGTATTCTAAAATGATGATGAAAAAGATATGGGTAGTGAAAAATATTTATGGATGTCATCTTTGGCGTATGAAAAAAAGATGTGGAACTAATAATGACACAATTATATTAAGAGTCATATTTAGTTTAAACAATGACAAAGACATATTGTGTGTCATAAAATATTGATTACAAAATTGACTTACTACTGGATTGAATTCAATGCTTATTGAACAAAGTATATATATGCTAATGTTGACTGCTTGGTCGGTTGGAGAGTGGACAATAATAGGAATAGAGTTAGTATTAGTTCTTTTAAATTTAAAATCAAACATAATTAATTATTACAATTTTGGTTAGAATAATATTTTGATCTTTTAAATTTTGTAGATAATGATGGCGTATAAAGTCATCTTTTATAAATAACAATGACACGTAAAAGTCATCTTTTGTAAATAAAGATGAAGCATAAAGTCATCTTTTATAAAGAAAGGTGACGTTTGTTAAGCTGTCATTGTTGTCTCACAAAAAGTCATATTTTGTAAATAAAGATGACACATAGAAAGTCATATTTTATAAATAAAGATAACACATACAAGTCATCTTTTATAAATAAAGATAATGGGTATTGAGCTGTCATTATTCTTTTATGACAAAGATAACCCCTTCGTAGATGACAGCCAAAAAATATCATTAATTAGCATATTTGGACGTCATTGTTAACCATTTTTTAGTAATGTTTATTGTAGCTCATATTTCATGCATTTACTTATTATTTACTTTCTGCAAAATAAACTGTGATATATGGCATAATTTGATAGAATCTTACTGTTCAGTTCTATTTCCTGCTATGTACTATTTTCTTACACATTAAGCTTAGATTTAAGGGACCACCCTTTGTATGTTGCATTCATAGGACTTGACACATTAACGTCGTTACGAGTCGCATATAGAAGTCGAACATGCGTGACTGGCTGGCCACCAGTATGTATAAGTCGTGCGATATGATTAACCGCTAATAGTGTTTGCATGATTAGTTTGATTTAGCGGTTAATAGAGGTTCTGTGTTGTGGATACAACATAGTAGGCATTAGGCGAGGAGGACAATTCCTTAGCGTATGGGCTGCTATACACTTCCCTTTTGTGATCCAGATGGTCCGTTGGAGATACGGTGTGAGATGACCCTTATTTTACTGACGGCCACTGACGTTCTTCGAAACGTCATGCTCTTACTGATTGGGCCTCGGGTGTCCCAAGGGGGGACCATGCCGATCCCATTTTAGCCAGGGCCCATACGTTAGAGGGTGTTCTTAAAACTGCATTCACTTAGATTGATTAGGCACCCTTATCCGTTAGGTATGAGTACTCTTAGTTTGGGTACTTGTATCTGACCGTGGCTTGGAACAGTAACTTGTCACAGACTAGTTTGTTACATCTTGTCCTTGTTTGGTTATAGGTGTTGCTCACTACTTCGATGAGAATGTGCTGAACCTTGTTGTGGTCCGGATACCATATTGGATTCATGACTTGGAAAGATACTTCATCGTGGGTTAGTGTGCCATCTGTTGTCCTTGTTTGGTTGGGGGGATGTATGCTAATTCAAAGGTGGGTATTGGACCATGTTATGATCTGATTGACTTATTATTGAGCAGTATTTATTCAGTTTATATGGCATGTTATTATGCATCTTGTTACGTCCCTCTGAGGACCTGGTGATCTCTCCAGGTGTGTGTTCTTGTCTTCCTGCAGGTATTTTAGCCGTGGTCGTGATCTTCTCTTTACTTCGAAGATGACGAGTCTTGGATCTTTCTTTGCTACTCTCGACAAATCATTTTAGTTGCCATGTATTACTTTTCTTTTAAACTAGTTGGTAATGGATTTGTCTTTGCCCAACATCTTATATGAAGACAATTCTTGGTTGATTATAAGATATCTTTTACTCATTTATTTTATGGATGAGATTAGTTTTAATGGTTTCTACTTTATTTTACAGCTTATGTATACATATGAGGGTTTCATATATTGGAGTATACTTCGTATATATACAGCTGGCATGTCTACATATCTAGTCCTATGTATTTTGGGACTGGGGCGTTACATTGTGCGTCGAGATCACTGGCATTTAGAAAGATCAAATCCTAAAACCTATCCTGATCCATTTCTCCTAAACCAAAACTTGATTCACTTAAACCAAACCCATCCAAAAACCAACTCAGGTTGACCAGAAACCAAGGCAACCGAACTTGGCCAGAGTTCTGCCCGAACTTGGTCCCCTGGGATTTCTCCTGGTCAGCAGCATTACCTATTTTCTTGGATCACCAATGTTCAAAATTATGAACGTTAGGCTGCCGAGTTCTTCCCGAACTCCGTCCTAGAAAAATCTATAAAAAGAGAAGAAATTCTCATTTCTATTCACTCATTCATTCTTCATCTTCTCTATCTATTTCTAAGCTTTCTATTCAAGTTACAAAGCTTCAATCTTCAAATCTTCAAGAACAACCCGATTCTTCTAAGTACCAGTGGTTTTTGACTAGGAGTATTCGAATTGTACAAAGCTTGGCGTATAAAATCTTTTCTCAGAAAAGGTGCTGTTGATGTTTGATCATGGGCTTCGGATAAAAATACGACGGTGTTGAAGTTGGCGTGTTTGTCGGAGTAAAGCACATGGTGTAATCTCTATTCACAATAGTGGATTATAGCGAGCAAGAGTTCTCGCGAATTGGACTAGTCCTCTCAGAGGGAAACCAGTGTAAACCTGCTGTGATTGTGTATTGCTTTCTTGCCTCTACTATTTTACTTGCATTATATTTGATTGATCATTTAGTTCACCTGCTTAGATAATTTTTAATCGAAAATTATTTTCCGCTGCACTCTATTCACCCCCTTTAGAGGTGCCATCGATCCTACAACCATAACCTAGAGACTAGTTAAACAGATGTATTGTAGACATTTTTAATATTTGTAAGAACATTATACTTTCTTTAAAGGTAAAGTTATGATATTGTAAATTAGTTAGTTTTGTGATTGAGCAGTAAAGTTATTATTTATTATGATATTAAGCATCATGGCTTTGACAACATTCTACCACCGATACTGCGGCGTAGGCTGGCTTGGACACGCACTCGTATCCCAAAAAGCGGGTGCAGGTCGTGACATCTTCCGAGGGTAGCTGGCATGGGTGTATCGGGATAGAGACAAGTTCCTTGCCATATCTGTGTGATATACCAATCTCTCTCCACTCTGGTAGACTCGTTTTTTTTGTTTTGTTTTAGGCTGAGAGGCTTTTTCAATGGCTTCTCCAAATAAGAAGGCCGGTTTCTTATGGCGAGCCTGATCCATACTTAAAAAGTGTTCACCGTCCATCAGGCATGGCAAAGTCCTTTCATCTTGGGACTCTATTAGAGCTCTTCTAGTAGCAGGAAGGTCATATTGCGGGAAGTTAACATGAGAAAGATTTCTTGGTATTTCGATACCCGGAAAGCAGAAGCTAATATCTCAGCATGAGGGTCTTCTCTTAGGTCAACTACAAAAAAGAAACAAGAGTTAGAATCATGAAAGATTATTCTTACAGACTAAATAAAATCTAAGTTAGTTTAACTCGTACGCAAATCATAAGTGTCGCAATAACAGAGTGCTAGTCTCTAATTCGCGCATGCAGTTCTCAGTTTGCGCATGCAACATGACTGTTCTAAATTGCGCATGTAGTATAATAATTCTCAAATTGCACATGCAACATGGCAATTCTTAATTTGTGCATGTGTTATGACAGTTCTTGTTTTGCGCATGCATAATATAGTGTGCTATTGA
The DNA here is from genome assembly GCA_029216955.1 of Iris pallida. Lineage (NCBI taxonomy): Eukaryota > Viridiplantae > Streptophyta > Magnoliopsida > Asparagales > Iridaceae > Iris > Iris pallida. The sequence continues at coordinate 5,084,442 of JANAVB010021797.1, read as the reverse complement.
CAAGATTTTGACACATAATGTACAGCGTACTTTGAATGAACAAAAGGTGTGTGATATGTTTTTAGCCAACACTTTGAAAGAGGTAGCACATTTTAGAAATTGTGCAACACCAACCAACACTCTGAAAGAGGCTGTCGACATTGGCTTTAGTTCATGCAACCATCAAATGGTGCTAATTGTACTGTTCGTCTTCCCCGACCGATCATTCACCTTCGAGAGCGGGGTTTGTAACGCCACAGTCCCAAAATACGTAGGACTAGGAACGTAGACATGCCAGCCGTATAATAAATATACGTAAGCTGTAAATGCAAAAAAACCACAGCTACTAATCTAATCCACAAAATGAAAGAAAGAAAGATATTATAATAACCATAATTTGTCTTTATATAATAAGTTGGGCAGTGTAAACCCCCATAATTTTTTAATTGATTTTTTATAAATTAATTAATGTTGTTATACATTTTATTAATTATGAATTTATTGCTACTAGCTTATTAGAATAAATAAATGCATGTGTGTATATATTATATGTGTACATGTTAGTATTACTAGCTTAAAATTTTTGGGAATTTATTTGTAAATTTTTGAAAGTTTATTTCTAGCTTAAAATATATATATATATATATATATAATATATATATATATATATATATATATATATATATATATATATATATATATATATATGTATACTTATATTTTGATATATATATATATATATATATATATATATATATATATATATAATGGTATTTGTTTAAAAAAAAAAGTCAGTGAGGGTGGGCCGAACCCCCACTGTCAGCAGCAGCAAAGGCTGCGGGAGGGGGGGGAGGGGCGACCCCATATTCCTAAGACCCAAAGTTGGGTATTAACCCATCTAACTTAGCAGCAGCAGAGCTGTAATTGTTTTGTAACCCAACACAAGGCCTACAGTATTAGAAAAACCCGAGCTTCCCCCTATTCCTAGTTGTATTTGGGAAGCAGAGGCACAGGAGTATTTATAAGTGCTCCGCGTCAAACCCTAACCCTCCATAATTCTTCACCTTCCCATCTCCTCTCCACCTTGACCCCAAGGCCGCCAACTTCCTAGCACTCACCCCAGCCGCCGGCGAACCGCCGTCGTTGACCGGAGACATCGCCGGAGTCGCGTTCGCGAGGAAACAGAGAAAGCCCTATTTTTTATTAACCACAAGGTACTGTCTTCAACCCAGTATTTCTCCCTCCGTGCTTAGCAAATTCTCGTACCGTAACTTCCTAACGATAACCAATATAACCATCTAGGAGTCCCTTCAACTGGATTGGAGAGTACTCGACTAGGTTTCTCAGGAGAATGATTCAAATTTTCGAGAAAACTGTCGGAATAGGACAGTAGTAGTAATCCCAAACACCTAACTTGGAAGCCATATGCTGAGCCAAATACTTAGAATTTTTGAAACCCAATTTAACACAGTTTTAGATAACATATAGGAGATTACAGACCACATTGTAGAACCTGATTTCATAAAGTATGTGCAAAAATATTCGACTTCAAAGTTCAAGAAAAACAGGTTTTCAAAATACTAAAACTTATAGAAATTCCCCGATACGACGTGTGCCCCGACAAATCGGGCGACGTGGTCGCGCATTATATGCATCGAAAGGCACGTATGGACGTTGCAAACGTGTGGGAACTGACGGAACTCAGTTTTGTCGCGTGTGCGCGACGAAATCAATGCGTATCCGTCGAGATACCCCCGTATTGGCGTTTTGCAAACTTGCCCCTAACTTCGTGTACAGTCATCGGATCGAGACGAAACTTACGCCAATAGGTCTGAATTGAAATTATGGTCCTGTGTGCCAAGTTTGGTTCGATTCTAAGAAGGTCGAATCGGAACCCCTTTTTGGTGGGCCTGCGACCCACTCAAACGGACGAATTTGTACACGGCTCATCGGAATCCAAAACTGGACATACCATTGAGTTCCTCTCTTCAAACTAAAACCATAGACATGTAGTTTGACGACTATAGAGACCATAGACTTTGGCACGTATTTCGGTGCAAAGCGGGTCCAACGGCGTTCATCGTTTTGACCCGAAATTACGATTTTGCCCCTGTTCCAGAATTTAACTTTTGGACAGGCGTTTTCTAGGTATATCTTTTACACCGAGTGTGTTTTGGATGTTTGTTTCAGCGTCCGGAGTTGTTTGGAGATTGTGACATTTCTTGGCTGACATTGTGATTACTTGGACTTGCCACTTTGCACCATCAGGCAAGATACCTTGCCACCCTACTCTGTGATTATTATATTTCTTATTTTCAGTTGTTATTTTCAGCATTTCTTATTTTTTTGATATTTAAACTGTGTGTCCAAGCCACACTTGGGTGCAAGCGACTCTATCGGTCGTTTACCTTGCCTTATTTATTTCTCTTGCATTGACTTAGTCTAGTGACCACCCATTGATGTTGAGGTATTGGTATATCTCATATGGCCTTGACACTTGTTGTATCATGTGATGTGAGTCACATATAGGACACGTATCCGCTTAGTCGGCTGGCCACCGATACGTATGAAACGTGCGACGGATAGGAGTAACTGCTAATAGTATTACATGTTAGAAGACTTGGCGGTTACTAGAGGTTCATATCAGTCATGGAGATGAGAATGCTAGGCATTGGGTGGGGAGAAAAATACCTGACGTATGGGCTTCTTTGCACTTCCCTGATTACATGTGCGTTCCTCCGGAGACGCAGGCTCCAGGCGCCCTCTGACGTTTCCCAGAGCGTTATAGACGTAGCCCCTTGCACATGGTGTCCTCTGACGCTTCCAGAGCGTTATGGACGTAGGCCCCTGGTGCCCTCTATGGGAACTATGCCGATCCCATTTACAGCCAGGGCTCAGGTGTCGAAGGATTGTATCTCAACTGCATATTCACAGTAGAATGGTCAGGAACCCGATTGCATGCTTACCTTTTTCTCTTATTATATTATCACAGTTTATATGTCATGGTATTTTCTTGTATCTTGCTATGTCCCCTGAGGACCTGGTTATCTCTCCAGGGTTAGACGATTTTCCACAGGAGTACGGAGCGGCGTTGGAGCTATCCTACATTGATGACGAGGCAGCACCTATTGACTTCTAGTTTATTTCTTATCTGAGACAGTTGTAGACATTATTTTACATCTCTTTTATTTCTATTTTTGTGGAGGTTGGACTCTGATCTTGTGACACTATTTATCATAGCTGTTTGGAGTGAGTATGTTCACCCGACTATCTTTTGATACTCTTATTTATTTATTTGGACTCTATTATCTTCTGTGTTCAGCTGTGATGAGATTAGATATGTTATTCTGGCCTGTGATTATTTTATTTACAGCTTATGTGCATATATGAGGATTCCATATATTGGAGTATTCTTCGTATATGTGCAGCTGGCATGTTCATGTACTTGGTCCTACGTATTTTGGGACTGGGACGTTATATGTTTTTGTGGTGGCCCATGCAGGTCTACGTTAATATTGTTGGGTTATATGACTGTGCCCAACAAGCCTGTATATAAGAATAGGAATATCTCATCCAGAACTACTACTACCTCTTGACTTCCAATCTTTTTGAAACTTCCTTGATTATTTGAATTACTTCATATCGAATCTTTCCTAAAATCAACTTATCTTCTTCGTGCCAATAGTATGCATTTAAGAAGCGGACGCACTTCTGCCTTGGCCCTCACATCTGGTGAAGAGGCTACTCCGGAGGGACAGAATCCTCCCATGACTCCAGCGACACCATACCAGCCAGGACAGTCGCAGCCTACTACGACGCCGACGACAGAGTACCCCGAGATCGCAGCACCCTCAGGCAGCCAGGCGGGGCAGACTACTACCATGCCACCAGAAGGGAATGTACCTCTGCCTCCACTACCACCATTCCCTCAGCAGTTTCCCCCACAGTCGGGACCTCAGATGCCTCCACCACCGACTGATGGGAGCCCTACTTCTTAGTTTATGTACGCCATGATGCAGGCTCAGTAGCAGTAGACTGAGCTGATGAGACAGACGATGATGGCAGCAATGGCTAGACCTCCACCACCACCTCCAGCACCAGCACCAGCACCGGCTCTGCATCCTTATGAAGGCTCCATCAAGAATTTCACAGATATGAACCCGAAGCCTTTTAGAGGAACGGAGAAGCCATTAGAGGTGTTACAGTGGCTTATTAGTACAGAAAAGCTACTGAAGGCATCCCAGTTGCCAGCTCGAGATTGGATGACAGCAGTGGACCTACTGTTAGAAGATAATGCACACCACTGGTGGAAGGTAGAAGAGAGACGATTAGGCACTGGGATCACCTGGAAGCAGTTCTATGATGCATTTTATGAGAGATTCTTCCCTATTCATGTTCGAGACGGTCTCTATGACTAGTTCCTACATCTGAAGCAAGGGAATATGACAGTTGATGAGTATGACTCGGAGTTCAATCGCCTGAGTCGATTTGGTACGGGATTGATTTCGACAGAGTTAGAGAAGGCGAGGAGATTTCACCAGGGGCTTGCACCAGAGCTCAAGTCTTATATGACTACCCAGTCTCGAGTCTCCCATTCAGCTGTCTTGGAAGAAGCTCGTGCACAGGAGATTCTTCGCAAGGAGCAGCAGCAGACATCGAGACGACATACTCCAGCAGTTATACCAGCCCGAGCTACTCAGAGTGGACCTATTAGGAGGGCCAGAGGACAGTACTAGCAGAGGCCCTTACCTTATCAGAAGCCCGTTTGCCATTACTGCGGGAAGCAAGGACATCTCCAGAACGACTGCAGGACTCGCCTTGGATTATGCTTGAGATGTGGATCCAATCAGCACATGCTCAAGGACTGTCCGGAGCAACATGCGATAGTACAAGCTCGACAGAACCCGAGGCCCATAGCCCCAGCTCTCCCAGCACCACAGCCCATAACAGGAGCACCTCGTCCACCATTGCCTCCGCAAGGCGTACAGTACAACAAGGCCAGAGCTCAGGGCCTAGGACAGAATTATGGGCAGGTATTCTCACTTGCTGTTGAGGATATAGAGACAGAGGCAGAAGTTATAGCAGGTATGGTTTTAGTTGTATCTTTTTCTGCCATTACATTATTTGATACTGGAGCCACACATTCATTTATAGACACTAGTTTTGCTACTAGACACAGTATTCCCATCACACCTTTAGCTAAGAATGTTAAAATCCTCACTGGGGGAGGAGTTGTACTTGTTAGTGGTGTTCGTAGACGTTGTCCTGTAGTAATAAGTGGCAGAGAGATGATGGCACGACTTCTTGTATTCCCTATACCGACATTTGATGTGGTTCTTGGAATAGACTGGTTGAGCCAGCATTTCACTCTCATAGACTGCCATAGGAGCAGTATTATCTTTAGACCACCGAATGCGGCAGAGTTTGAGTTCACCAAAGAAGACGGAGAGAGTTGTGATACACCCACATCGGGGACTCATATGATGATGCATGACACCCCTCAGTACCCTATTATCACCGAGTTCGAGGATGTATTCCTCGAGGAATTGCCAGGACTGCCACCTGACCGAGATATTGAGTTTTCCATTGAGCTTATTCCGGGAGCCGAGCCAATTTCATCTCGAGTATATCGTCTGGCACCAAATGAGTTGGTAGAGATGAAGAAGCAAATTGATGACTTATTAGAGAAGGGATTTATTCATGCCAGTACGTCACCATGGGGAGCACCTATTTTTTTGTGCCTAAAAAAGATGGGACAGTGCGCATGTGCATCGACTACAGAGCATTGAATGCAGTGACGGTGAAGAACAAGTATCCCTTGCCGCGTATAGACGATCTATTCTATCAACTGAGTGGAGCAAAAGTATTCTCCAAGATTGACTTACGAATAGGCTATCACCAATTGAAGGTTCGGAAGGAAGATATTGCAAAGACGGCCTTTAGATCAAGGTATGGACACTATGAGTTCTTGGTCATGCCTTTCGGTTTGACCAATGTACCCGCAGTCTTCATGAATTTGATGAACAAGATCTTTCACCAGTACTTGGAAAATTTTGTAGTAGTCTTTATAGATGATATCTTGATTTACTCTAAGAGTCAAGAGGAGCATGAGCAGCATCTACGGATAGTTTTGGGAACATTGAGGAATGGGCGACTTTTCGCGAAGCTTAGCAAGTGTGATTTCTTTCTCAAGGAGGTATCATTTCTTCTTCATGTTGTTACGGGCGATGGTATATCAGTGGACCCTGAGAAGATCACAGCAGTCGAATCATAGCCCGCTCCCACATCAGCTTCTGAGGTGAGAAGTTTTCTCGGACTTGCGGGTTACTACCGACGGTTCGTAGAAGATTTCTCTCGAATAGCGGGGCCTATGACTCGATTAACTTGTAAGGATCAGGAGTTTGTATGGACAGACGAGTGTCAAGCTGCATTTGACGAGTTGAAGAAACGATTGACCACAGCACCGATCTTGACACTACCATCGGGTCTGGGAGGATTTGTGATCTACAGCGACGCATCCGAAAAGGGATTAGGATGTGTATTGATGCAGCATGGTCATGTAGTAGCATATGCATCGCGACAGTTGAGTGTGCATGAGAAGAATTATTCGACTCACGATCTAGAGCTCGCAGCGGTTATCTTTGCTTTGAAGCTATGGAGACACTACTTGTATGGCAAAAAGGTTGATATCTACACTGATCATAAGAGCCTCAAGTACGTGTTCACACAGAAAGAGTTGAATATGCGACAACGACATTGGTTGGAGTTGATGAAGGATTATGAGATCGAGCTTCATTATCATCCGGATAAGGCTAATGTCGTGGCAGACGCATTGAGCCGCAGGCCCATGGCACACTTTTTGACTACACAGAAGGAATTGATTAGAGACTTGGAGCAGCTTGGTATTGAGATAGTATTGTCGGAAGCAGATGGCATATTAGCCAACCTCCAAGTACAATCATCATTGGTTGAGCGCATCAAGACATCATTGCCTAATGACGCTAGATTTCGATGGCTAAGAGAGAGGACTGATGCAGGAGAGTAGACGGGATTGAGGATCCACCTCGATGGGACATTACGATGTGGTGATCGTATTTATGTTCCTAATGGAGAGCTACGACAGGAGCTGATGGCAGAGGCTCACAGTTCGACATATTCTATTCATCCCGGAGGAAACCAAGATGTATCGAGACTTACGACAGTATTATTGGTGCATGGAATGAAGCGAGAGATAGCTCGTTTCGTTGCCAAGTGCTTGGTATGTCAATAAGTGAAGGCAGAGCACCAGAGGACGGCCGGATTATTACAGTCGCTACCCATTCCTGAGTGGAAGTGGGAGCACATTACTATGGATTTTGTCACGGGTTTTCCTCGGAGTCCTAGGGGACGTGACGCAATGTGGGTGATTGTCGATAGACTTACAAAATCAGCCTATTTCTTACCTTTTAGAGTGGGCCAGTCGACAGAGGTATTGGCAGAGATGTATATGGAGCAGATTGTGAGATTGCACGGTGTGCCTGTTAGTATTGTGTCGGACCGCGACTCGAGATTACCTCGCACGTTTGGAGGAGCATACAGGAGAGTTTGGGCACCCGATTGAAGTTTAGCATATCATACTATCCGCAGACAGACGGCCAGTCGGAGCGTACCATTCAGACGCTAGAGGATATGTTGAGGGCATGCATACTTGACTTTGGCGGTTCATGGGAGGACCATCTTCATCTTGTTGAGTTTTTCTACAACAATAGCTATCAAACGAGCATTCAGATAGCTCCGTTTGAAGCGTTGTATGGTAGGAAGTGTCGGTCTCCTGTTTGTTGGAGCGACATAGGAGAGCGACAGCTATTGTATCCCGAGTTGGTCTTGAGCACAGTGGAGACAGTAAAGAAAATTCAGGACCACCTGCGAGCAGTGCATAATCGTCAAAAGCAGTGGGCAGATAATCGTCGTCGACCTTTGGAGTTCAAAGAGGACGACCATGTATTCTTGAAGATATCCCCCACTAGAGGCACGATTCGATTCGGAGGACGTGGCAAGTTGAGTCCAAGGTACATCGGGCCTTTCGATGTCTTGGAACGTGTTGGAGAGGTTGCCTATAGATTGGCCTTGCCACCGTCGCTAGAGGGAGTACATGACATATTCCTTGTATCTCAGTTGAGGAGGTACGTGGCGGACAGCAATCATGTGCTTGATCACTCCGAGATCACAGTTGGACCGAGTTTGTCATACGAAGAGCAACCAGTAGGTATCCTCGATCGCCGAGTGAAGGTGTTATGGAATCAATCTATTCCATTGGTTCGCGTGGCATGGAAGCATCACTCGCCAGGGGAGTCTACTTGGGAGCACGAGGACGACATCCGAAACCGCTACCCGCATTTGTTCGAAGACGAAGGTATGTCTTGTATTTTAAGCTCTTAAATTACTATTAATTCCCTTGCATTGCATTTGATCCCCCCGATATTAGTTTAATTTCGAGGACAAAATTTTCTTTAAGTTGGGTAGGAAGTAAACCCCCATAATTTTTTAATTGATTTTTTATAAATTAATTAATGTTGTTATACATTTTATTAATTATGAATTTATTGCTACTAGCTTATTAGTTTAAATAAATGCATGTGTGTATATATTATATGTGTACATGTTAGTATTACTATTAGATAAGTAAAAATAGAATCTAGGATTTTTAGGAATTTATTTGTAAATTTTTGAAAGTTTATTTCTAGCTTAAAATATATATATATATATATATATATATATATATATATATATATATATATATATATATATATATATATAATGGTATTTGTTAAAAAAAAAAGGCAAACAGTGAGGGTGGGCCGAACCCCCACTGTCAGCAGCAGCTAAGGCTGCGGGACGGGGGGGGGGGGCCGACCCCATATTCCTAAGACCCAAAGTTGGGTATTAACCCATCTAACTTAGCAGCAGCAGAGCTGCTATTATTTTGTAACCCAACCCAAGGCCTACAGTATTAGAAAAACCCGAGCTTCCCCCTATTCCTAGTTGTATTCGGGAAGCAGAGGCACAGGAGTATTTATAAGTGCTCCGCGTCAAACCCTAACCCTCAATAATTCTTCACCTTCCCATCTCCTCTCCACCTCGACCCCAAGGCCGCCAACTTCCCCGCGCTCACTCCAGCCATCGGAGAACCGCTGTCGTTGACCGGAGACATCGCCGGAGTCGCGTTTGCGAAGAAACAGAGAAAGCCCTGTTTTCGATTAACCACAAGGTACTGTCTTCAACCCAGTATTTCTCCGTCCGTGCTTAGCAAATTCTCGTACCGTTACTTCCTAAGGATAACCAATATAACCATCTAGGAGTCCCTTCAACTGGATTGGAGATTACTCGACTAGGTTTCTCAGGAGATTGATTCAAATTTTCGAGAAAACTGTCGGAATATGACAGTAGTAGTAATCCCAAACACCTAACTTGGAAGCCATATGCTGAGCCAAATACTTAGAATTTTTGAAACCCAGTTTAAAACAGTTTTAGATAACATGTAGAAGATTACAAACCACCTTGTAGAACCTGATTTCATAAAGTATGTGCAAAAATATTCGACTTCAAAGTTCAAGAAAAATAGGTTTTCAAAATACTAAAACTTATACAAATTCCCCGATATGAAGTGCGCCCCGACAAACCGGGCGACATGGTCGTGCACTATATGCATCAAAAGGCGCGTATGGATGTTGCGGACATGTGGGAACTGACGGAAATCAGTTTTGTCGCGTGTGCGCAACGAAATCAATGCGTATCCGTCGAGATACCCCCGTATCGGCGTTTTGTAAACTTTCCCCTAACTTTGTGTACAGTCGTCGGATCGAGACGAAACTTGCGCCAACAGATCCGAATTGAAATTCTGGTCCTGTGTGCCAAGTTCGGTTCGATTCTGAGAAGGACGAATCGGAATCCCTTTTTGGTGGGCCCGTGACCCACTCAAACGGACGAATTTGTATATGGCTCATCGGAATCCAAAACTGGACATACCGTTGAGTTCCTCTCCTCAAACTGAAACCATAGACATGTAGTTTGACGACTATAGAGACCATAGACTTTGGCACGCATTTCGGTGCAAAGCGGGTCCAACGGCGGACATCGTTTTGACCCAAAATTATGATTTTGCCCTGTTCCAGAATTTGACTTTTGGACGGGCGTTTCCTAGGTATATCTTTTACACTGAGTGCATTTTTTATGTTTGTTTAAGCGTCCGGAGTTGTTTAGAGATTGTGACGTTTCTTGGCTGACATTGTGATTACTTGGACTTGCCACTTTGTACCATCAGGCAAGATACCTTGCCACCCTGCTCTATGATTATTATATTTCTTATTTTCAGTTGTTATTTTCAGTATTTCTTATTTCTTGATATTTAAACTGTGCGTCCAAGCCACACTTGGGTGCAAGCGACTCTATCGGTCGTTTACCTCGCCTTATTTATTTCTCTTGCATTGACTTAGTCTAGTGACCACCCATTGATGTTGAGGTATTGGTATATCTCATACGGCCTTGACACTTGTTGTATCACATGATATGAGTCACATGTAGGACACGTATCCGCGTAGTCGGCTGGCCACCGATATGTATGGAACGTGCGACGGATAGGAGTAACTGCCAATAGTATTACATGTTAGAAGACTTGGCGGTTACTAGAGGTTCATATCAGTCATGGAGATAATGATACTAGGTATTGGGCGGGGAGAACAGTACCTGACGTATGGGCTTCTTTGCACTTCCCTGATTACCTGTGCGCTCCTCCGGAGACGCAGGCTCCAGGCGCCCTCTGACGTTTTCCAGTACATTATGGACGTAGCCCCTTGCACATGGTGCCCTCTGACGCTTCCAGAGCGTTATGGACGTAGGCCCCTGGTGCCCTCTATGGGAACTATGCCGATCCCATTTACAGCCAGGGCTCATGCGTCGAAGGATTGTATCTCAACTGCATATTCACAGTAGAATGGTCAGGAACCCGATTGCATGCATACTTTTTTCTCTTATTATATTATCACAGTTTATATAACATGGTGTTTTCTTGTATCTTGCTTTGTCACCTGAGGACCTGGTTATCTCTCCAGGATTAGACGATTTTCTACAGGAGTACGGAGCGGCGTTGGAGCTATCCTACATTGATGACGAGGCAGTACCTTTTGACTTCTAGTCTATTTCTTATCTGAGACATTTGTAGACATTATTTTACATCTCTTTTCTTTCTATTTTTGTAGTGGTTGGACTCTGATCTTGTGAGACTATTTATCATAGCTGTTTGGAGTGAGTATGTTCACCTGGCTATCTTTTGATACTCTTATTTATTTATTTGGACTCTATTATCTTCTGTGTTGAGCTATGATGAGATTAGATATGTTATTCTGGCCTGTGATTATTTTATTTATAGCTTATGTACATATATGAGGATTCTATATATTGGAGTATTCTTCGTATATGTGCAGCTGGCATGTTCACGTACTTGGTCCTACGTATTTTGGGACTGGGGCGTTACAGGCAGAGAAAAATTCACTACCAACTATTTAAAAGAAAAGAAGTACAAGACAAGAAATGATTTAGTAAATGTAGCAAGAAAGATCCAAGATACATCATCTTCGAAGGAATGGAGAAGATCACGACCTCGCCTAGAATACCTGCGTAAGACAAGAACACACATCTGGAGAGATAACCAGGTCCTCAGAGGTACGTAACAAGATACACAATATCATGCCATATAAACTGAATATAACTCCTCAATAATAATAAGTAAGATCGGATCATAACATGGTCCAATACCTCACCTTTTGGATTAGCGTACCATCCCTCCAACCAAACAAGGACAGGAGATGGCACACTAACCCACGATGAAGTATATTTTCAAGTCACAAATCCAATATGGTATCCGGACCCCAACAAGGTTCAATATCATCTTATCGAAGTAGTAAGCCACTCCTACAACCAAACAAGGATAAGATGTGGCGAACTAATCTGCGACAAGTTATTGTTCCAAGCCACGGTCAGATACAAGTACCCAAACTAAGAGTACTCATACCTAGCGGATAAGGGTGCCTAACCAATCAAGTGAATGCAGTTTTAAGAACAGATCATGGTCGTATGACTACCGGGTCAAGTCAGGAAAATACCAATGCAGTACAGTACCTCAGTAGCGAGTCACAACACCACATACTATTCCTCAGTATCGAGCGAGTCTATATCATATAGTCTACCTATCGTTCCTCAGTATCGAGTGAGTCTACGATAGATAGGGTGGTAGTCAACTTTCAATCATGTTCTCCCCGCTCAATGCCAACTCATAACTGCAAAGTCTTCTAGCATGCAACTCTATTAGCAGTTATTTCCTAACGCACGGCTTATACGTACTGGTGGCCAGCCAATCACGTATGACCGAGTCCTATATGTGACTCACAACAACGTGGTATAAATGTGTCAAGTCCTAATGTAACACACAAAGGGTGGTCCCTTAAATCTAAGTTCAATGTATAAGAAAATAGTTCATAGCAGGAAATAGAACTAAACAGTAAAAATTCTATCTACTTATGCCATGTATCACAGTTTAATTTGCAAAAAATAAATAATAAATAATGCATGAATATGAGCTAAAGTAAAATAATCAGTTAATGGCAAGGTATCTTGCCTGAGGTTGTGTACAAAAAGGGAATAATCCAGTAGCTCAAACCGGCAAATAAACGAAGCAAGAAAAGCCAAATCACGCAGATGACCCCGGATGCTGCAACAAACATCACGAACGAGTTTGGAATAAAAGATATGCCTAGGAAACGCCTGTCCAAAAGTTAAATTTTGGAACAGGGACAAAATCATAATTTTGGGTCAAAACGATATCCGCCGTTGGACCCACTTTGCACCGAAATGTTTGCCAGAACCTATGGTCTCTAAAGTCGTCAAACTATATATCTACGAATTGGTTTTGATGGACGAACCCAGCGATATGTCCAATTTTAGATTTCGGTGGGCCGTGCACAAAATCGTCCGTTGAGTGGGATTGTGGGCCCGCCAAAATGGAATCCCGGTCAACGGTCTCAGAATTGGAAAAAACTTGGCTTCCAGGACCAGAAAAATATTTTGAGTCCAATGGCGCAAGTTTCGTCGCAATTTGATGAGTGTGCGCAAAGTAATTGAAAAATTTTAAAAAATTCGATACGGGAAATTCCGACTGATACGGGTCAAATTTGTCGCGCACACGTGACCAATTTGAATTTCGTCAAATCCCGCACGTCCACAAAGTCGATACGGACCTTTCGGTACTCTCGGTTTGCGACGAAATCGTCCGGTTTGTCGGAACGGACCTCGTACTGGGGTTTTTAAGTTTTTGAAAACTAATTTTTTGTGATTTTTAATCTGATTAAACATGAAATATATTGCAGAATAAATAATCTATTTGAAAGGGATTATAGAGGGTCATGTTGGCTTTCAACACAAATTTAAACAAACCATTTTTTTTCAAAATGCAAACAGTTTAGAAGGTCACAATAAAAATCTAGATTGGGGGGAGGTCGAGTAAGTCAAGGTTGAGATACAATCACATAGTTTGGTAGAAGACTAACAACACTTGTGTATACACTACCATCATGGTCATGAGTGATACGACAATTTAGTATGGAATACATCTATCTTATTTGGACCCTCTTGGTCGCCCACCATTGAAATTTTAACTCAAGTTTCCTCCAAAAGTTTCTTAGTAAACTTTCAAAATAAACCACCAAAATTTGCATTCACTCCAAGACGTTCAACTTAATCATGACTAAAATTTAAATCACTTTCATAAATCTCAATGCAAACTTTCATCCCGTTACTACTAACTTTTCCAAAATTAACATTTTCACTCCAACGTTTAAACTCAAGAGTTCATAAATCATGAATTCATAAAATTTCTAGATCACTTCATAACTTTAAAACTCCGAAATTTTCTCAAATAATCCTCAAGATAAACCCTTAGCATATCACGAGCAATCTAAAATTTACAGCTCAATACTTTACGAACTCATCAACCATAACTTCTATTTCTAAGTCATTCGAACATAATCACACCATTTTTAAATCCAAAATCTAAATAGATTTATAAATCTTCAACCAAAGGACACGAATTCAAATTTGAAACTTTTCCTCAAAAATTGTTTTCATATCTTCCAAAATTTCTTTCTTTCTTTTTTTAAACCAAAATTTTAATATCATTACTTCCACTTAAAATTTAAATTTCTATATATATATTAATCGTAACTTGTACGTCTCAATTTAAATAGTTTATACTGCCACTTTTACGATCTTAAGGTCATTTCCAAACCAAATTTATATCTGCTCAAAGATGTATAACTATAACTATAACTCAAGAAGTCATAGATATCAAAACTCAAAATCCAATCAATGTCTTAAATTAATGGTATATAGATTCTAGCTGTTTTCCTGCAGTATCACATAAAATTCTATCAATCCTCTGGTGATTACTACTTAGAAATCTCAAGATTAAAACTTTCTTTGGTAATATACCAACTTAGAAACTACTAACCATTAAATCACACTTTTAGAAAATGCCTTTTTAACTTACTTAAGGTCTCCGTGTATTCCAATTACCAATGTAATCCTTCTAGCCATATGGTTGACCAATAAGTATATAGTAGTATAGTCATCTTCCTAGCTGTCACTAATATGTGCTCATAGGTCAAATTCACTTCTTAACCATATTTAAGCACAAGATGATAAGGGTGTTGGTAGAAAGAGTTCAAGCAAGATGCAAAATCAAGAGAGGCGACAAGTGTTCGGAATTTAGAAATCAAGGAAGGTAATCAAGTATGTGGATGAGATTCCTAGACTCTAATCCTATATTGTAGGCTTACATCGGTACAATTACGTAACCGAAGTGACAAACTCGACCTGCATGGGCCACCACAAAAACATGTAATGCCTCAGTCCTAAAATACGCAGGACTAGGAACGTAGACATGTCAGCCGTATAATAAATTTATGTAAGCTGTAAATGCAGTAAAACCACAACTACTAATCTAATCCACAAAATGAAAGAAAGAAATATATTATATAATAACCATGATTTGTCTTTATATAATATGTTGGGCAGAGACAAATCCACTAACAACTATTTAAAAGAAAAGAAGTACAAGACAAGAAATGATTTAGTGAAGGTAGCAAGAAAGACCCAAGATACATCATCTTCGAAGAAATGGAGAAGATCACGACCTAGGCTAGAATACTGCGGAAGACAAGAACACACACTTGGAGAGATAACAAGGTCCTCAGAGGAACGTAACAAGATACACAATATCATGCCATATAAAATGAATATAACTGCTCAATAATAATAAGTAAGATCGGATCATAACATGGTCCAATACCTCACCTTTTGGATTAGCGTACCATCCTCCAACCAAACAAGGAGAGGAGTTGGCACACTAACCCATGATGAAGTATATTTCCAAGTCACAAATCCAATATGGTATCCGGATCCCAACAAGGTTCAATACCTTCTCATCGGAGTAGTAAGACACTCCTACAACCAAAGAAGGACAAGATGTGGCGAACTAATCCGCGACAAGTTATTGTTCCAAGCCACGGTCAGATACAAGTACCCAAACCAAGAGTACTTATACCTAACGGATAAGGGTGCCTAACCAATCTAAGTGAATGCAGTTTTAAGAACAGTTCATGGTCGCATGACTACCGGATCAAGTCATGAAAATACTAATACGGTAGAGTACCTCAGTAGTGAGTCACAACACCATATACTATTCCTCAGTATCGAGCGAGTCATCTACCTATCGTTCCTCAGTATCGAGTGAGTCTACGATAGATAGGGTGGTAGTCAACTTCCAATCATGTTCTCCCCACTCAATGCCAACTCATAACTGCTAAGTCTTCTAGCATGCAACTCTATTAGCAGTTATTTCCTAACGCACGGCTTATACATACTGGTGGCCAGCCAATCACGCATGTTCGAGTCCTATATGTGACTCACAACAACGTGGTATAAATGTGTCAAGTCCTATGAATGCAACACACAAAGGGTGGTCCCTTAAATCTAAGTTCAATGTATAAGAAAATAGTTCATAGCAGAAAATAGAACTAAACAGTAAAAATTCTATCTACTTATGCCATGTATCATAGTTTATTTTACAGAAAATAAATAATGAATAATGCATGAATAGGAGCTAAAGTAAAATAATCAGCTAATGGCAAGGTATCTTGCCTGAGGTTGTGTGCAAAAAGGGAATAATCCAGTAGCTCGAACCGACAAATAAACGAAGCAAGAAAAGCCAAATCCCGCAGATGACTCCGGATGCTGCAAAAAACATCACGAATGAGTTTGGAATAAAAGATATGTCTAGGAAATGCCTATCCAAAAATTAAATTCTGGAACAGGGGCAAAATCATAATTTCAGGTCAAAACGATGTCCGCCGTTGGACCCGCTTTGCACCGAAATACGTGCCAGAACCTACGATCTCTAAAGTCATCAAACTACATGTCTACAGATATGTTTTGATGAGACGAACCCAACGGTATATCCAATTTTGGATTCTGGTGGGCCGTGCACAAAATCGCCCGTTGAGTGGGATTGTGGGCCCGCTAAAATGGCGTCCCGATCAACGATCTCAGAACCGGACCAAACTTGGCTCACAGGACCAGAAAAATATTTTGAGTCCAATGGCGTAAGTTTCGTCGCAATTTGATGAGTGTGCACAAAGTAATTAAGAAATTTTGAAAAATTCGATACGGGAAATTTCGAGGATACGGATCAAATTCGTCGTGCACACGTGACCAATTTGAATTCTGTCAAAGCCCGCACGTCCACAAAGTCGATACGGACCTTTTGGTACTCTTGGTTTGCGACGGGGTCGTCCGGTTTGTCGGGACGGACCTCGTACCGAGGTTTTTAAGTTTTTGAAAACTGATTTTTCGTAATTTTTAATCTGATTAAACATGAAATTTATTGCAGAATAATAATCTATTTGAAGGGGATGATAGAGGATCATATGGGCTTTCTACACGAATTTAAGGAATCAAAAACGAATTTGAATTGGTGGAGAAATCGTATGGTGAATTGGGATACCTCGATGTTGAAAACTGTTGTTGTTGTTGTTGCCATCATCGTCGTCGTCGTTTGATGCCGTTGCCGTAGCCGCGGGACTGCTGTGGCTGCGGATACGTCTGAGGAGAGAGAGGAGGAACAAGGAGGGAGGAAGGAGGAGATTAGGGTTTAGTTTGGTTGTGAAAACTATATATATATATATATATATATATATATGAAGTGGGGGTTTCGGCCAAAGAAGTTGTTGTTGGTTGTTGGTTTAAATAAAGGGGTCGGCCTATATGTATACTGTTGCTTTCCTTGTGTAGGGGGGGTCGGCCCCTTCTTTGAACGCAGCAAAGAGCTGCTGCTGTGTTGGTGTGGTCGGTTCCCACAAGTGGGGCCGACCACATATCATTATTTCTTTTTTTACCAATTCTTTAAACTTTTTTTCTTATCTTTTGTCTTATATATTTTTTTTCTTATCTTTTGTCTTATATATATATATATATATATATATATATATATATATATATATATATATATATATATATACAATAAATATTTACACAATAAATCTCTTTACAATCTAAATAAAAATCTACATCTTATCTACATCAAAACTGATTAAACATGAAATTTACTGCAGAATAAATAATCTATTTGAAGGGGATGATAGAGGGTCATGTGGGCTTTCAACACGAATTTACGGAATCAAAAATGAATTTGAATTGGCGGAGAAATCGCATGGTGAATTAGGGTACCTCGATGTTGAAAACTGTTGATTGTTGTTGTTGTTGTCGTCGTCGTCGTCGTCGTTTGATGCTGTTGCCGTAGCCGCGGGACTGCTGTGGCTGCGGACACGGCCGAGGAGAGAGAGGAGGAAGAACGAGGAAGGAAGGAGGAGATTAGGGTTTAGTTTGGTTGTGAAAACAATATATATATATATATATATATATATATATATATATATATATATATATATATATATATATATATATATATATATATATATATATATATATATATATATATATGAAGTGGGGGTTTCGGCCAAAGAAGTTGTTGTTGGTTGTTGGTTTAAATAAAGGGGTCGGCCTATATGTATTCTGTTGCTTTCCTTGTGTAGGGGGGGGGGGGGGGTCGGCCCCTTCTTTGAACGCAGCTAAGAGCTGCTGCTGTGTTGGTGTGGTTGGTTGCCACAAGTGGGGCCGACCACACATCATTATCTTTTTTTTACCAATTCTTTAAACTTCTTTTCTTATCTTTTGTCTTATATATATATATATATATTATATATATATATATATATATATATATATATATATATATATATATATATATATATGTAGCTATATATCTATATCTATACACAATAAATCTCTTTACAATTTAAATAAAAATCTACATCTTATCTACATGCATATATTACATTAAATATATATATCTTTATATATATCCAATTGACAATAAAATTTGACAACTAGTAATAATATTAAATATCAATAATTATGACTATTTAATCATAATAAAAATAACCTTAATAATAATAAAAATACTAAAATAATAAATGGTTGTCTAGGTGGGCTCACCCTTATCCGGGTCCAAAAAATTGTACAAAATATTATTTAATAATAAAATACCAATAATTGTACAAATAGTTAAATAATTAAAATTTTACATAAAATTCTAAAATAATTTAGAAAATATTTGTACATACATAAAATATGCCCACATGGCCACATTTGGTCACACTATATGCTTATATGGGTTTAAATTTTTCGGGCCCAGTTCGAGCTGGTTTGGGCAAACTAGGTCATAAAAATCAATATATAAAATAATTTTTAATTAAAATAATTTTAATGGGTCAATTCACAACTTGGCCTGGTTTTCCTAGTTTGGACAATACTATGGGTAGGCCTCCCATGGCATGGCTAGTATACTAGTCAAGGCACACTGCTACAACTTTCGTGCCAAAAGTCATGGCCGTCTAGTGCTCCAAAACTCAACAATGGCTATGGTCATTTCTAATAATTAATAAAAATCATAAATTGCATAAATTTATTTTTTAAAGTCTTTTTAAATAAATAAAAAATTCAAAAATTTTAGGGGTTTTACAGGGTTGGCCTCTTCAGCTCAAGCCGACGACAATGCGTGCTTTGGCGCCCTTAGCGGTGACGCTCGCGATGAAGCTCTGGCAATGCCCTTGCCTTTGTCACTGGTAGATCCCCTTGGTGCCATTACCAACGTTCAAAAAAACTTAGAAGAAGAAGAAGTTGATGAGGAAAGCTCGAGAGAGAAATTTCTAAGTAAAAATTCTCTCTCTCCTCTCAATGGTATTTATAGCCCAAGACCTATACGTAAATGTCGCACAATTTGTGCACGTAACAGCGGGTCGGTTACGATTTTACGTACACAAAATCTTTCGAAATGCTTCTTATTCAAAGTATTTCAAAAATTTGAAAACTTTGAAGGGGGTCTTGTATAAGCTTTAAAAATGCCAAAAGAATGCATTGCGCCATTCACAAATGGCGCCAGGCCATATCCATCAAATAGCGTCTAGCATCAAATAGCGCTCAACAACAAATGGCACATGTCATTAAATGGCGCCTGCCGGCCATGTGTGAGCTTCCTCGAGAAGCTAAGTCGTCAGTCATAATGACTAACAACACGACAGTCGAGAAAAATCCTTTCGAATCTCGAGCACGCGACGCTCGAAAAGATTGTGTCAGATCCGTCATAATGGTGGTTGTCGGTTACCCGCGCTATTTATCATTGCCACAAAGTAATCGACTCCTCACAGAATCAACACTCGGCATATTTTACAAGTTGGCGCTCCTTAACACCATATGCTATTTATCAACTGGCGCCAATCAATCAATTACATCCAGAAGCAGTTAAAGATGATGTGGCGTGCACGCCACTAATATTGAAGAACGTACACGCAACATTGCCCACGACCAAGCATAATTCTCTTACAGAATACCACGCGTCCTATGCAGTTAAGCTAACCGTTCGCCCAAATGGGTGAAACAGAGTATGGTGCACCAAAATAGTACAAAATTAGTCTGTTTTGTACTGTGCGCCAATCATTGCAACTACCTGACCGTTATTATAAAACTCTATAAATAGAGTTCAAAATCATTTTTCAATATATCATTAATGATCATAGTCTTCTGACAAGGCTTCTGCAGCACGTTCCAGAGCATTTCTACTCCGACATTGCATCGTCCAAGGGATAAAGTGATCATTTTCTGATCAGATTCCTAGAGTTGTACTTTTTCAGAATCAAATTGTACTCTTGTACTTTCTTTTCTTAGTTTGTATTTAAGTTTTTTCGGGAAACTTTTGTTTTTGCAAACAACCATTTCTTTAGGGTTGACTAGTTGAATCCTTTTTGGTTGTAGCTGTAAGGATTCCGTTATAGTTATGTGACATGACAAGGATTTATGTTCGTTATTGGCTTGGTACCTACGGGCTTGGTACCTGTGTGATTATGTTTACATTAAACAAGGACATGGAGAACTTTTGAAGGTCTCTTTTTAGAGCAATTTTCTACTAAAAGCTGTCTAGAAAGACTGGATATAATAAATATGAGTTTCATTTACATACACTGAAACACACTTCATTTATATTTACAAGAGCCAATATTGATTAATGAATTGTTATATTATTAACTATTGGGTAAGTGGCCTTCTATGTGCTCAGGAATCATTTAGTACCTAGTATGATATTTACAAGTAGACAATACAGTTGCTACATGAAAATGTAATAATTTACATTAAAAAGGTCTAGGCTGTGTCGGATGCTCCAAAATGCAGTAAACAGAATACAATAATTTTGTTCAATTGTAGCCTGGGCACTCCAAAATAGAGAAGAGGCATAACAGTACAACAGGTAAACTGGTAAGGGCTTCTTGTTTTTCCTCATTTACTTAATTATTGTTTTTGACTATTATATGATATGGACTTGTCTCTGTGGAAGAAGACTGCTCGGTTGAAGCTTTTTTTGCTTTCAAGTATTTAGAAAGTTCAAGTAGGGAAGGAAATCAAATACAGTATCGGAACTCCAATATGAGTATCATAGCTCCATAGTGTCAAGACACTTTCTCCATGCTCTGTTTTTTTACAAACATCTTTCGAGGTTTATTTTTAGCATTTTAAGCTAGGCCTTGAAGATGCAAAGGTTAGTACATAGGGTCTTATGAATTTGAAGTTGATGTTGTGTTGAGATGTTTGGTATAGGATACTACATGATAATATGGTAGTTTGTTCCAGGTGTATCCAACACACCTCGCACACAAACACACACATCGCCACCCCAGTTTAGCGAGCATCATGCCTCTTAATTCATCCTTAAATATATATATATGGGTAGAATCAAACAGAACTTTGTGTTGTGAGTTTGCAGATTCCTGTTTCCATTTCCCCATAATAGCTATATGGCTATAGCAGTCATTTACAAATAAAAAGAAACATTAGTTGTATTCGTCATGTTTGTAAGAAAACTCTTTTCAAAACACATGACTGATCCCTACTTACTTGATATGCTGATTATAATGCAATTGATGCATTGCTAAATTTGACAGGTGATTTGCCAAATTTTACCTTAATGATGTTTGCTTTCCAATGATTTCATTACAGTTTACTTTTTGATGGAAACCGAATACTAGAAAACAAACATACCTATTTATCTTGCATTTTTGTATTAGCATATGTTGTTTCCATAATAGTGTAATTGTTGTGTTTTTCTTTGTTTGTCTACTAAATTAACATATATTGTGATGATGCTGTATTCTGGTCTGAAAGACAGAAGTCTTATAAGTATATTTAGATATCTTGGTTTGATGATGTTGTGAATTTGTTCTGTTACTAGACTTAGCGGAGTAGTCAAATAAGGTACAAAAATGAAGTGTTCTATTACTGGGAGTTGCATTTGCTCAGGAACTAACATTTCCAAAGGTGCATAGTATTTTTGTTAGCATCGATGCAAACACCATTTCCATGATGATGGACTAAATGGCTTGTTTATAGAGAAGCACTTCTCTGTTGCATATTCAAATGACCACAGAGAAAATGTTGTAGAGGTTAACTCTCTCTCTCACACACATTCTTACTACTCTTTTGATTCATTATCTTATGATCAACTGTTAACACTTGCAAGTTATCTTCCACGTACAGGCATCGACTTTACTTCAAAACAACTGCATGTCGCTCCCATCATATCGCATATTTGGCTCATTCGATGGGCTACACACAGTAAATAGCAGTATGGATCAGTTATTGCAGAACCTCAATGGCAACATAAAGAACTTGAGCTGTCTTACTGCAAGTATCTGCTCGTCGAACCTTGACTGGAGAGAGTAGCGCTGATGATTACCAAGATTGGTAGCATCACCTGTGTTTTGCTGGTGAACAACCGTGGGATTCGAATATCGTGACTAACCGTACAGAAGCTAGGAAATATGCAATGATGAGACACAAATCACATATTTGGCCAAAATATTCAATTCAATTTGTGAGGTTTTGAAATTCTCTTTTTTTGTACTACAATTGAGAATTGAGATTGTAAGTTAGTAATAACATTCTTTTTTTGTTCATCATGAGAATTAAGCGATTGTGAGCAAGCAACATTGGGATTACTTTTTGTCTCTTGATGGAATATTGCTATGTAAACTCGATACATTTATTAGTAAATAAAATTTTGATTTAGTTTCTTTCATTTATTGATGTTTATATGAAATTCCACTTTTCATATGTACTTTTATAGAGGATGAATAAGTTTAAAATGATTTGATACGGATAAATTGAGATTTTTCTGAATTCTGTTTTAGCCCGTGACAATGCCATATGTCACAGGTTATTTGACAATTTTAGCCCATTGTTTTTACTTAACAGATAATAACTGACATTTTATTCAGCTAAAGAACAACAGTCCAAAACTATCGTTTATATTTTGGGATGCGCTATTAACGACGGACACTGTTACGGATCAAAACTGTCGATTAATATGATTAACTGTCACGACCCGCACCCAGTGTAGGGGCATGAGAAGTGGATACGTCCAGCCTACGCCACAGTGTTGGCGGTAGAACGTTGTCCTAGGTTATTATATAATCAACAACTCACGCAATTATATAATGTACTTGTCAAAATCTCAACTCCGAACGGAGGACAAGTATAGATATAATGAAATCTCAATTAAGTCTAAGCACGATATGATAACATAGAAGTTATAACTAAGGCTAAATAACAACAACCAACTACTAAATAATAATAATCTCAAAACAAACAATATCTCAACTTATTACATTTCAAGTTCTAAAACATGAAATCTAAACCAAGTCAACTAGCTAATCTCCCAATCACTCCTGAGTGTCGGGGCCAAGGGTCGCTAAGCCATCTCTTGGTCCATAGTAAGTAGGGCAAGTGTCCTCGGGGCAAGCATCTGTAATATTTTCAACAGGTCTAGTCAGGACAGGAACGAGTATAACTCATCAAGAAATCCCAAATAAATGACAGAGAACTATAAATAGTTATATACACTTGTATTGATGAACATGGCAGTTTATATGAGTAATGATGTAGAGAACAGTTAAGGTACAAGGAAATTAAAGTAACTAAACAAGAAGAGAAACATGGCAATGAAGACTGTAAAATATAATCTAGCTGAACTAAAGTAACATGATATAAGTCCAGACAGTATAATATAAGTCAAGTGTAATCCCAATATGAGTCCAGACAATGTAAATCTAATACCAGATGATTCCAGTACAAGATGAGTCCAGTATGAGTTGAGTCCAGTCAGTGATCAAAGATTCCAGGGTGAGCCCAGACTATACTCCAACAGTGTGTTTTAAAATATCGGGATCGACATGTGAACGGCTGTAGGTAATACGGCACACCGTATACTCGGCCAAGTGTGGGATGGCTATCATTCCAGTATAATTCCAAGAAAGTGGTTCCAGTATTTGGGTATGTTCACATGTCTACTCCAATATTTCCCCGTCTAACAAGTACAAGTGAATCCAGAACCCGACACGAAAATAAATACAAGTCCAGCCAGAACATGAATGATACCAGTATGTGATTCCAGTAGTAGTTCCAGAAATGGAGGCCAGACATGAATAAATGAGTGTCACATGAAATGGATCCAGCAATATCAAATCGTGTTTGCAACAGGGAATCAAATAGAATTAACTACAACTGAAGTACAGTAATCGACAAGTAAATGGAAGAACTATCAAAGAATGTACTCGTGTGGCATCCTGAATATTCGAAGAGAGTATACTGTCCGAGGAGTGGTGTCGATCTCCTATAGAACAGTACAAATCACTACATGTCCAAATAGTATAATAGACTGCTACAATGCATCTACATGATATTTGGGGTCAATCTAGGCTAAAGTCAACCCTTGGTCAACTCTAGTCAATTATACTAGTCAAACTAGGTCAACTAGGTCAAGCTTAACCCAAAGAAGTCTCACTAAGCCTAGCCAGCCTCTAGCAAGTACACATCAAAACTAGGTTATACAAGCCAACAACACACATTCACTGGTGTATACATGCCATACACATAGGCTTTATGCCATATATTCTACATCACACACATTTCATACATTATATATCTATCTATATACTAAATTAATATAGGCAACTTATTTATATCACACATAGGCCATGTACCATATATGTAGCCTATAGGCCATATGGTCTATATCACATATTTCACACATAATACATATACACTAATTTAATATAAATTATCATACACATATACATATAGGCCACATTATTATATCAAGCATATAGATATATATATATATACTTACATATAGTGAGATAGAGAGGGAAATACATGGCATGTGTGTCTATGTGTACATGTACATAGGGATGTAGCTAGGGTGAGTGAATGAGTGATACAATATTGTGTGTGTATGTGATAGAAAAACTATGAAATGTGAAACAGTGATGTGTCAATGTCAATAGGTTATGGTGAATGTGATATAGTGTAATAGGAGACAGTGATGTGGATAATGTGTATTCAGGAAAATTCAGTGTGTCAATGACAATTAGGAGATAGTGTGTTAACAGGGAATGATGTTATAGTGTCAATGATGTTTGTGTTTGAAAGTGTAATGATAGAGAATTCTCAGAATTTAGTGATGTGTGTAACAATACATAACTTAGGAATTTTAGTACGAAGGACAGTTGGTAAATCAGTGCATAATTAAGTGTTCTCAGGTTAGCATAGTACATATGACAGTTAACCAGTGTAATGTGAGTGTGTGTGAGGGTGTACAGAGCAAACATGTGTGTGTACAGGAATAATATGAGTTCAAATCAGTAGGGTGTCTAAGTGTTGCAGGAAATTGAATCAATGCAATAATCAAAGTGTCAAAATCGGTTCTCAGGTTTTTAGTAAGGTGACAGTTTGTGAATATCAGATCAACATCAGAAATCCATTTCAAAATCCTAAAACCTTGTTATCCTCAAACTAATCATGTAACCAATATTGCAAAAAACTAACATATATGTAATGAATTAACATGGCAATTTAAACATAAAAAATCCAGTTTAAAATGGAAATCTATTTTAGAATTTTGAAATCAAGAGACTGTGTATCAGTGACGAAAGGGAATTTGAAATCGACAGCTAAAATCATGTTAATATCATAAATTAATAGTTGGTAATTAACCCCCCACCTGTGCTCGTGTCCCAGGAGTCTTTTTGTGTCACCCTAGAGCCGGATATGATGTGTCCAGGTCTTAAAACATGCACAGACATGCTGCACACAGAATGCATCGTGCACGCGTACACGCGTGTCCAGCACACGACACAGGCCACGTGGAGACACGTGGCTGTGCACACGTGTTCGCCTAGGCTAGGGGAACGTGTCCAAGTGTCTGTCCCGTGTCCACGTGAGGTGTGTCGCACGTACGAGACGCGTATCAGGACACGTTTGTGCACGTGTGTGTGCAAAAACAGTACGAGTCAGATTTCTTCCAATCCGCTCGACGAAATCCCCCCAAATTTTATGTGTGTTGTGTCAGTGACTGTCCGCACGTCTCCACAAAATTTTGTGGTGTCTTGTGCCGTGTCGTGTCCTGTGTCGACCCCGAGCAGCAAGATAGCGCACGGTGTCCTCGTGCGTGCGTGTGTGTCCCATTTTGGACATGAAAAGTGTCCAGAAAATAACTTAGTAGGACATGAATGCAATAACCATGTATAAAACAACATTTCCATTCAATCACTTTTCAAAATTATCAAAATAAATCCTATTGAGGCATTGTAACAAATGCATACACTTACACGTTGACACGTGTCCAATACAGACACCAAACAGACACGATTTCTAACCAATTTCTAGGGACAGCTAGGGGACACCTAGATCCAGCCTAATATGCAAAGAAATCAGAATTAAAATGTAATTTGAAGGTTTTTACCTATAGGTACAAATGATCAAGAAAAGCCCCAAATCGGTTGATTTTCGATGCTAGCCAAATCCTCATTGCCCTAAAACTGAAATTACTCCTCAAAATCAGCAAGTAGAGGTTGATTAGAATCACATGCAAAAGATTTGGGGCAAAAAGGATTAAACATGGATTTACTATGAATTTAGGAAAGTGGAGATTTACCTTTTCTTCTAAAACTTGGTTGAGCACAAAAGAGGCAAGAACAAGGAGAGGGGGCACCAAATAGGAGTGGGAATCCTATTGTGGCTGGCCACTTAGGGTTTGGTTAGGATTAGGGCTTCAAGTTATGGGCCTATGGGCTTAAGTCACAAGTCATGAAATTTAAATCATAAGTCATGAAATCATTGCACCTATTCTATTCCTCCTATTTGAAAACTAGATTCTAATGGCTAGAATGAGGTTAACTTAAGTTAGACTAGGGTCACACCATTATCTACCAAGTCACCATAACTAGGGTTAGCTTCTAGGCTAGTCTACTAAGTCTCAATAAGTCAAAGTCAAAGATAGCGATCACCAATTCAATAAATTAAAATAAATTCAAATTTCACCAAATGACCAAAATACCCTCAAGCTAAAATGATAAATAAATATCACGATCACATGGTTAGGCTCTAGGTCAGACAGTCTCTCGGGTTTCACTAGCAGCACATCAAAATCATAAGTCATAGTTTTTAAATAGTTTAAAAATGATTAAAAATCACCAAAAATTATAATGTGATGTAAATACAATTAAATAATAATTATAATTACAAAAGTTCAAAATTATCCTCATTTGAAAAAATGGGTGTTACATTAACGACAGTTTTAATCTGTCAAAAACTGTATGTTTTGGCGCTTGGCGGATGTGATGTGGGTTTGATTACGTCTGGAGTGAGATCAGGGTGGACCCACATAACTTTCCCTTACGACGTTGTGAGTGGAACCAGGCCCATGGCATTGTCATGGTCCGGTGGAAGGTTAACGACCTCCATTGTCGCCTTGGGAATCGGAACGACACCGTCTTGGGCTTCCGTTGTTAGGAATTTACCAAGCTGGAGGGTCACCATGTTTGCAGTGACTATTTTGTCCTTATTGTTGAGTAAGAGGACTTTGCCATCAAACAACCTTTGTATTTACTTCTTCATCATGTAACAGTCACGTGTTGACTGGTGAACGTATGGTGATAGTGACAATAGTTGGAATTGTCCACCTTGTCCACCTCTTTGGGATGCTTGTGGGAAGGAAATTGGAGTTTATCACCCTTCATCAGCATGTTGAAGAGCTCCAACATGTCTTCATCATTGAAGGAATAGTTTTCCTTCGGTCTCGATGCCTCTGTCGGCTTTTGGTTCATGGAAGCTGAACCCTTGAAAATATTGATGGTTAGGGCTTGTTTTCCCTTTTTGTCTCTGCTAGTGTTAGCAGGGTTGCTGCCGGATGGACATTTTCTCTTGTAGTCCAGTGTAGGGAAGTTTACCCCCAGTAATTGTGCCTCCCTGGCAATCTTTTCTGTACTTTCGGCGTTGATAATAAATGTCGTCCATTCCATGCACTAAGGGGAGTTGTGTTGAAGCTTGATAGCCAGGAGCATGTTATTGCGGTAGGAGTCCATCAACACCGGCTTGGGGACACCAGGAGGTAACCTCAAGGCTACTTGATGGAAGCATTCGATGTAGGCACGGACCGACTCCCTTTTTTTCTGGTCAATGTCCATGAGAGAGGACATTGTCATATCCATTCCTCCTTCATAAAATAAGGAGAGGAAGAGTTGTTTAAAATTGTCAAAGGACAAAATACAGTTGTTAGGGAGGCTGCAAAACCATTTGTATGATACACCCTACAGTACCGCCAATAAAGAGATTCATGAGCAGGGCGTCATCCTTTGGCAAATGCCCTGTCATAGAGGCAAAGTACGTCACGAATCAACGGATGGACTCTTTTCCGTTGAATGAGTCAACATTCGTGATTTATACATAGGAGGATAAACCACATTGTTCCACTTAGGAGGGTATAATTGCCGAATTCGGAGTTTTTGGAGAGCCTCCCGCTTTTCTTTATCGTCAAAGCGGGCTAGCAACTCCTCGAGAGTTTCATGTACGTCATATGACACTGGCGGGGCAGATGACCATGGTAGAGTACGGTTCTTATTTGTAGGTGGCACTTGGAAGGGTGCGTTGGACTCCCCATTTGTCCCCGAGTCTTAGCTTGTTGGAGTAGGGGCTCTTGGGGGCAACCTATCCTTGAGTTCCACGACCACCTGGGTCAAAGCTTGCATATATTCACTCAAAGTCTGAAGACCTGTCTCGAGGACCTCTATATGTTGTTGATGGTTTGACCCTTCACTACTTTTTGGGTTGTCACCCCCTGTCATGTACACTAATATCATATGAGAGGAAGTGGACAGTAAGATGGACCACTCGCTCTCCGGTTCAGACCCTTGAGCTTCATTGTCCTAGAAGAAGACGGACAGATTGGTGTCGTCATTAGAATCTAGGGGATAACTACCCTAAGCATGTTGATGATACGTACCCCCAAATGCATCAGTATCAGTCCCATGTAAAACCTCGTATAGTTGAAATGACAGGTTATCATGGAACGATGGGGATTTACTACCTCCAGCCCACACTGTCGATAAAACAATCTCTCCCCTAAGGAAGACTTGGTTTTCGAACGGGTGTGTTGAAACATCCATGTGCTAGTCACGGCTAGCCTAGTACCTCGGGGCCGGCTTTTTGATGTACTAGCCGAGACCGAATGGTTTTTGGAACTCTTCTTTAGGGAAGGTGAGTTCCACGTAGCTTGACATGAGGCAACAAGAAGTTAATCCTCATCTTTTATTGGCACTATCTTTCTGAGACGCTGCCGGACGGGTGCTATTAGTTGTAGTCGTTGAAAAGCAGACTTCCTGGTTGGTGGAGATGTTGTTGTCTTGCTACAGCAGTAGTTGATGATGATGTTGGCACAAGTATGCCCTAGAACAGACATATTGTGCGTAACGATCGTCTCTCCCACTTTGCGTTTATGATTAATCATGTCACGCAAATCGTGTGAAGAGAAAAATTCACATTTACACCAACTTCATACGCGCAGCCGAGCTGGGCATATGGGTGTACATGTGAATAATGTGCTCCCTGACCTAATTCTTGTGCATGAAGATACGCTTAGGACATTGGTGGAAGACTGTTTGTGAGGCAGATCCCACTTCATGTGCACAGTCGAGCTGAGCGAATGAGTCTGTCATCATAATATTTGCCCTTGGTTTGGTTCCTACATATAAGATGCACCCAAGTTACAAGAGGACTTGGAGAACTGACCCATTATTAGTGTAGTTGCACCTAGTAGGTACAGCTTGTCATCAGCTGTGTACATTACTATCAACGAATGCTTCTGGCGTACTGTCGGTATAGCACTTTGGGCACACATGGCGCATGCTGCCTTAGACTTCTTCGTATTAGCCTTCAAAGGTGCATAGTACTCAGAATCCAAAAAAAATTGCCAAGTGGGCAAGTAATTCTGTCAAAGACAGAGGACCTTCCCTGCGCCGTAGGCTCTGTGCATGGAAGAGGGGTTGCACCTTTCCTCTCATGCTACGCCTTTGCTTGGTGACGGGTGGATTGGGGATGGCAGTCGACATTGTACTTCCTAGGCTCATGTTAGGGTTATATATTAAAAGCATCACTTTTGTAGTAACCTTATTTCCTTAAACTTTGATTGAGAATCATATGGGCAAATATTTGCATATTGTATTTGTTGCAAGTGTTAATGCAAATGTCTGATATTCTATATTGTAGATAATATGGTGTATGGTGTCACACATAAGATCATATTATCAGTTCCCTATGGAGTATATAAATAGTTTACAACCTAGATGGACTTGGACGATCTATTGGAAAGGTTGTAGTGTAATCTGGTATTAGTCTATCTTGACTATAGGTTTACACTAGTATACTTTGTGTGTATTGAACAGGACCACTTGAGGTTGTTCTCTTTGTACTGACTACATAAGAGAACAAACACCTCAGTTATTATGGATGCTTGTCCTCTTAATCCGGAAATAATAACAGACATGTATATGTAGTGTACATTACTTTAGCTCATGAAAGAGTGAGATTCATTATGGATCAACAACCTCTATGAATTGGGTAATAACATTGTATGTATGATGGGCTGTTGATTATAAATGAAATCCATGTCCCGATACATCGGGTTGATGATGTCCCCTTAAGGAGCTCATAAGGATTGTCATGTAAACCCTGCAGGTGGATTATATCCGACATGACAAATAAAGTTGAGCGGTACTACTTAAGGATAAAAGATGTCAAATTAATATAGTTGTCAGTAACTTAATTTGATCGACGGACATACGATATCTTAAAATGGGAAGCCAAACGAGCATATAATAAAAGGCGCCCACAAACATAATTTAGGATTAGGGAGGTAGTACAACAATAGTTCATTAGTGGATCGAGCTATTGTTAATGGGCCGGGATTGTATGTTCGGGCTGAACACGGGATATCTAGATCCGTTAGGAGGCCTAATCCTAATTTCTCCTCATGGTCCCTGTCGTAGCCTATATATATCCTCTATTCTCTAGCTGCCAATTACTGATCAAAATCTGAAGCTTTCTCTAAATTCGTGATTCACGTAAGGAGAGAAAGAGAGGGCTGCCAAGGAGAAGAAAAGGTTGGGTGATCGTCACCCACACGATGTCCAACTCGAGGAAGGAATACGTACAGAAGATCTTGGGGTCGTCCGCTCGAGATTACCAGGAATTACTTGTCTTCTTTTCGCCGCAGGTAAAATTCGTGAACCCTAGTTTTCGCCTATGAAGGGTTAGAACACGTATTAAATATGTTAACTTTCTATCGATCAATACGCACACCAAAGTAAGGGTCCTGGGAATCTCCAGTTCCATCAATTGGTATCAGAGCCACTTTGGATCTGACGTAATAATTTATACGTCCATGTTGTCCTAATAAAACCTGTGATGTGTAATAGTCGGTAGATGCAGATCTGTTCTAACTCGGTTTTACAGGCATCTTAGATCTAACTATTATGGTCCAATGCATGTTTTTTATTATGTTGTTTAAACCACAGACATGTCGTAGATGTTGTTGTTGCTATGGATGTAATTAAAATTACGAGGGTTGATCGTGCTTATAATTTGAATTTTCAATCTAGATTATGTGTAAACTCTTTCGGGAGGCATAGGATTGATGTAATTTTAATTATTTTTGATCAATCGTGATGGCGGTGGTGGTTGTTTTCTGACGCCGGACTGAGATACTGGTTTTAAGAAGTCCAAAGGCAGACATATGATTTTCGATGAAGGAATCGACAGTCAAAACCTAATAAAAATCAGAGCGCTACCCTGAACCCCGTGACCTGACCTGGGCAGGTCAAATCTCGAATAGATCTGCGCAGCGCCATATTTTGGATTCGGATAGTTGAGGACGGAGCAGGAGAGATGACCATAATAGTTGGATATTTTTCTCTTATTTGTTGTCATTTTGCTTTTTCTGATTATGCATGTTTATTATTGTGTGGATGTTTTTTTTAAAAACTAAGCCTACATTAATAATTGACAACATGGACATAATATCAACTAGTAGAAAAACCCTCATTGTTAAATAACTAAGTGGGAGAGGATATTTATTTAGTATAAATCCTATGGTCGCCATTATTGGTTTGTAGGTGATGTAATTATACTTGCGCGTTGGCTTTAGTGCCTTCCTCCATATCGGATGTGTATAATTATGGATCACCAGTACAAACTTCCTTAGGAATAATTGTAGAAAGTTACCTAGTATGTGTCCACTTCTCCATCTGAAGGAACTCATTACAAGGTAATGGACTTAGTATTAAGTAATGGTATACACTTAGATACAAATAATGGTATCCTCTCCATCGGAGTCACTGCTATTATTTGTATGACCAGAGCAAGACCAACATATTAATTTTATTTGTCATAAAGTTATATTGACATGATAGTAAAATTAATAAAAAAAAACCTACTTGAACAAAGTTGAATTTGTATACGTCCACACTATCGTGGCATGCTAAATTCATGGTGTTCAAGGTGTTGGTAAATTTTTATTATTGTTTTGAAGGAATCAATATTTAATTAATTCAAAAAGTTTTTTTGCCCTACATAATTTTATTTATGTGATTCTCAGGATTTCAAAAATGGGTTCTTTCAGTCCACTTATGGTGATTCTTAAAGAAAATAAACTTACTGGACCTAATTATATTGATTGGAAATATAATTTGGACATTGTCCTGACTGCTGAGGAGTATAAATATGTACTTGTTGAGGAATTCCCACCTAAGCCTGATGATAACTCTGATGAAGAGGTCAAAGAGGCTTATAAGAAGTCGAAAAAGGCATATGAGATGGCACGGTATTACATTCTGGCATCTATGTCAAATGTACTGCAATATTAGCATCAGGCCATGGCCACAGCTTATGATATGATGTGTAACCTCAAGGAACTCTTCGAACATCAGAGTAAAGCAGCTAGACAGTTTGCTATAAAATGTTTGATGAATACAAAAATGGCTGAGGGTTCACCAGTAAGGGATCATGTTCTCAAGACGATGGGTCATCTGAATGAGATGGAGATCGTTGGAGCTGAAATCGATGAAGAATTCTAGGTCGATATCATTCTCGGACTCTGCCTAAAAGTTTTGACTAATTTCTGCCTTAATTACAACATGAACAAAAGATTGTATCGTTTTACAGAACTTGTAAAAGAGATACAGGATGCTGAATCTCTCTTTCGGCAGAGTGGTCATGTTTTTGTTTCTGAAAAAGCTTCTACTTCTAAGCCAAAAGGCGGTAAGAAGAAGAATAACATTCAGAAATAGACAAACTCAGCAAAGAAGGGCATGGGACCTCAAGGCGCGGTAAAAATGCCGAAAGGCAAATGTTTTAAGTGCAAAGGGTCAGGACATTGGAAGACTTGATTGTCCATTTCTCAAACAAGGGAAACAAAGAAGGTATATCTAATTTACTAATAGTTGAAACATGTTTGGCGGTATTATCTACTGGCACCTGGTGTGTAGATACAGGAGCCACTAATCATGTCTGCAATACATTGCAGGGGTTCCAGGAAACCAGACAGCTCAGTGATGGAGATATATGCTTGTTCATGGGTGATGCTACAAAAGTATCGATCGTTGCATTAGGAGATGTTACTTTATCTTTTCGTAAAAATAAGTCTTTGACATTGAGAGATTGTCTTTATGCACCTTCACTTAGAAGGAATTTAGTTTTTGTTTCTATGTTAGTTAAGGATGGATATTCAGTTTATTTTAATGACAATATTGTTATTAGAAAGAATAAACATTTTATCTGTTCTGGTGCATTGGTTGATAATCTGTATATCATTGATCCTATTTTGCCCACAATACAACTTATAGAAATGAATGATATGTCATCTAACTGAAATAAGAGAAAAGAACCTTCTTGTATAAACCAAACATATCTTTGGCACTTGCGATTGGGGCATATTAACCTAAGAAGGATTGAAAGACTGGTTGAAGATGGACCTCTGAGTTCATTGGAAGTGGAGGCACTACCTGTCTGTGAATCCTGCTTGGAAGGTAAAATGACCAAAAGGCCTGTTACGGCAAAGGGGTATAGGGCCAAAGATGTGTTGGAATTGGTTCATTCTGATTTGTGAGGACCCATGACTATCCAAGCTAGATGTACGCTTTGAATATTTTGTCACATTTATTGACGATTATTCAAGATATGGATACATTTATTTGATGCACCGTAAATCTGAGTGCTTTGAGAAATTCAAAGAGTACAAGGCTGAAACGGAGAAACGTCATAGAAAATGTATCAAGTCATTACGATCAGATCATGGTGGTGAGTACCTCTTTAGAGAGTTTAGGGATTATTTATCAGAGGCTGCGATTGCATCCCAATTGACTGCACCTGGAACACCCCAATAGAATGGTGTAGCCGAAAGAAGGAATAGAACTCTTATGGAGATAGTTAGATCAATGATGAGTTATTCGAATTTACCAGATTCGTTTTGGGGATATGCCTTAGAGACTGTAGCATTATAGTTTGAACTTGGTTCCTTCTAAGTCAGTACCTCTTACTCCCACAAAGCTGTGGATTGGGTGTAAGCCTAGTCTGAAACATGTTCGCATTTGGGGTAGTCCAGCACATGTGCTGAATGGGAAAGCAGATAAGTTGGAATCTCGTACATAAGTACGCTTGTTTGTAGGCTATCCAAGAGGAACGAAAGGAGGATTATTTTATAGTCCGAAGGATCAGAAGGTCATTATTAGCACCAATGCCCGATTCTTAGAGGAAGACTATGTGATGAACCATAAACCCACAAGTAGAGTTTTTCTAGAAGAACTGAAAGATGAGACACCAAGTACTTCAGTACCAACAGTACAAGAGGATGAACCACAAATAACTGCACAACGTGTCACAAATATTACACCACAATCGATAGTGCCTCGTCGTAGTGGGAGGGTTGTGATACAACCTGATAGATATATGTTCTTGGGAGAGTCGTCAGACTTCGTCCCTGAGGAACAAGATTATGATCCCTATACCTACAATGAAGCACTCCAAGATAAAGATATAGAGTCTTGGCGAAAAGCAATGATATCTGAAATAGAATCTATGGATTCTAATCAGGTCTGGAAGCTTGTAGAACTACCCGTTAGTGTAAAAGCCATTGGACGCAAGTGGGTCTATAAGAGAAAAAGAGGATCAGACGGTAAGGTTGAAACCTTTAAAGCTCGGTTGTAGCAAAAGGTTTTACTCAAAAAGAGGGTATCGATTATGAGGAAACCTTTTCTCCAGTAGCCATGCTTAAGTCTATCCGGATTCTTTTATCTATTGCAGCTCATCTCGATTATGAGATTTGGCAAATGGATGTCAAGACAGCTTTCCTTAATAGAAGTCTTGAGGAAGACATCTATATGAAGCAACCAGATGGGTTCATTGAAAAGGGCCAAGAGCATCTTGTTTGTAAGCTCAAGAAGTCCATTTATGGACTTAAGCAAGCTTCCAGATCTTGGAACATATGCTTTGATCAGGTGACAAAATCCTTAGATTTGATCAATGTCAGGATGAATCATGTGTATATAGAAAGTGTGACGGAAACGTGGTGGTGTTCCTAGTACTTTATGTGGATGACATCTTGCTCATTGGAAACAATATGACGGTGTTATCTGATGTAAGGGTATGGTTATCCAAACAATTTGATATGAAGGACTTGGGAGAATTAGGTCACATCATTGGGATCAAAGTTCTACGAGATCGCAAGAAAAGGATGTTGGACTTATCCCAAGATTCCTATATCGATATTGTACTAACTCGTTTTAGTATGCAAAATTCTAAGAAAGGTTTCTTACCTTTTAGACATGGAATTGCTCTATCAAAGGAGCAGTATCCGAGGACATCTAAAGAGATAGAGAACATGAAGACAGTTTCCTTATGCTTCAACTAGTAGGAATCTTAATGTATGCAATGCTATGTACGAGACCAGACACCTGCTTTGTCGTAGGCATGGTCAGCAGATATCAGTCTAACCCTGGACAAGAGCACTGGACTACCGTAAAGCATATTTTGAAGTACCTGAAATGGACTAAAGAGTATATGCTAGTTTACCAGGCAGATAGTTTAGTTCCCTTGGGGTATACAGACTCAGTTTTTAGTCAAATAGGGAATTCCAGGAAATCTACCTCAAGTTATGTGTTTACTTTGGCAGATAGGGATTCCAGGAAATCTACCTCAGGTTATGTGTTTACTTTGGGAGGTGGAGCCATTGTGTGGAGGAGTATCAAGCAAAAATGTATTGTTGATTCCACAATGGAAGCCGAGTATGTGGCAGCCTCTGAAGCAGCCAAAGAAGCGATTTGGCTCAGAAACTTTCTGTTGGACTTGGATGTGCTACCTAGTTTGCCTAAGTTTATTACACTTTATTTTGATAATAGTGGTACAGTTGCAAACTCGAAGGGACCACGAGCCCATAAGATAGGTAAACATATTGAGCGCAAGTACCACCTGATACGAGATTTCGTAAAGAAAGAAAAAGTTATTGTGATCAAGATAGCATCAGCCGACAAACTAGCTAATCCCTTTACAAAGAGCTTACTAGCTAAGGCTTTTAATAATCATGTTGAGGGAATGGGAGTCAGATGTGTAGCAGCATGGCTTTAAGTATAAGTGGGAGATTTGTAACAGTATACTTAAAAGCAATGCTTTGAGTACAAGTGGGAGATTGTTAGGGTTATATACTAAAAGCATCACTTTTGTAGTAACCTTATTTCCTTAAATTTTGATTGAGAATTATTTGGGCAAATGTTTGCATATTGTATTTGTTGCAAATATTAATACAAATGTCCGATATTTTATATTGTAGATAATATGGTGTGTAGTGTCACACAGAAGATCATATTATCAGTTTTCCTGTGGAGTATATAAATAGTTCACAACCTAGATGGACTTGGACAATCTATTGAAAAGGTTGTAGTGTAATCTGGTATTAGTCTATCTTGACTATAGGTTTACACTAGTACACTTTGTGTGTATTAAACAGGACCACTTGAGGTTGTTCTCTTTATACTGACTACATAAGAGAACAAATATCCCTGTTATTATGGATGCTTGTGCTCTTAATCCGGATATAATGACAGACATGTATATGCAGTGTGCATTACTTTGACAGATAAAAGTGTGAGATTCATTATGGATCAACAACCTCTATGAATTGGGTAATAACATTGTATGTATGATAGGCTGTTGATTATAAATGGAATCCATGTCCCGATACATCGGGTTCATGATGTCCCCTTAAGGAGCTCATAAGGATTGTCATGTAAATCCTGCAGGTAGATTATATCTGATATGACAAATAAAGTTGAGCGGTACTACTTAAGTATAAAAGATGTCGAATCAATATAGTTGTCAGTAACTTAATTTGATCGACGGACATACGATATCTTAACAGGAGAGCCAAACGAGCATATAATAAAAGGTGCCCACAAACATAATTTGGGATTAGGGAGGTAGTGCAACAATAGTTTATTAGTGGACCGAGCTATTATTAATGGGCCTAAATTGTGTGTTCGGGCTGAACACGGGATATACATATCCGTTAGGAGGCCTAACCCTATTTTCTCCTTATGGTCCCTGTCGTAGCCTATATATATCCTCTATTCTCTGGCCGCCAAATTACTGATCAAAAATCTGACGCTTTCTCTAAATTCGTGATTCACGTAAGGAGAGAAAGAGAGGGCTTCTAAAGAAAGAAAAGGTTGGAAGATCATCGCCCACACGACGTCCAACTTGAGGAAGGAATACGTGCAGAAGATCCTGGGGTCGTCGCTCGAGATTGCCAGGAATTACTCGTCTTCTTTCTGCCACAGGTATAATTTGTGAACCCCTACTTTCCGCCTATGAAGGGTTAGAACACGTATTAAATCAGCTAACTTTCTATCGATCAATACGCACACCAAAGTAAGGGTCCTAGGAATCCCCAGTTCCATCAGCTCATGCAGTGCTTGAGGGGCAGTAGTGACAGCTTATACAGGCGTGTTGAGTGTGCCCAGATTCTGGGATGGTTGGGGGCATCCCCTTTAGCTGTGCTGCAGGGCACAGTACTCTTGGAAACCCAGGTTCGACGAGTCTTCTTCGGCTTTACTAGACACTTTGAAGGACTTGTGCTACCTTTATAGAGTAAGTCCTCAAAAGTGTACTAATCGATGCGGACGACCAACATCTTTTGGAAGGACCTGAGCTTAGCATCATCAAATTATGTCACGACTATCTCGTTGGAAGAGAAGGAAGTCCCCAACAGAGTCGTCAGTTTATTCGCCATGGACAGAAGTTGAAGAACTTTTTGTATTCATCGAACTAGAAGAGTACCAAAAAAGTCCCAAATACGGAATTCTAAGTGCAAATAATTCTGAGAAAGTGTGATGGTGGAGATCAAATACTGTAGTGGTTCCTTTACTCTATTGACGATCTGACGACGAGAAATAAATTGCTTTAACTCTCTAGATGTCTCTCTCTGGATATTCCATGCTGGAGATAGAGAGTTGAAATAAGAAAGGCTTCTTCTATTTATAGGCTGGTGAGAAAACCAACCCATAAGCACATATGCGATGCGCGCATAGGTTTTTGGCACGTAGAAGCGCTACGCGGATGAAGATAGAATAGAATTTGTTGTAACTGCACTGTTGGGCTGAGGTTGAGCTGAAACGTGGCAGTTGTTGAGATTCGTTTGTTGTTAAAATCTTGGGTGGTTGGTACCCGTTCATAGACATGGCTGAGTCAACGACACGTGGCACGTGTACATTATTCAAAGATTTTATTCTGTTAAAACAGAATAGATTCGACTATGCCCGAGAGGCTCTGCACTTTTGCTGGCCATGTGTCATCCATCGGCAAGTGTTGCACTTTGTGGATACTACGAGAACTGCACTCTTGAGTGTCGTAGAGACTACACTGTTCGATCCTGCTGGAAGCTGTACTTTTGAGTGTCGGTGACTGCACCCTGGCCAAATTGATACCGAATATCTAACTACTGACATCCAATATTTGACAACTGACAGCTGTCAACTGATACCTAACATCTGACAATTGTTGGCTGACCATGTGTCACTCGTGCCGTAAATGCTGAAGTAATGGCTTGGGATTCTTTGCTCACGAGGCTGTTTCTTTGGATGCTGCATCTTTTGAGGCAATGTGCTCCAGTAGGCGCTTCTAGAGCTGTGTCTTTGGGGTCGTATGCTCTGGTATACTGTGCTTTTGGGGGCTCTGCCTTTGGGGCAGTTGGGCTCTAGAAGACTACGCTTTTGGGGACTGCACCTTTGGGGTACTTGGGTCAAACACCCAAGTGCACCGCTGCGTGGGGCTCGAAATATGATGACTTTTGACCGAGACTTGGTCAAAAATTAAATAATAAGGTTCATCCATTAATTCG